>JBAMNC010002592.1:0-19216 GCA_037902135.1 Cetoscarus ocellatus
AGTTAGGAAAGTAGCTATTCAGTCAGGCCATCTATGATAGCTGGTTTAGCACTTAGCCTCATTAACCTGCTCTCCGGCCTCCTGATTGCCTTCATCCAGGCCTGTGCCAGGCCCGCGTTTCAACTCTTCAGGCATCCATCCTGGTCCAGCCCCACTGGGTCCTGGGCACCCAGTATGCGGTGAACTGGGTCAGGTTCATGAAAGCGCGCAGCTGCTGCCCCCATATCCAGCAGCTGACCTTTCCTCTTCCCGCTCTCCTTAGCACGTCAGCATTGCACTCATGGTCCTACCAATGAGTAAGTAGCAAGAAAGTAGCTATTGGCTGTCCTAAAAGTCGCTAGAAGTCGCTAAATGACATCATTACCAAATTTGCGTAATTGGCCATGTTCATGTAAGTGTAATCGATGCTGTATAACAGAGGAATAACGTCAAAAGGAGAGACATAATTGATTAAAAAAACACCCTAAATATGTTGAGAAGTACAATTGGACACTCTTTCGTCTGTTTTTGTTTGTAATTTTGTCATGTCATAATGCCAACCCTCCTTCATCCAGGCTTGGGACCAAAATGTTTAAGAAAGTGCATTTGGAAGAATATGGCGAAGTTTGTGCATGATGGCCTCAGCATGATTTCCCTGACTTGTGCAGTCACCTATATCTTGCTTTCTCTCTTTCTCTCTCTCGCTACTCTTCGACTGGCCACACCACTCAGGTCTGACGCGAAACACTGTATTTTAATTCAGAAGTCCTTTCAGACAAAGCCTGTACGCCACAGCGTGTATTTACTTGTAAGAAACTCATTGCTCTAGTGTCATGAATTAATTCCACATATTGAAGGAGAAAATGGAGTCCACAGTCAAGTGTAGTGTTCATACACACTGGGTTGGCTTCGCAGCATGATTCATTTGCAGTATGGACACAGAGAGGTGAGGGCGCAAGGACTATAGGCTGCCTGTGGGTGCTTCAGGACAGTCTCCAATAACACCAGAAAAGTGGTCTGAAAACTAAATTTAAATATCGCGTTAAAGTTTATAAGTTGGCAACACTGATCATGATGAACAAAATGAGAAAATTTAATGAACTTTCCTTTTTTAAACAAAGACCTTATTAGTCCAAAAACCAATGGAAAATCACAGAGGCTTTTCGTTGAGGGAACTATGGTGACGTTAACTTCCATACTGGCTAACTAAAAGCAGAAGAGGATCAGTGATAGAGACTTTGTTATAGCGCGCATTTATTATCAGTACTAAAGTACTTAATACCAAAGTGCCAGTACATATCAAAGAATCGACGCAACAGTGTAGATTTGCCCATCCTTAGCCAGTTTTAGCTGTTTCATACAATAAATTTTTTATCTGACACAACATCATGACCTGCATTTATTGTTTAATTAGACAAGAATAAAACTAAGCCGAAGACACGAGGCTCCTTTATGGCTTTCATTTTGCAATTGTTTCAAGTTCACCATCATAAAGTAAAAATATTAACTGAAGCTAAAAAGCTGTGTTTCACAGATCAATTTGAAGAAGTCTTTGAGGATCCTGTGAGCATTTGAACACTGCAGTGACTCATACATAATGCTCGATGTAGGCACAGCTGAAGGATTGTATAAATGCAGCAGGAACCTGGTGACACTGATTTCGCTTTTGTTTGTGCTCCTCCTGCTGCAGTAAACAAACTGTGTTGACTCACCACCACTTCGTTCAAAGCAACCTTGCTTTCTATGTCACAGGGTCCAGCATCTCTGTCCCCCTCTTCACTGTCCATGTGGTTTACTGTATGAAACACTTTATCTGACGGCTTTTTTCATTCATCAGTCATTCCATTTTGACCTTTAATGGTTGAATTTGGTAGTATTGTAGGCAGGAAATGTCTGATTCACTAATATATTTGCATGGTTTATGATTTATAATAGGGGACACTGCTTTCAATTGTGCATGTGTACAGCTTTTCTAAATCTGGAGTAATTTAGTGCAACACTGCTTCACACTTTTTTGCGCACATGGAAACTTCTAGAGTGGATTTGTTGCACATGTTTGGAAGTATGTAAATACATCAGTCATAGCTGAGTGAAGTTAATCTGTGTAAACTGTCTGCTGTGCAGTGTTTCATTGATTAATCTATTGATTTGAACGTCAGAGATTATTCTCTCAAAATAAATAAATCAGTTTTTTCTTCACCAGAACACAAACCTCACAACACATGTTGCCAAATACGTGTCTACAGTTTATAGTTTATAATAATAAACTGTATGGAGACATTTATTTACAGCAGGCAGAGACAGACACAGCAGTCCACGGTTTAAAGGTTACATCTTTTACAGGTAATCTGAGTGATATTTGGACAGATGACATGAATTTTCACTCCGCTGCTGTGCGTAAATGAGGTTATGTTGTGAATAAAAATGTCTCAGTTACTCTCTGTCCTGCTTTTGAGCTCTCTTGCACTCTCTGGTATCACTGAGCAGTCAAGTAATGAACTCTGCTTCTTTATCCTTCCTCTAGTATTTACCTTAAAGAAAAATCAAGAAAAATGTTCAGCAAATCTTTCATAAATTAATTAACATCAATGCCTTGAATGACAAGGCACTGAGAATATGAGATTGTGTTTTCATGCTTGTAGCCGACATAAAACCCAGAGAAGTCCGATAACAACGGCTGGTTTGACGGTTAACAAGTTCATAGATTTCCCCCAAACTGATTAAATAATTAAACTAATATGACTCCCATTCTGCTAATGGTTGAGGTTAATTTTGCGTGTTTTTCACAAAATGTAGGTTTCTGACCAGTTTGGGTGTCACAATAAAAATAAATGTGAAGCAATGGCAGTGAAATTGATACTTAAGCCATATGTTTAGTGAAAGTCACAACAGGGCTTTGTCTCATGGCTTAGGCATTTGATAGATAGATAGATAGATAGATACTTTAATAATCCTTTACAGGAAATTACAATTGTTACAGCAGCTGTGCATTCAATTCATTTCAATTCATTCACTCATTGTAACAACATAAACAATAAAAGCATTTGCTGCCGTATTATAAAAGTAACTTTATGGCTCCAAAGAGTTATTCAGTCACTATTAAACATAAATCAGACAAGAATCTGCATTTTTCCATCATCATCAAAAATAAAAGGCCTTCTGAGAATTACTTAAATCATGACACTTTTCAGTGCATTCAAGTATTTATCTGTTTGTTAACGCCAATATCAATTACCAGACATTCTCTCAAATTGTGGCCTCTGTGCACATCCTCTAATGGGCAATTGGCAGCCCAGTCTTTCAATTCAGTTTCAAATGATAAACATAACAAAAATGACTAAATCTGCCCTGAAGATACAGCATCAAGCATAAAAGCCAAATGCATCACAACATTAAAATAGGAAATATGTCTTTGTAGTCTTTCATACAGTATGAGTCATTCTTCATCATAAATAAGTGAGTATAACAGGCTTTAAATGATTTTCTAACACAGGTAAAGTGATATTTCATTAATTTAGAAAAAAATACAGATCAATAACAGAGTGGTTTTCTGTGAAGACAAACTCTTTTAGACCATTTACTGTAAGAACCACCACAGATATCCTTTAACAGACTGTGAACCCTTTGAGGGTTTTTTTATATCAAAAATCAAAAATATCTGTCCATGAATGTGATAAAAAATTATATAAAACACACTGATAAAAAATAAACTTAGAGTTTAAGGTTTCTTCAATGCCTTCTAATAAAACCTTTTCATATCATGTCTTTTCAAATATGAGTCATTTCTGTGAAGGAAATACTGAAGTAAAAATACCCATGCAGTGAGATCAGGGTTTTTGGTTTTGTTTGCAGTGACCTGACAGATCTCACAGAGACAGAACTTCAGGTTGAAACTCTGTTTTCACTTCACTTCTGCTTCAGATAAAATGAACCTGATCTCTGCTTTCTGAACCAAAGGAGCCACGTAAATACATGAATCTACTTCATCTATATGTCAAACAAGATTACATGTCTGCAGTCATGCCAGACCTGTTACACTCATTACACAGCAGGAATTAAACATCTGGAGGGATGAGATATCCTCTATTCTTAGACACTCGCCAGGGCTCTGGTACTAGATCTCTGAAACCACCCACAGCCTCCATGTTTTCTGCCATTTAAATACATCGTGTTAATTAGGGATGGGTATGGGTATTCAAGTACTGAAATATTTGTTAAAGACCTCCTTACTTGATGTCATCTCTTCACATGTTTTTGGTTAATTTATTTGATCTCATTTAGCATTAATCAACCTTTCTTCACCTTACTTAAGAAAGAGTATAATAAACGTTTCACAGCGATACCATTTGTCTGACCAGAGTTTTAGCATTATATGCAATGCGAGTTAAACTACTGCTTTACGGCAGCTGCAGCAGCTCAAAGGGTCGTATTACTCGACAAACATCAGTTTTGAAACTCTCCCGTGAGGAGCAAGAACACTAAGTTCTGCTTTGCACTATGGGAAAGCTGACAATCATGGTTTCAAACTACTGTAATTTCTCAATTTTAACACACACTTTTTTGCTTTTAAATAAGTTCTGATTTTTCGGGTGTGTATTAAACACGAGTACAAGCAAAATACTTAAAATATTTCGTCTTGCTAACATTGTGATTGCAACACATCTGATACAAAAGGTGAAATATCCTCTTTCTCTGTGAAACATTCCCGCCAAACTTCAGTAATTCTTACCAAACTGACTGTTAAACTGTTCTAATCAAATCAAATCATAGTTAAATTCTCAAGTGTTACCACTCACTGGCAAACACAGGGCGCTGCAATCTTGTGAGCAGGGAGCATGCTCGGGCAGAAATCAAGTAATTGCACATGCATGAAGCAAAAGGTGTTCCTGCATCCGTCTGAGAGAGAAAATCATGTATTTGTTGTGAAAATACTGAAATGTCATTGATTAAAACTTTGAATAAAAGTCATTTTTAAGTTGTCTGAGACAGTAAGGTTTGGGCAAAATTTGGTCACGTTTTATATTCAAGTACAGTGTTTTTCAGGCAAAAAATCGTAAAAATATGGTGTGCGTGTTAAAATCGAGTGCATGTTAAAATCGAGAAATTGTTTTTTAACCTTAGTTTTTATTATTTAAATAATGTAAAGTTTTTTCCTTCAAATGGACACACTAACCTTATGGAGTACAAGCCTGAATTATACTTCTGCAGAGTCCCATCTCAGAGAGAAAACCCAGGGAGGAGCAAATTGCAGATAAATGCTGTCAGACACTCCGGTGTGTCTGCAAATTACAAAGTGTGACAAACAACATCCCCCGGGGTTCAATTTCAGGTCCAACATGTTTTAATCTTTAAGTGTTACCTCTCAGAGATGTCATCAGGAGCAAGGGCATCAATTTTAAGTTATGCTGATGACACCCACCCCTATGTTGTCGTATCTTCTGATGACACATGGCCAACTGATGCCTTTTTTAATTGTATTTTATACGTGATAGGCTACTTCCTGTGTGACAACTGGCCATCAGGTCATGTTGTTTACAGACATAAGGGAAGAGGTAAACAGAGCAGCAGGCAGGCAGAGCTGGAGAAGCAGATTAGGGTTGAACCAAAGCATTAATTAATATTATCACCTAAGGGTCAAATTAAAAAAAGATACAGATAACCTGCAAAATGCAAAATATCAGCCTCTATGATAGGCCAGGCCGATAATGGATGCTTATAGCAAAGTTAAGGAAACAGGACCACACCTCCACCACACCTCATCCCGTGTTCCTATAAATTCACACCTGACCTTTCCTCCCTTTGTTTTGTTTGCATGAGGCACCTCTCCCTCCCGCCCCTTTTTTCTGTTTTGTCTTTACTCCTATCCTCAAGGCCTTAAAATGGTGGTTTGGCAAGCCCAGGAGCAACAGCGGACCCCCCAAGAAATTGCCCAAAATTGTAATTGGTTGCATTATACATTTCAAAATTGGAATTAATCTTCTAACATTACTAATAAATAGTTGTCCCATAAATCTTGTTGAGGGTGTGGTCCTTGCTAGTGAATCAGTCGACCCCTTGTTTACACTTGTATCTCTTCTTCTGGGTTTTTATTGGATGGAAGTTTCATTATATTGAGATTAAAATAAAAAGCTGATGATATGTCACTGATGAAGCATCTTGAAATCAAAATAAAGACAAAATCAAGATCTACATTTGTGCTCAGCCCTGGATGCTGGAACTTTGCAGAGCGTTACATAATCTAAAATAAACTTTCATTCCTACCACACTCATGCTGAGTCATGATCCCAGCTGAATGCTACCATTAGCACAACAATAATGAAAAAGTCCATTATTTTTAGAAGTGTGACATTTCTGACATAAAGCTCTAGAAAACCTAACTATGCTAACCTGACACATCAGATGGACCATTCAATATATTTCACTAGTCCATCTGGGAAAGAGCCCAAAGAAAATGTTTGGGGAGGGCAGAACTTTTAAGAAGCTTATCCAGCAGGTAATTGGACGATTGTTCTGTCAATCAACATTTACCGTAATTTCTCGATTATAACACACACTTGATTATAACATGCACCCCATATTGTCACAATTTTTGCCTGAAAAACACTGTACTCAAATATAACACGCACCCAAATTTTGCCCAAATCTTACTCTCTCCGACAACTCAAAAATTACCTTTATTCAAAGTTTTAATCAAAGAAATTTCAGTATTTTCACAACAAATACACGATTCTCTCTCTCACAAACAGATGCGGAAACACCTTTTGCTTCACGCATGCACAATTACTCAGTTTCTGCCGGAGCATGCTCAGTTGAAGTGTACCGACCAATCAGAGAGCAGCTATTTTGCGTCCCCTTGCTCACAAGATGGCATCGCTCTGTGTTTGCCAGTGAGTGGTAACACTTTTACAAATTACAAAAAGTTAAACAAATTAAGACCCAAAATATTTAGGACAGTTTAACAGTCAGTTTAATAAGAATTATGCAAGTTTGGCGGGAATGTTTCACAGAGAAAGAGATTATTTTGTCTTTTTGTATCAGATGTGTTGCAATCGTGATGTTGGCAAGACGAAATATTTTAAGAAGTTTGGTAGTACAGGTGTATAATGCACACCTGAAAAATTACAGCTATTTTAAAAGCAAAAAAGTGCCTGCTATAATTGATAAATTATTGTGGTATGGGCATGCTCTCGTCAAAACATGTTGAAAGTGGAGAGAAAATATCCCTATTACAGAGAAGTTTGCAGGGTTGTTATTCATTTTACATTTAATAAAGAAATGCAGTCAAATTTGATAAAACCGCTACTGAAGCTGTTAGCATCCATGCTAATCTCTATAACTGCAGTTGCTTCTTGCTGTCGTAGCTCCCACCTCTTCCTTCTCTGAAGGACACTGATTTGGCTGTGCTGCCTTGCATTGTAGATTGGAGCTTTGCAAATGGATTACAGACACCAAATCAGGCTGGTCTAGCTGCTGCGCAAGGTCTTAACAACACAGCTGGACCAAAAATCCAGAGAAGAATGATACTCTGTGAAGACAGAAAAATGTTGAACATCACTGTCAGATTATTTTTAACTCTGCTTACATAAAAGTTGCCCCCCCTTGAAGATCAAACCTGCAAAAACACAGGTTTGCAGCGTGCTGGATTATGTGCAGGCCTTTTGAACCTGACCCATCCGTGAACTTCATTTCTCAGAGGAGAGTCAGGACTTTATTATAATTACACCAGCTTTATGACAACAGGATCCTTTGGTGTTTGAATGATAACTGAATTTTAGGCCAGAAGAGGATTATTTAAAGATTACACGTGTGAAAAAAAGGTTTAAGTTTTAGTTTGACTTGTTCCCACGTCCTCTATGGACCACTGGCTCCAGGATCCAAACAAACCAGGGATCCTAGGCTCAACAAAGGAAAGACGAGCCATTTTCTGCTTAATGCCTTAACATCTAGAAGTAATGAGAGATGGTAGATGGTAATGAACAGCTGGCACGTGTCAGTACTTAAAGAATCTTTGGACCGACTTAAGCTGCTTAGATTTCAAAAATAAAATGTTTGAACTCATGATCCTGATCTTTTTGTCTTTGTTTGCTTATTGCTTGTCGTCTCGGTTTGATATTCTGATTAACGAGCCTGACACAAAAATGCTTTCTGGAGGCCAAATCCCAAATCAGGAAATGTTTTTGAATGTATCAACATGGCCCTTTATAAAAACAGTCTTTTAATAACTACAACACAAAACAATGTAGACAGAAAACGTTGATGCAAAAATGAAGGGGAACACATCTATTATTATCTGCTTGTACAGGAAGTTGAAGACTGTTGGAATTTGGTTTTGATAAAATGTAATCTTTGTAATTCAATGTCCTTTATTGCTCATTTTCGGTCCCCTTGGATTTTCTTTATTTTTATTTTTGTAATTATTCATCTAGAACAGGACAGGGAAACTTAGAAAGCCACACTACAAATTGCAAGATACTCATTATTTAGCATGCTTATTTAACTTAACAAAAAGAACATGTTCACCTTTTCTAATAATTAACTTTACCAACATTTAAGTTTAGGTTAAGTTTCAAATAGTATGACTTTATTAAATGAACTAAACATAGAATTTAAGCCAAATTAAACCACTTTTTTAGTTTAACAAATTTAAAATCTTTTTTTTCCAATACCTTTTACTCTTAGGTCTTTTTCTGATTTACACTAATCCATTTAGTGATGCAAACACATGATTTTTAATGAAACAAGACATCATTTACACAGGTTATTTCTTGCAAAAACCTTAATATATTGAACTAATTAAAGGCTTTTATGGAAATGTGTTAGTTATCAATTTTTCATGGCAAGTTGAAACTCCTCATGTTGTCAGCTGTGTAATGCTGTATTACTTCCTAACTCTCCCTTGATTCTAATATAATGTCGTTTTTTCTGCATGCATCTTTGGAACAAAATTCCTCACTCACTGTGACAGAAAACTACAAAACCACTAACCTGGGGTTGGCAGCTCTGTCTCTTTTTGACCTTTGGCTTCCACATGACAATGGATGCTATTGGCAACAGAATATAATAAATTGTGCATATCTAATGGACAGACTGAGAATTGTCACCTCCTTTAGGGGTCAAATGAAGGTCTAATAACAACATTTCTGCATTTTTCAAAAATTTGCTACTAAAAATGATTTAGATTTATAAATGTGGATTAACAAACACTTACTCTCAGAAAAAATACAACGCTCATGGCTGGATTAAAAAGCTTTCTCCTGATGTTTGAATGAATGCAGAGTTGTTAACAACAAGGCATCGAGCAGTGCTGAACTGGCCAATTACCACAGAGTCGACCTTTCAACGAATCAGAGTAGACTGGGCCTGTGTCAGAAAGGGGCCTAAACGATGCAGGAGCTCCAACAGAACGTCTGTAGGGTTTTAATATTGGTGATTGTTGATATACTCTGGCAGTCATCAAATAAGATTACATGAACCTGTTTTCACACAAAATATGCACTCTTTAACACCCCCTCCCCCACACCACAAAGAAAAAGTTCTGCTTTTTGAGGGAACTGGCAAGAGCATTTGACCCAGACAATAACCTTGTGAGGAACTTTTTTAGTCATTTCAAAGCTGATTTGAGTGACACACAAGAGCCAATATAAAAGAGAAAATTCTGTTAGAAATGCAGTGGAGGGAGAGGCAGTGAATGCAGCTGCACAAGTAAAAGTGCTATCACAGCAACGCATGTGGGAGAGCAGGAGGATGGAGGGCAGCTTATCAGTGAAGTGCATGTGTTCATTGTGATCAGTCTCATAGTGAGGGGGCCCCTGCCTTGAGCCTCTCAGGGGCCAAGCCATTTCAAGAGAAGAAATGATATAAAGGCACTAACGGCCAAAGTGTCTGTGGTTTTACAGAGAGAACGGGGTTTTAATGTGAATGTGTGAAAGAGTGTTACATGATTAAAGATGAGTGGCTTTGAAGGGTTTCCTTCTTGACTTCTGTATGAACTTTAGAAAAAGCTGAATGATGGCAAGAATCAATAGACATGTCTACCTGGAAAACAGAACAGACAGGAGTTGAAAAAGTCATCCCGGGGAAATTCATAAAGTCATACTATTTAAAAATTCCCAGGACCTCAAATATTACTGAAAGATTGAAAGCTTTGAATAAGAAAAGTGGAAGCTCATCGTTCAAGGTTGTGCTGAATGGGTCTCATATTATGCAAAACATGCATTTAAATGTTTTTTTTTAACTCAAACATGTGGCCATGGTCTGCCTACAGGCCACCTAACATGCTACAAAAAAAAAAAAAAAAAAAAGAAAAGAAAAAGCCCATGCACCAAGACATCAAAACTCTTAGCTTTTTATGACATTTCCTCCATCCTCACACAAGAGAAAAGTAAGGGCATGCGCTCAATGTTTGCTCAAATATATAAATAGGTATAAGTCCTAATGCTCCCCAGTCCTGGTATTGTAGCTGTAACTAAATGTATGGTTTATGTCACTCCTTCGCTGTGTCAATGTGCTGCTTAAACACATAATTTCTGGGTTCACTTGGCTTTGACAAAACATAGGACTCTACTGTGGAAATCTTGTCAGAAGTTACTATCTTGACAGGCTACATTTACAAGCAGTGTGAAAACTTGCTCTGTTTTAACCAAATATTTGACCCCCTTACAGCCTTAGTTTCCTTTTTTGAATCACAGCAAGTCAAGGGTATGAACCATGCAGAAATCTCTGGAGCTGATAAATTAAGCCAGTGCAGAAGTGCCAATAACTGTAGTCCATGGAGTGTCCAGTTTGTGCTGGCCGCAGGAGTCCTGGAGGATATATGTTTGTATGTGGGGAATAGACAGTTTGTTAACTACCCAATGTGGCTTGCGAGTGCCCCCACATATACAGGCAGCAACAAACTCTAACGGTGCTCCCTTCTGCTGAGTCCACAGCCCTCCAATACTACCTCTCTGATACTACCTCTGGAGGGTCAACTCGTTCCACTTTTTCCATTTTACACAATGTTAACCATGGAAGTGGTGTCAAGGGGTGTTAATATTACGAGTTGAAACAGCAGCATGAATGAGGGTGGTATGGCAGTGTCCACAGATTTGCATCAACAACATTCAAGCTTGGCTCCTTTGACAATCAAACAGCTGATTTCACATGGCTTTGTCTGAGTCTTTCCACAGTCAATGGTATAAAAGCACCTTAAAGTTGTTTAAGCTCTTGTAATGGAAACTAAAATTGTTGCAGAACTTTATCAGATCAAACTGCACAGATTTATTACAGCATTTCCTTGTGTCTTTGTGGTAATAAAACCCCAATTTACCACATTGTTGTGCAGTAAGTTACCATCATCCTAAAAAACACATACGGTCAGGATGGAAATGGCGCTGCTTGGTTAGTGTCAGTGTGTGAAACTCACTCAACCCTTTAAGCTTCATTGAGGACAGGACTGGAACTGAGCTGTCTGTGTCACAAATCATGTGGTTACACTACTTTTATTATTTATGTTTTGCAATCTAGTTCTTAAAGAAAAACACAACAGGCATAACCCTTGCCTATTCTAAAGTGTGAATTAAAAGCCTCATAAAAAATAAACCTGTTGCAGAGAAAACCAGTGTAGTCACAGTCAGTAGTCCAGGTTTAGATATAGTAGTTTTGGTCTAGAAGGGGTTAAACTAGAATCTTTTGATGCGATGAATCCAGACCTCTCCTTCACCTGCAGGGAATTATCTAATGACACGGAGTTTACCTCTGTCTCATATTCCCCACGGCCTCAAATCCCTCCACAGTGTGTGAGTGTGTGTGTGGGTTATATATTAGCTGCACATATTTCCTGCTATCATTTCATCTTTTCATCCCTGCAGTCTGTTTGCATTCCCTCTACCTTATATAGCTTTTTGTTGTTGGTGCTCACGGATGATTTCCTGAGCTCCATGAATCTTTTCAGCCTCTGGACTAAAAAACATTCCACATATTAAAAAAGTTTGTCATTTCTACTCAAATGACCAACCTAAGAGTTTCCTCTGACTTGAGGTCTGCATTAGAAGAATGATCTTTATGACAGGCTTTCTAAACCATTTCAGATAGTTATGAAATTATTCATATGATGAGTTATTTTGTTAGCTTCATTCTGTTTCTCTTTGCAGTTCTGTTTAATCCTCTTGACTGAAACGATTGTGTTTAGGACCCAAATGCAGTACTCAGGCGCTCAGGAACGGTTTGTAATGACCTTTAATTTCACCACAGCAAACAAGGTATGCAGTAGGCAGAGTATACACAGGATACAGTTCGTTCTTCAGAATCAAGGCCTGACACAGTCTCTGGGGCTCTGACGAGAAGCAGCCTACTTAAGGCGGCACTACTGATCAGGATACACAGACAGAAGCTTGTTGTCAGGAACAGGAGAGGTAGAGTCGGGAGCGGGGATCGAACCCGCGATCTCAGGAACTGGAGCCGGTGACGTTGTCCTCTCGGCCACACCGCAGCCACACACACTTTCTGCCACACAGAGTCTTAAAGGCGAAGCGGGCTCTGACTCACCCGATCTTTTGAAGCAGGAAGTGACGTAACCTGTCGAGGACCAGACGACCACCACAGATCAGGAGCCGCAGACAGAAACTCGTTGTCAGGAACAGGAAGCGGGGTCGTAAGCCGAAGATCAGTCAGCGAAGGCGGCAGTACCGTTGGGGAGCAGACTGAAACTCGTCGTCAGGAACAGGAAGCAGGGTCGTAAGCCGAAGATCAGTCAGCGAAGGCGGAGGCACCGTTGGGGAGCAGGCAGAAGGATAAACGAGGCCAGGCGGAGGAGTCGTAACCAGACGAGCAGGCAGATACCAGAAACGCTGAGGCAGAGCACGAGGTTGGGGACAGAAGGCAGGTGAGTTTACCGGGAGGCAGACGAGAAGAGCTGGTCAGGGACAGGCAAAGTCGGCACCAGGAGATCAGGCAGGGAATGAACGCTGGAAAGTCTCGCATAACGCTGAAGAACAATCTGGCAGTGAGTGAGAGTTCTGGTGAGGCTTATATACAGGATTGACTGTAATGAGCTGCAGCTGTGTAGACAGGTGAGCGGAGTTGAGCTGATGAGGTGGGCGTGGCTGGCAGGTAGAGTGGAGCAGAGGGAGGGTGAGTGGAAAAACACAGCAGCAGTGACAGAAGGGGAGTGGGAGACAGGAACTGTGACAGAACCCCCCCCTCAAGGGACGGCTCCTGACGTCCCAAACAGCCACAGAGGAGCCGGGTGGGTGGAGGGGGCCTGGAGGAGGGCTAGAATTCTTCGGAGGCTTCTGTCCCAGCGCCCTCTTCCACAGAGGGAGAACTGTCCCCCTCAGAGGCTGAGCCCAAGTCATCCTCCTCAGATACCGATGCCCCAGATGCAGGAGGAGACTGAGGGTCGGTGATGGGGCCCCTTCGTGCCGAGACGGTGTTAGAGGGCTGGTCAGGGTGTAAACGATGAAAAGCCTCAATGAGTCGCGCATCCAGGATCTGACGGGCTGGAACCCATGACCGCTCTTCCGGACCGTACCCCTCCCAGTCGACGAGGTATTGCAGGCCCCTCCCACGACGACGAGTGCGTAGCAGGCGGTGCACCGTGTAAGCAGGGGCCCCGTCAATGATGCGAGGAGGTGGAGGCGGCTGGGAGGCAGGCTGCAAGGGACTCTCTCGGAATGGCTTGACCCTGGAGACATGGAAGGTGGGATGAATCCGCATGGTGCGGGGCAGCTTGAGCCGAACCGCCACTGGGTTTACAACCCTCTCGATGGGGAATGGACCGATGAACTTGGGGGCCAACTTCCTCGATTCCACCCTCAGAGGAAGATCCCGGGTTGACAGCCACACCTTCTGTCCCACTTGGTAAGGGGGGGCCTGGGAGCGGCGACGGTTGGCGGCTGTCGAATAGCGATCTGTGGCTCGTAGAAGTGCAGACCTGGCCTGTGTCCAGGTCCGGCGGCAGCGGCGGATGAAGGCCTCCACTGATGGGCAGACGGTTTCCTTCTCTTGGGCAGGAAACAGGGGAGGCTGGAAGCCATAAGCACACTGGAAAGGGGAAAGTCCAGTGGCGGAGCTGATGAGGGTGTTGTGGGCATATTCCACCCACAGCAGTTGTGTGGACCAGGAGGCAGGGTGCTTGGAGGCCATGCAGCGGAGCGCCGTCTCCATCTCTTGATTTATCCTCTCGGACTGACCATTGGACTGAGGATGAAATCCAGAGGACAGGCTGGTGGAGGCTCCCAGGAGGCGGCAGAATTCCCTCCAGAAGGCCGAGGTGAACTGGGGGCCTCGATCGGAGACCACGTCGGACGGGAGGCCGTGGAGCCGGAACACATGTTGTAGAACCAGCTCAGCAGTCTCTTTAGCCGATGGGAGCTTGGACAGGGGCACGAAATGAGCCATCTTGCTAAAGCGGTCCACTACTGTCAGAATGGTGGTGTTGACTCCAGACAGTGGCAGCCCAGTAACAAAGTCCAAAGAGATGTGAGACCATGGACGATGAGGCACAGGCAGGGGTTGCAGGTGGCCAGCAGGGGCCTGCCGTGGAGCCTTGTTTAGGTTGCAGACTGGGCAGGCGTTCACAAAGTCCCTGGTGTCCTCATCCAGGGTGGCCCACCAGAACCGTCGTTGCAGAACCTCTTTAGTACGTAGAATTCCAGGGTGGCAGGTGAGTCGAGAGCTGTGGGCCCACTGCAGAACCTCTGACCTCAACTCCTGAGGAACGAAAAGGCGGTCTTGGGGGCAGGAGCTGGGCCCCGGCTGGTCCTCCAATGCCGCTCTAACCCGCTCCTCCACCTCCCAGGTGAGAGCGGCTATCAGACAGGAAGCGGGGAGGATGTTATCAGGACTGGAGGGACCCTCCTCCCCGACCATGAACTGTCGGGATAGGGCGTCAGGTTTTACGTTGCGGGAGCCTGGCCGATAGGAGAGGGTGAATCTGAATCTGGCGAAGAACAGAGCCCACCTGGCCTGACGAGAGTTCAGTCTTTTGGCCGAGCGGATGTACTCCAGATTCTTGTGATCGGTCCAGACGAGGAAGGGGGTTTTGGTTCCCTCCAACCAGTGGCGCCACTCCTCCAGCGCCAGCTTCACCGCCAACAGTTCCCGGTTCCCGATGTCGTAATTCATCTCCGCTGGAGACAGACGCCTGGAGAAGAAGGCGCAGGGGTGTAGTTTCTGGTCCCTGGCAGAACGCTGAGAGAGGACGGCCCCCACCCCCACGTCAGAAGCGTCAACCTCCACTACGAACTGTCTCTCGGGGTCGGGGATTAGGAGAATGGGGGCTGAGCTGAATCGCCCCTTCAGGTGCTGGAACGCCTCCTCAGCAGCCGGTGTCCATCGGAACAAGACCTTGGAGGAGGTGAGGGCGGTGAGAGGTGCTGCCACCGTGCTGTAGCCCCGGATGAACCTCCTATAGAAATTAGCGAACCCCAGGAAGCGTTGCAACTGCTTGCGAGATTCCGGGACGGGCCAGGAAGTGACGGCTGATACCTTAGCAGGGTCCATCTCCATGCGGTCCCGGCCAATGATGTACCCCAGGAAAGAGACAGAGGAGGCGTGGAACTCGCATTTCTCGGCCTTGACAAACAGAGAGTTCTCTAACAGGCGTTGCAGCACCGTCTGGACGTGGTGAACGTGCTCTTGCTTGGACCGGGAGAAGATCAGGATATCATCTAGGTAGACGAACACGAACTTGTTGAGCATGTCTCGTAAAACGTCATTGATTAGGGCCTGGAACACGGCTGGGGCGTTGGTGAGCCCAAAAGGCATCACCAGGTATTCGTAGTGGCCAGTGGGGGTGTTTTGATGAGTGACGGTCCCTAGGAGATGACCATCCAGAGCGCTGGCCGGCATGGGGCGAGGGAGAGGACTACGACCGATGTCCAGCCGACGGACCAGTTCCTCGTCTATCAGGTTGACATCTGCCCCTGAGTCGATGAAGGTGGCGAGGGTATGAGACCCCCCCTCCAACAGGAGTTGGACGTGAAACAGAGGTCTTGGGTTGGGGGCAGAGTTCTGGAACTGGCTCAGCAGAATGCCCCCTCTTACTGCTGAGCCCTCCCCTTTTACTGGACACCGGGAGACAAAATGGCCGACCTGGCCACAGTAAAGACAGAGATTTCCCTGGCGTTGTCGCTCTCGCTCCTCCGGTGTTAGGCTGGTCCGCCCCACCTGCATGGGCTCCGCCCCCCCATGCATGGGTTCAGAAGGGAGGACAGGAGTGGCTAGGAACCCACGTTGACGGACAGGAAGTCGGTGCACACCTCCCTCGCGTCGTTGTTCCCTCCTCCTCGCTTGAATCCGCCTGTCTAGCCTCGTGGTCAGCTGAATGAGTCCGTCCAAGGAGCTGGGGAGGTCGAACGAGACCAGCTCATCCTTCACATAAGGAGCTAGTCCGTTGAGGAAGGCGTCACATTGGGCGGCAGCATTCCAGTCAATGAGAAGAGCCCGGGTTCTGAAGTCTATGGCGTAGTCAGAGACTGTTCGATCCCCCTGCCTCTGACTCATGAGTCCCCCTGAAGCATCAGGACCCTGGGAAACGGGTCCGAACACCTTGCGAAGCTCCTCAGAGAATGCCTGGAAAGAGGCGCAGGCTGGTGTGCCTCTCTCCCACTCAGCCGTTCCCCACAGACGTGCCCTACCAGTGAGGTGGTTGATGGCGAAGGCGACTCTAGCTCCCTCAGTGGCGAAGGTATGGGGTTGTAGGGCAAACAAAATTGAACAGTTTGTCAGGAA
Source organism: Cetoscarus ocellatus (assembly GCA_037902135.1). NCBI lineage: Eukaryota > Metazoa > Chordata > Actinopteri > Labriformes > Labridae > Cetoscarus > Cetoscarus ocellatus. The sequence continues at coordinate 16,693 of JBAMNC010002592.1, forward strand.
AGGGTTGCAACCCTCTGGATCCCCGGCGTAGCGCTCCGGCGCCCCCACCCGGGGCTCAGATGCAGTGCTAGATGACGGCCCCGGGGTCGGAGGAGGAGGGGCTGGCGCCATGGCAGGAGCGGTGTGCTGAGTCATGGAGACCGCCATCTGTTGTACCTGGGCGGCTAGCGAGGTTAGCGCTCGTTCCAGAGCAGTCGCTGACTGATGGGCCTCTGCTGCGTTGGAGGCTAACTGAGCCTCATGCTGCTGGAGCATTCCCTCCACCCAAGCTAGGCGAGAATGAGGTGTAGCGGTGTCTGCTGGGTCCATTTCTGGCCAGATTGTACTGAAACGATTGTGTTTAGGACCCAAATGCAGTACTCAGGCGCTCAGGAACGGTTTGTAATGACCTTTAATTTCACCACAGCAAACAAGGTATGCAGTAGGCAGAGTATACACAGGATACAGTTCGTTCTTCAGAATCAAGGCCTGACACAGTCTCTGGGGCTCTGACGAGAAGCAGCCTACTTAAGGCGGCACTACTGATCAGGATACACAGACAGAAGCTTGTTGTCAGGAACAGGAGAGGTAGAGTCGGGAGCGGGGATCGAACCCGCGATCTCAGGAACTGGAGCCGGTGACGTTGTCCTCTCGGCCACACCGCAGCCACACACACTTTCTGCCACACAGAGTCTTAAAGGCGAAGCGGGCTCTGACTCACCCGATCTTTTGAAGCAGGAAGTGACGTAACCTGTCGAGGACCAGACGACCACCACAGATCAGGAGCCGCAGACAGAAACTCGTTGTCAGGAACAGGAAGCGGGGTCGTAAGCCGAAGATCAGTCAGCGAAGGCGGCAGTACCGTTGGGGAGCAGACTGAAACTCGTCGTCAGGAACAGGAAGCAGGGTCGTAAGCCGAAGATCAGTCAGCGAAGGCGGAGGCACCGTTGGGGAGCAGGCAGAAGGATAAACGAGGCCAGGCGGAGGAGTCGTAACCAGACGAGCAGGCAGATACCAGAAACGCTGAGGCAGAGCACGAGGTTGGGGACAGAAGGCAGGTGAGTTTACCGGGAGGCAGACGAGAAGAGCTGGTCAGGGACAGGCAAAGTCGGCACCAGGAGATCAGGCAGGGAATGAACGCTGGAAAGTCTCGCATAACGCTGAAGAACAATCTGGCAGTGAGTGAGAGTTCTGGTGAGGCTTATATACAGGATTGACTGTAATGAGCTGCAGCTGTGTAGACAGGTGAGCGGAGTTGAGCTGATGAGGTGGGCGTGGCTGGCAGGTAGAGTGGAGCAGAGGGAGGGTGAGTGGAAAAACACAGCAGCAGTGACAGAAGGGGAGTGGGAGACAGGAACTGTGACACTTGACATTTTTACCATGACCAACAAGTGCAAAGTTAACCACGGACCTAAGAGCACAAGAAACCCCAACCTGGGCTTTAGAGTTGTCAGACCTGCAGAGGGAGACACAACCAGTGCGACTCCTGGAGGTCAGTTTTATGATGTGGAATACAGCGGTGTCATGGATTTTGGTAGAGCGTCTCCAAACATCCCTGTTGCTGACGCCAACAAAAAAATCAGGAAAATTTCCATATGTCAGAAGGGAGGGATGATACTGTCAGCACCACTTGACGGTCCAATCTTCGTGCATGTAATCAAACTGCTTTATATTCTTTTGTGGCTGCCATTTTGTTCATCTATTTCAAAACATGTCCAGAAGATGATTGGACAATCACTCTGTCAATCATATTGTCAATGGGTCAATCAGATGATTTAGTTAGTGGGTGCTGCTGCTGAGGAGTTATAACATATATACATACATTTGAAACAAATCGTACAGAAACCTTTTTGGGAGAGGGGCTAAGGTCGCTTTCACACCAAACATGTTTGGTCTCACTTGTTCCCTGTTTTGGAAAGTTCAGTAGATTATGGCTGGTGTGAAAGTTCACACAAACTCTGGTGCAGACCAAAGAATCAAACTCTGGTCTGCCAAAAAAACACAGGGATCTTCGTTTTGCTTCCATGTGAGCAAGGGTTCGGTTTACGGTGGGTGTGAAAGCCATCCGGACCAATCAATGACCAAACATGACAAGCAAACCAAAAAGAATGGGATGAATTTGGCCAAATACAACAAGACATAGCAAGCTGACGTAGCACTTACTGATAACATTGAGCAGGAAGTGGCAGAACCTCCCGTTCTCTTAACAGGTTAAAATCTTCAAGTCCATGCAGCATATGGTTACAATAACTCCGATAAATATGCTATATTCATCTCAGCAGCCAAAATACAACCTTACCTTTATCCCACTGCCCAAAATACTGCCAAGCAGCTTCAGGCTAATCAATGATAGAGGCCAGTCCTGTCATAGTGCAACAATATGACGGCACGATCAAAGGCCACAGCTACAGCCCAAGCTGATGGCAGGTGGCTATATCACACCACAGTTGGCAGTTTTGTCCCACCTGACAAAGCGCAGTGTTAACGAAAACCAAAGTGAAAAATGACACAATGCTGCAACTTCGCCCTCAAACTAAACCAAGTC
>JBAMNC010002593.1:5000-19204 GCA_037902135.1 Cetoscarus ocellatus
TGCTCTGATTTTTTTTAAGTTTCTTGTCTTAAAATCCCCTTAAGTATTTCATTTTGGCCCACATTTAACTCCTCTGATACAATCCTGCTCAGAACAGGCTGTTTTAGTATAAACTCTCATGAGATGGCATCTAACAATGCCCATATCCAGAAGTGGATGTGGCCTCAGCTTTCCATCTCTGTGCTCACTGCTAATTAGCTTAGCTTAAATACTGGGAGTCAATGGGTAGCGTTAGCCTACCTCTTCCTATAGTCATAAAATAACCTCTTCAGCAACTCTAAACAGTCCTGTGTACTTGTTGTAACTCATTACTTTTTACTGCGTTATGTTACGTTGTCCATTTTTAGCACTTTATGTAATTTTCCAAAGAAATACATATTATGAAAGTAAATCTCAGAGCGCATGTGCAAACCACTGCAGCTGTGCTTTGTTTTGTTGACCTACTTACAAACACTTCCGTTTCCGTTTATCTAATGACTGAAGGCAGGGGCAGGTTTACACTACCAATTGACTGTCAGTGTCTGAGCTAAGCTAATTAGCGGTGGGCGAGCTTTGCCCATCTCTTTCTTGTTACTGAACTCACAGTTGAAAGAATGGTGTCTATCTGCTAGTCGTGGACTCTGGAGTGAGGCATGACATGAAAAGAAAAACAGTTGGCATATCCCTTTAAACCAACAGTGAGTGAATGGGTGAGAATGGGTAGTAGTGACCAGTGATGTAAACATGCTTGAGTAATCAAAAAGCCTGGATGAATGCTGTACAAGTCCATTTTCCATTACCCTTGTCCTAGAGCATTAGTTTTCAAAGTGTGGGGTGGGCTTCCCCAGGGGGTTGTGAGGGCTCCAGGGGAGGAGTGAAATGAGAATGCACACCAACTAAATATGTTCTACTAAAATTCTGCTATGCACAGTAAGTATATAAATTAATCTTGAATTATGAACCCAAAATCTATTGTAACATTTTCTGAGGAAGCAGTTTGTGAAGTTAATGTAGAAAAGAGGAAGTAGGATTAGAACCACTGCTATTTAAATTTAGATTGATTTTTGTACATTAGCCTTGATAAAAACTCCAGGGTCAGAGTTGCTATTGATATTGGAAATAAGCTTTGTATCACAGAACAAAAGGAAACTAATTTATGTTTGAGTTAACATTGTCTAAATCAATGCTTTATTTGACTTTTAGTTTCCTTGTTTGACTTTAAATGATGCAGAAATCAGAAACTTAGAGAATATATATTTCCATCTGAGATATAAGAAATTATGCAGAAAAATGTTTTCTATAAGAAGAAATTAAAGAAATGCCTAAAGATGAGACATAGATATTAAAAAAAAAAAAAATTGTTTAAGAGTGTGATATTATATTATTATTAATTCTTACCCAAGAAATGAGGTCAGCTGACTGCCCACATGTACTGAATGATTTTTATTGTTCCTGAAAGCATGGGTTCATTCAGCATGGGACAGCAATGCCAGGATTCACTGGGCTAAAATTGTAAAACATTGGGAAATCATGAGAAATTATTTTCACACATGGACTGACCACTACAGAGTCCGTACCTTAACCCAAATGAGAATCTTCAACTATCCCATCATCTATGCAATACCTTTGCAATAAATGTGTAAAAATATTGATGAAAGAAATGTCATTACATAACATAAGGTGCGAGTAGTTGAAGGAAATATTAGCAAAAGTTTTTTTTTAGCCTGGTATGTAGCACTAATGACTTCATAGTGGATGATAGCTGGGATGAGGATTGATAACATAATTCAGAGGATGTAGAATTTATAAGTCAAAGAAATAGGAGTTAAGTAATAAAATCATATATAATAAAATAGATACTATTGGAGAGAGTTGGGATAAATGAGAGATACAGAGAAGAAATATATGATGTCTAATCCTATGAGCCAGGGCCCAAACATCCTCCACATTTTATCTGCTGAATAACAACTCCTGGTACGTGCATGTCTGATAATGTTTCTATACTGTTGAGGATTTGACAAGCCCCTCGCCCCTGTGTGCACGTGTTGACTGGGGGTTGGAGATGAGGGGGGCCGGGGGGGTTGTTATCGTCCTGCACGTCTCCCTGCTGTGTTCAGCTCAGTTTCCTTTCAGAGAGCTGAGAGGTCAGAGCCTCCATGCAAAAACTTCAGCTCTGTACATGCTGTACGCTCACATTGTAATCTATTCCACATGAGCTGGCTGACTGAATGTGAGCTATAGGATAATTATCACATCAGTCAGCGAATCAATACCCTGCAGGATCTGCTCAACGCACTGCAACAACAAAAAACAACAAGGTGCAGAACAGAACAGTTGAAAAACATCATTATACAATCACAATCTAGAAGTGAATTTTTGCCTACATATTATTTTATGCAAGTTAAAGTTAATTCAATTCATAATTCAAATGAATGATGCAGAAAAGCTATGATTATTTTTCTCCATCTGTAAATTTGACATGGACAGAACAGGACTACCACCTTGTATATGTAGTTGCTTAACACAAACTGTCTGAAAAGATAAATGGCATAATAGAATCTTGAATGACAAGCAAAAATATTTTAAACTCCCTCTACTGTTTGGCTGAAGTATGGGTCCTCAGCTCTTACACCAACATTTGAACCACAGAAGCAGAGATTAGAGGGAGCATAGCAAACATTGAAGCAAGAATTATTTAACTTGTTATCAAAAGTTTCTGCTTGTAATCTTTGTGTCCCGTAAGGTATACCTACTTCTTTAAAATTGTTCACAGTAGTTATAAGGGGAAGTGCAGGTTGGAGACCCCTATGAAACAAAATTTTTGTACATTTTATTTGCCATAAAATTAGGGCAACAATTCAGCAACATTAACACTTCAGTGTTGTGGTGATATGTAAAGCAGAGGCTAAAGGACTGAGGCTTAACAGTCTAATTTGTTACCAAGAAGTAAAGAAGATTTCGCGAGTTGATATTCAAAACCAGAGAGGGGGGCTATAATCTAAGGGGCGAACATAATTTAATTTGTCCCATCGTCCACACAACTCTTAAAAGTATGTGCATTTCTGTTTGGGGTGTCGAACTCTGGAACAGCCTGGACATCACTTTAAAAATGTGCAATAACAGTTTAAAAAGATATATTGTGGAGATGCTTATTGTTTGGGAATACTTAGTTATGATATTGATGTTTATGGAATCAGACATGAACATTTAAATAAGTGTGTTTATGTATGGGGCTGTGCTTGCAGAGATTTATTTTTCTGTAATGAGTTATTGTAGTTTATTAAATGAGGCGATTACCGTTGTATTTATATTATTACATGAATACTGATAGCTAATAATGACTCATGATATTAATTCAATATTGGATCTGATTCATAAGGAAGGAGCAGGACTAGGTAAGCTCTGTGCTTCATTCTGTCCCTTCTCAAACTGGTTGTGTTGTTGACACACATATGTTCTCATATGTGTACATTTATTTGATGGACATGTACGGTTGTTTGGTGTATGTATTATTTTGACTTTGTTTGTTTTTTTTTTTTTTTTAAGTTTGAGATAAATAAACTAGAAAAGCACTCAGAGAGCGCAGACCTCCGCCAAGCAGCTTCGGTCCACTTTGGCAAAAATGGTACTTTCTGGCAATGTTAAAGAATCCTTTAAAAGATTCCTGGATCCAGACGGTGATCCGGATCACCCTCAAAATGTAATCAGTTCTTCCATATCCCATTTCCGACAATTCCTGAAAATTTCATCCAAATCAAATAACTTTTCAAGTTATTTTGAACACAAACAGACAGACAGATAAACACCGGCAAAAACATAACCTCCTTGGCGGAGGTAATAAAGTAAGAAAGACGAGTAACCGTGGATTCAAGCCAATCAGAGAGCTCAAATAAAAGAAAAAAGGTTGCTGGTTCAAACATGTTGTGCCGTGTTGCTCAGAGCCTTTCTGTGTGGAGTTTGAATGTTCTTCAACATCACGCTCATACGGTGAAATGGTGACTCCAAATCGCCCTAAGGAATGAGTGTGGGAGTGTGACTGACTGTCTGTTGCTCTATGTGGCCCTGTGATTGGCTAGAGTGGTCAACGGTGTATCTCGCCTCTCACCCAATGCCAACTGGGATTGGCACCAGACCCCAATAACAGGGCCACATAAAGAGAAAGACAACCATTCACACTAACACTCATACCTAAGGGCAATATGGAGTCACCAGTTAACATAATGAGCATGCTTTTTGGTCTGTGGGAGGAAACCAGAGTGCCAGGAGAGAATCCAAGCATGCATCAAGAGAATACGCAAACTTCCCACAGAAAGGCCCTGCCTGACATGAAGTGTGAACCAGTAACCTCCCTGCTGTGAGGCTCATGCACTACCTGCTGTGCCGCCCAATATTGTAAACTTTAATGATTTTTTTTAGAAGGATCTGATGAATGGTAAGCCCATTAAAAGTCTAAATTAGTAATAAAGTGGTACAGCAGGACAATATTTGACATTTTTGACGATGAGGATATATGTTTCCTTGGTAGTTGACGTATCTAAATAGTAAATTTCAATGTACACAGCAGGCAAATCTGTATTTCTGTTACAGAAATTCTGTTAATGAGGTTGCTGTTATTTTTTTTTATTTTTCATAATTTCCACTTAATTTTACAAATTCTGGAACATTTCACAGTCAAATGTTTTTTTTCTACAAATGATTAAAAATAAAAGTTTTGTCCTGTTTCTTATTTTTCAGTTATTTTATGCACTTAATAAAAATTATATTGTTTTTGATTACACAGCCTTTTTTGTTGCAATTTTACTGTATTTTTTACAGACTTTTTTTTTTTACAGTGCATAAAATAAAATGGAATAACATTCTGTCAGACATTTTCACAGTAGAAAAAATTCTGGTCTTGCAGCGTCTCAGGCAGAGGGTAAAGTTCAAAGCTGTCTATGATTTGCTGGAATTCTAATTTGATTTATGTCAGGCATATTCAGATCAGTAATCTCAAGTTTCTGCATCACTTTTTGGGAATAATGCATCGTATAATGACCGATCATAGTTTTAAATGCCAACTCTGGTGCTCTTAGACCAGATGCATCATGGGAGAAAGTGTGATCACTTTTATGACTGGATTAAGCCCAAATGATCAATGATTGATTTCCCCCAAATCCTGAGAGTAAATGAAGGAATTAAGAGTTCCTGAAACACTTGAAATGCTGGAAATCATCCTAATGTTGTAAACTTCTTAATCTGCTCCGCTGTGCTGCGTCCTTGGGAAAATAAACTCTGAAGTGAAACACGTCAGATTAAATTCTGCTGAAGGTTTCAGTCAGAAAACAGCCCGTGTTCAAGCGATCACACAGCTGTCGGAGCGTTTTGTGGTCTGTGAGTAAAGAGTGTCACAGGGACAGTATGAGCCAATCACACGCTCCATTCTTCAGCGCTGTGTTAAATGAAGCTGTCTGCTGTCAGACTGAAGCTGTCACGTCTTCTTAACTTTTGCCACTGGGCTTCTCTCTCTCGCTCAGACTCACTCTTCTCTGTGTGGAGGTTTTAGTTTTTACAGAGCGTGTGCAGAGGGTTGTTAACACACAGTAATGAGACGTCCCTGCTGTTCTTTGACCACAGGCCTGTATGTGTATGTCCATGTGTGTGTTTAAGAGTGTACTGTATAGGGGAGAGATCATCTTAATGTCTGTTTTAATGAGGAGCCGAGCTTTGTCATCATGCCGCTGCATGCAGATGAAAGCTGCAAACACACATTAATGCACACGTATGGTCATGGGTTTGAAATGCAGTCACATAATCATCTGGCTATTTATTTTTACTGTTTTAAGTAGGGATGCAACTGTATCAATAAAATGTTGAATTATTTGGTTCGACTTCTGTGTTTTCAACAGCAGGTGTGAATCGTTGCCCTTTTCTCTTTGTGTTTGCTCTGCTGGGTTCGTGCCTGTGAGTCAGTGAGCAGGGGAGAGGAAACTCATGCCGCAGATGAGGTTGGGCCAATACAACACACAAGTTTGTAAGGAGAGGCAGAAATATGAGGGAGCACCTCTTTTCTCTGTTCATGTTTTTCAATAATATGTAAGAAACCTGTGCAAAGGGAACAATCTTTCCGATGACTGTGCATGACTGTGAGGGCTGAAATGTTCGTAGTGAGCTGTGAGGTGCCTTGCCCAATTAAATTACTTTGCAAAAGGTTATTTCTGAGTGCTGACTGTTGAAGTTTTCTTATTGAAAATTTTTTGGTCTGGCACCAGTCAGGTTTTGGTATTTTTGTAGGGTGCTACGAGTTTTTTCTTTGGAAAAGTTAGTTAAAGAATAATAAAATGAATTTTTCGTCTGAGACTTAAGGTCTTTTTTCCTGTTGCAGCATTATGAAATAGATACAACAGCAGTGAATTGACAGGGTTAAAGAGCACTTGAAAGTTAATTTTTTTATTTTATGTCAAAACTTGCAGCGAGGTTGTTCATAGAGAGTTTATTTTTTTATTATTATTATTATTTTTTACTTAAAGTAACAGTGAAGTTGATAGGGAATGAAAAAAAAGGTTTTTATCCCTTATGACCCCATGCTGTTTCTGTAAAATTTGCCAGGCTGTGTGGTTTAAATGATCCTCCATTGGTAATAGGGCCCCCAAACTGTGCCAATAAATTATCTCCCACACCATTTTAGCACCAGAAGCCTGAACATTTGATACAAGACAGGATGGATCCATGCTTTCATGTTGTTTACATTAAAATTCTGAACACCATCTGACTGTTGCAGCAGAATTTCAGACTCATCAGGCCAGGCAACATTTACCCAATCTTTTATTGTCAGATTTTGGTGAGCCTCTGCAAGCTTCAGCCTCAGCTTCCTGCTCTTAGCCAAAGGGAGTGGCACCAGGTGTGGTCTTCCGCTGCTGTAGCCCATCACTCAAAAATGGTCTTCTGCAGACCTTGGTTGTAACAAGTTCCTGTTCTCCTCTGGCATCAACAAGGCATTTTCATCTAGCAAACTGCAGCTCCCTGGATGTTTTGGACCATTCTTTGTCAACCATGAAGGTGTTTTGTGTATTACAATCCCAGCGGTTTCTAACACAGACCAGCCTACTTGGCACCAATGTCCATGCCATGTTCCTAGTCTCTTAAATCATCTTTCTTCCTCATCCTGATGCTCAGTTTGAACTTCAGCAGGTTGTCTTGACCTTGTTTAGATGACTAAATGCATTAAGTTGCAGTCATGTGATTGGTTGATTAGCGTTATGCCTGAACAAGCAATTGAACATGTGTACCAGTGAGTGTATTTCTTTTGTCCTTTACTTCCTCTCCATCTCTGATCTTAATTCCGACCTTGTCTCTCTAACATATCGAGCGTCCTCACTGCTTGTGTCCATTGTGTAGCCTCATCTGTGTGTGTCAGTGTGTGTAGGTACAGTAATTGGTGTGCGTTTTGTCACTGCGGGGCATCAGGTTTGCCTTTTGATGGGAGGACACGGGCGTAGAGGGTAGATTTTCTCTCTCCATCCCCGATAACCGGCCTCACGCAGCGTCGATAGCGCTGACTTTATAGGTTCTCTTTCACCGCCCTCACACTTCCATTTCTCTCTCTTATTATCATCCTTCCTCTCATACGCCACCTCTAATGGAGTGCAGATTGAGTCACAGGATCTATACCGTGGCCCGACAATGGATCTATTAAGAGGAGCAAAGAAATACGGACAGATTGGCGGATAGACAGACATGCCTGTGTGTCCACCTTCATATTCTCTTAGAGACGCTGATCCTTCTCCTCCTCAGTCTCTAGAGACGTTGATACATTCAGGGAGTGTAAATGAAGACTGGTGGGGATGTGATAATGCTCCTAATGAGTGATCAACGAGATAAAGAGTGTTATCTTTCTCTTTTGTGAGGGAAATGGATCGCCAACACGGAGAGAAAAAATCAAGCACTTGTATCTCCGTCTCCAGCCTCAGCAGAAATTAGTGCGTCTTTTAAGACAAACAATATGCCCTCTCTCCCCTTTGTGCTGGTCCAGATTGATACCGAACATATTTTTATACATTTTAAAGCCATAATAGAGACGTGAGTGTGCAGCCATTATATGCTGATTCATCACTGCTGGGGGCCTGACGGTCAAACGGGGGGTATCCAGGCGAGGAGCTCAATAGCGGGGCGGTGGGTGGACAGCCTGTGTGGGTTTGACCGGGAGCTCAGAGGGAGGCTCAATGGGAGGAAAATCAATGCTGCCCAATAACCAATTTGGGAAATAATGGACAATTGAGTCCAACACAGCTCTGTAGTGGACTGCAGGGGAGGACAGCAAGTTTATCCATCTGACCAATGAGAAGCTGACTGCATCTATGCTTCTATATCACACAGGTCAAAGGTCAAAATTACAATAAAACCTCAAAGTCTGCAGCAAACATGCAGTTGCTCAAGCTTGTTATTCAAGTGGTCAATAATGGGCCAAACATTCATCCAATCAAGACACCTAATCTTGCATCTTACCTTATTGAACCCCATTCAAATGGCTGTTTAATTGGATTCAATGGGCCTGTAAGAGCTTTTTTATTCTGCATTCAAACAGGAGATCTCATCAGCCTGTGAAGAAGCTTCAGTGGTGCAAAGCAAGAACATTCACCCTCAGGATGTGTCTCCCTCCTATAAGCAAAGTCCAGGACATCTAAAGCTGTGCCCTCAAAGGTGTCAAAATCTTCTCACTCTGAAAACATAGGAGACCACGGACATGAGGACAGTTTCAACTGATTTTTGGTCTCATAATTCTTCAAACACACTAGAAATCTAAGTCCAAATATCAGACTTGTTCATTTCAGGGAACAATTTCCTGCTTTTAAGGTGCTCTCGTTGGTAGGCATCACTCTTTGACTTTGCTTTACTGTTTTCTGTGTGTATTTCATTGGACAAACAAAAATATGACACACAGTGATGTTTAACAGCTTTACTGATAGTAGCAAGGGCAGCAAAGGTCAGCTTGTGACCTTGCACAGCAGCTGGATCTGCCTGATCCAATGTCAGATCCGTCTTTCCAAGCTCCAATCGACAATAACTGTGAGCGGCCCAAAGCAGCACGGCCCAATCAGCAGGAAGAGGCGGGGGCTATGAGTATGACAACAAGTGGCTGCTCAGTCAGAGATTAGCATAGATGCTAACAGGTTCAGTAGCAGTTTTGTCAGATCTGGACTGCATTTCTTTATTACATGGAAAACAAATAGTAACACAAAAAGGATACAGTTGCTCCACTTCCAACTTGGTCTGGAGAGCTTGTTCTACTGTGGCTCACGTTTTGTTGCCATGACCACCGACATTATCTGATTGGCCTATAATGAATGTGTTCGACAGAACAGTCACCCAATCACCTGCAAGATATGCTATTGAAAGGTTTTGCCTGTTTCCAACATGTTTTGGGGCTGTTACCCAGATGGACTACTGAAATATATTGAACGGTCCATCTGGTGTGTCAGGTTTGGACTTTTGAAGTTGGGTTGTATGAGACACCATTGGCTGCAGTAACACAGCATTCTGTACAGCATTAGTCAACATGATAGCTGCATAATTTAAGAAATTTTGGGTGAATATATGCCACAGAGAGAGGATAGGGTGATGAGGTACTTTATAGATCACTGCATCCCTGAAAAAGTTTCTCTGACTTTTCCAATGTTTAAAGATTAAACTGCTTTACAAGAACAGTGATTTTGAGAAAGTGTTATTCTAGCTCAGTTTACCTCCTCAATAATGAGCACACATTGTTTTTTTATACAATAAAATGATCAGTACAGGCTAAATACTTATGTTGTAAGTTCTGTTTTTTTTTTTCCTTTAAATTTGTGAAACAGTAGATTTGGTCTGTCCAAGAACAAGTCATCATGGAGTCTCTGTGTGATGACAGCCAAGTCTGACGACATGAGCTCATGGTTTACACACCTGTATCGACAGGTAAGATGGGTATCTCTGGAAAATACTCAACCTCCAAAGTTAAAAAAAGATCCATCTTTAAGATATGAGACACTCAAAATGGAGTCTGAACTATTAAGATATGGCAAGGGATAGTTCAGAGGTCCATACCAATACTGAAGTCACAGTGATTATTTTTTTTATTTATGCTTATTGGTGGGACACAGTGACATTTACAAAACATGTCAAAAAGAATAATGATAATAAAAAAAGATGGACATTAAAGTTTTTAAAACAATTGACAATTAAAAATGGGGGTGGGGGGGGCATATAAAATAATTTAATGAAATGAATGGGTAAAGAAAAATGATTGCTCTGCCCCTTGAATGGGACAAAGGTAAAACTCTATGATGCTGTAGATGAACATCATACAGCTCCACTTCATAAACACTGAACTGTTCCTTTAAACTTCCTGAAAGGTGATCTTGTTTCATTAAACAAACTGCAAAAACAAGATAAATGTTTTAGCAGTTTTTACTGACAGACATAATCTGTCCTAGACACAATGATACAGATCATGAAAGACTCATTAGCACTGAAAATAATCTGTTTTTATTTGAAAGATTCTGATCCGTCTTCATGGTAATGAGGCTTAACATCTGTATGCAGGACTCTGAGCTGTGTGATTCTCCTCACATTACTTTGCTCGAGTCTTGAATTACAAAGACCAGCAGCAGATCATCTCTTGTCAGGTAATCAGTTCACTTTTGGTAAAAATAAAATCCCTATCTTCTTCTCAACATTTATAATTATACATTTTGGTGTTCCTCACTTCCTGATTTTACATTTTCTGAGTTCAGCATCTGCATTTTCTCCAGAGACTCATGCTATCAGATGCATTAGCTGAATATTATCTGATTACTCTTTTTTGGCATGTCAATAACAAATAATAGATGATTAATATCTGTGTGATCTTTGAAATACATTCATCTACCTCTGAATATACATGTCAAATTTGCTCCTCTAAGTGCCCCATTTAGTGCTATTTACTTTTTATTTATAGCTTTCTTTAACTCTTTCTGTTTCTGTATCGACATCATCCAAAGGGAGCTCTGCTATATGACATATGTGAGAGCTGGTAATGCTTAGCACTCATAAGCCACAAATTAAACACAATTAAAGTCATCATGAGTGTTTGGAGGGGAAAATTATTTCATATATTTTGTGAAATGCTGCGAATGAAAAAGCAGGTATTAAATGCGTGTGCTTTGTCTACAGCCTCACTTTGCAGCTTTAATTGCCTCATTAACAGACAAACTGTGAATCGATTAATTGACATCGTCATCTCCCTGAAACAAAGGCAGGCTTACATTGAAGGAACATGTGAGAGGGTGTAAAAATGTGACAGCTATGAACCTGAAGATTCCCTCTTTTATAAGACCTCCTTAAATGCAGCTCCAGCAGAAATGAGCCCAATTAGCCTCTTCATCTTTCTGCCTTCACATCTCGTCGTCTCCCCCTTTTCTGTGACTCTTGACTGCAGAGATGTGTTTGTAATCCATACGATACTGAAGATATCTGTGCAGGTCAGAGGGTGCAAAGACACCTGCTCCTCTGGGAACTCCACACAAACAGAGGTCTGAGAAAGATGCTGAGGTTGTACATCCTGGTGAAAAATGCTGATAAATGCATCATTAAGAGAAGGATGGACGGAGTTGCTCTTTTTTCTTAAATAAATGCAAAAAAGATGCAAAAGGCCTCATTAGACTGACTGCTGGCTAATCAATAAAACTTCAGGAGAACTGTTTATGCTATACTTTCATTTACAGGACTGAGGGAGCAGGGGTATATTTACAGTTTTCAAGAAAAATCACTTTATTTTGAAATGAGATATATAATAAGACATCATTGTTTGATTTAACAGTTCATTTTGCATCAGTTTATGTTTCGTGTGTCTTACATCAAGACACGGATTAAAAATAGGTTCATGCTAGGTCTTAAAGGTAGAAAAAATATTGTTTGAAGGAAGAAATGTGAACATTTATGTGCTTTTTGACTACAAGATTACTGAATGGGAAGTCATCATTTATTTATTTGATTTTGGGGACATTTTTATTAGAACTGAAAATCTAATGATGCTGAAGTCATTTTTGGGGGCACTGTCCACATGTTTAGCTGTTGTTCACTCCATAATTGCAGAATCCTTACAAGCTGTACCTCGTTGTAAATGTGACTAATCATGCTTTCCAGTGATATTAAATATAATACCAGTTGGTGTTATTAAAGAGGAGAAATAATCAACCAATGTAATGGTTCAAACCCTTTTTTAAGGAGTAATATTTTTTGTCATCCTCAGAAATAAAGATACAATATGACTCAAATTGGTATTTCTGCTAACATTTATGGATATACATTTATGGATTTTTTTGAGTTGTCAGTTCTATCCTTTTTGCTTATTTTGATAAAAACACCATGTTGTGATGATCACTGGTGTCAAAAAGTTCAAAAATCCAAGTATGGAAAGCTTATTTATCCAGCACCATTGATACATAAAGTAATTAATGGTACAGTATTGAGCCAAAAGATGGAGCACTGTTGGCTGAACAATATCAAGATTTGAGTATTGCTCCATATTGCCCAGGCCCACTTTAATATACAACATTATTAGTCTAATGATCTTATTAGAGGATGAAGTTTAAATTATTTTAATGCTTCCTGGTAAATGACAAACTCTTCAGCTCCAGAGAAACCAACCAAATGATTTTGTTTAATTCAGGGACAGTTACAGTTGCATAAAAATAAAAAAACATTGCCCAATACTGGGTTTCCAAAACTTCTTTTTTTGTTGCATGGCTACCTACAAGTCTATATATATTAACATTTCTCATTTTTACTGAAATCATACATACTTGTGCCAAGCATTTTTATGTCTTTACAGAGAAAAATCAAGATAAATTATTGTATATCATTTTTTTCCTTAAGGTATAAAGACATGATTCTAGTGATTTCACCCAGCTCTAAGTATTCATAAACTTTTGGCTCTGACACCACAGGACTTCCTCTTGAGGTTGCATTTGTGAGTAAGGCTGCACACACACTCTTTCTTATACGTATAACCCTCCTTGCATTGAGACAGCTGAAGCTGGCAGTGTGCCACTGTGCTGTGTAATTGTGTGCACGTTTAGTAATTTATGGCACTAATGCGTCCATTTGTCCCTTCATGGAGGTCAAGTAGGCTCCCCTTTGCTCTATTCATCGTAAATCTGCCAGGGAGTCATTACCACCGTGTGTGTGTGCGCCTTTGTGAGTGTGTGTTTGCATTTTTCCTGCTTAATTACTTCTAAATATTTCAGTATGCAAATCCTATTATGAGTTAACCCTGCTTTCACAGCCTCCAAATGGATTTTATTTACACAGAGGCAGAGCTGCATGCACAATCTCTGTCACTTCAAATCAGCACTTCTTTCAATTAAGACTGTTTTATTTGCTCAGAGCTGCAAACAGAATGAATCAAAATGGGTTAAAGGCATTAGAGGAAGGATCCTGATGTCCTGATGCTCAGCAGCAGCTCTCAGAGAGGTCCTGTGGTGGCTGTGTGACATGAATGATGCTGTAACTGCTCAAATAAAATGAAACAACCACAGAAACATATTACTGCTGTTGGCTTCATACTTAAAACATGTCAGTTCAGCATCAGACCCATTTAGAGGGCTGCCCAGTCATAGTTGCCAGGTCTGCTTATTATAAGCGACTTTGGGCTTCTTTTTCTGAAAAGTTGCTTGTAAATATTGGCAGTTGTGGGCTGTTGTTTTTTTGAGCTTGTTTCAAAAGTGAAGTTGTTCATTTCAGTAGAAAATTCTAGCATCGCTGAACCCAGTTTAACCAGTGGCCCACAGCTGAGTGCATGAGGAGCGCTGATGAGCTGAAAACAGACACAGCTCAACAGGTAGCTTCAGAAAATGACCAAAATGAGCACAATGACCCTCCAGTGCTGACCATTTGTTCTCACCTAGAGTTGACTCTGTCCTTTCTTAAATCTAAACACCATCAAACTGTGACGTAATCTCTCAGAGTAACTCGCACACAGCACACAAAGTTGTTTTACACTAATTCAAAGTCAGCAGACATGCAGACTGACTCTCTGCTTCACCTCTGGACGCGGCTCCTCCTGTCAGAGTCACTTCCAGCTCCAGCGTGTGTCTGGATCATTAGCTGTGACCTTTCGGAGCGTCGTGCTGAGGCTGAAGCTGGCTCTCTGAGTGTGTGTGTGTTGGAGGCTCAGACTTTGTTGTGGTCTAAAAAGAGACTGTGTGATGACGGGGAGCGCTCAGTGAGGCTGG
>JBAMNC010002594.1:0-19173 GCA_037902135.1 Cetoscarus ocellatus
CATCAAATTAAACAGACATCAAACATTAAGGCTGAGCATGGCGTACCTTGTGGGTTAGTTGAGGGAACACCTTCAGAAGGTCTTTCTTCTCCACCTTTGAAAGACTATTGAGGTAAGCCCTTAGCCTAAGAGAGACATTCATAAACCATAAGAACATTTTGTGTGTCTGAAGTAGGGATGCAAGATATTGGAAAAATGGTAAATGATGAATGGACTTAAGCTTTTCTAGTCTTTTGACACACTCAAAGTGCCTCTACGCAGCAGGAAATACATGTTCGCACTGTGTTCACATCACAGTCATATACTGATGGTAAAGTCAGAGATCATCTACTACATGTGTCTAAGGTCCATTCTGATGATCAAAGATTAAGTAATTCCTGATAACGTTGCTTAAGTCTCAGCTCTTGTATTTGTGATTGCATAAATATCTGTAGAGATTTTATGAAAATAAGAACCCCTTTTTCAGAATTGTTAAAGAAATGTAATTGATTCTGATAACTTTTTATATCATCTTTATTGCATTTCCATTCTCTGTGTTCATCATAATTTGGTACTGCTACAACACAACAAACTAATTTTCTAGGATCAGGTTCAAAACTTACATCCTCAGATTCTAGTTTGGATATAAATTCCTGAGTTGGTGTTCCTGTGATCTTCATGATCTCAGACAGTTGATCAAGATCTGAGAAAAAATAAGTCAAGGTGTTAAACTGAAACAAAACACAAACAAGATAACTCCAAGGTTTGCTTTTGCACAGACAGAAAACACTTGAAAACGAGGGTTCAGTGGCTCTCTTCATATCTCTTTTATAACCAAGTATCTAGTCTTAGCTTCAAGGTGATTTTTCTTAGAAAATATCTTAATTTCTGGGGTCATTCTTTGAATTTCTTCAATAGAGGCTTAATTTTATTTTGAGGAAGCTTAATGAATACAGCTCCAGGAGTACAGCAATCCAAAGGACAGCTATTTTAGCAGATTTTATCTATGAGCTCACTTTGTCCACTCTTAACCAAAGCTCATGACCATGGGTGAGGATTGAAACAAAGTTGGACCTAAAGTTTTAGAGACAGGATGAGGAGCTTAAGCATCCAGAGGGAACTTTATGAAGAGTTGCAGCTACTTCACATCAAAAGGAGTCAGATGAGGTGGTTGGATATCTGATTAGGATGCTTCCTGGTTGCTTCCCTTTGGAGGTTTTCCATGCATGTCTGACTGACAGGAGACCCCTGCAGAGGATCCAAAGCTCACTGGAATGGTTATTTATTCATCCCCTGCCCTGGAATGACTTGGAATTCATGAGGAGGAGCTGGGGGAGAAGGGTGTATGGGTTGATTTGCTTAAGCCGCTGCCACCATGATCCAGCCCTGGATGAGCTGAGGACACTGGATGGACGGTGATAGATGGATTTTTGGAAGTACGTTTGTGGCAAAAAGGCTTGTGATACCTAGAGAGCCCCAGGGGAATGTTCATAATAGTGTTGTTGTCATAATGGATCATCCTAAAGCCACAAGGTTTTCAGACAATACTATAGGGCCACTTTCTAACTGCCTCAGAGGTAGAACTCTGTTCAGATGGATGCTGTTACTTCTGTTGTTCTTCGAGTTGACAAGGGAGTACCCCAAGGTTTATTTCTAGGCCCCTTTACTGGGATTTCACATCAATAACGAATCATGTTTCTTCTTTTATGTCAAAAAGAGGCAGGTGGAAGCCTCTTTGGTTATGGTGATGTGTTCCACATGAATGTCCTTATATTCATTTATGAGACCGTTTTAGGGAAGATTCCAGACTTTCTTCTTGTTTAATCCCAATCTTTATTTGTTGGATGTTTTGAAACTTACTGCTCCCAGTGTATGAAGTGAGCTGGGAGATAAAGCTTTCAGGTTTCAGGTTTTAGCTATCTTAAATGTTTTTAAATCCTCGGTGAAACGTCTTGAATCCAGGCATCAGTATTTAGCTGTTTTCATCAATGATTTATAATTCCCCTTATCATTTAACCCTTGCAACTCAGTCATTTTTGCCTTTTTTCAGTCTGCCTGGATTTATTTTTGTAATAATGCATGTTAAGCTTCAACCATTTCAGTCCCAATCAAGTTAAAAATATCCTCCTTTTTGTTGCAACCTGGGCTTTCACAGTATTTATAATGTAATAATGTCAGATTAATGTTTCAAACTTATTTAACTCCCACATAACAAAATAGAAATCCAACACAGATCAACCATTTTTACATCTGATTATGGTTCACTCAAGCCTTGGCTATAAAAAGAAAAAATAAAAGTATGCAAACAAACACAACAAAAACTTATTACATATTGCACTTATTGTCCCAGGTGTCTCACACCAGTTATTAGTGCCACTCCTGGGTGCGATTTCTGGGTCACATTAGATTGTTCTCAATTCCGTTTTTGGGGTAACTATTGTGTTTCTTGTTGACATTTGGCTGCTCCAGATTGGATGCTACGCTAAAGAAAACACGTGTAGCAATCCAGTCTATTGACCTGCTCGGTCAATAGACTGACAGAAAGTTGTCACATTTACTAAGGGTCAAGATGGAGGTCCACTTATGTGACAATGTTTTCATCAAGAAAATGTGTCATTACAAGTGTTTTACTGTGGATCCACATATACACAATTTAGAAAAAAAGAACAGCACTTCATGGCTAAATAAAATCAGCCCCCTAAGATTAACAAAGAGTGAGCTTCAAAACACAGCTGTCCATATAAATATTTGTTAAACACTTCCAGAGATATAGGTAAACAGTGAGTGTTACCAATTGGGGTCGCCAGTGATCCCATGGAGATGGGAGAGTTAATGCAGGAGTTTTTTTAAATATCAAGCCAAAATCAAAAGGAACTCTATATTCATATGCAAACATCCTCTTTAACATGTATTATCTTGTATTAAACTACAAATGATTTTTTTTTTTACTAAACTATTCAAGACTCTGCTTGAAACTGTGTTAAATTTCATCATTTTTCCCTGTCACTTCATTTGAGAACTAATGATTTAAAGTAAAGAACATGAGCTTGTGCTGTTGTTGTAGTTGTGTATTGCTATCATTCTTGGTTAGGTCCCCCTTAAAAATGGAAACGTCACACCCCAACGGCTTAAACCTAACTGAACAAAAGTCACTTCTCTTTTTTCATGAGCAGGGTAATCATAAAGGATACGGTCGCTGCCTTTAAAAAGAGGTTTTCCTTGCAGCATCTCAGCCATGATGCAGCCCACAGACCAGATATCCACTGAGGAAGAAGCAGAAAACACAAATAAAACTATCTGATTCTAAAATAAACTACAGGACATACAAAAATGCATTCAGAAGCTTAAGATGCTTTTATTCCTGAGCAGAGCCACTACTGTGTGATTTATGATGTTAAAAGATCATCACCTAGTGGATGAATCTACAAATTACAACTTAATCAATTGAACAAAGATGTTTTTGGAAGCACTTTCAAACCCTTGAGAGAAAAAAGTTCATCACTGTTTACAAACTCCAATTCCAATGAAGTTGGGACATTCTGGAAAACGTAAATGTAAGCAGAAAACAAAGATTTGCAAATCTTTTACAACCTGTATTGAGCTGAATACACAACTAAGACAAGATATTTAATGCACAAACTGATAAACTTTGTTGTTTTAAAGTAAATATTCACTCATATTGAATTTGAAGGCCGCAACACATTCCAAAAAAGCTGGATCAGGGGGAACAAAAGACTGGGAAAGATGAGGAATGTTGGAACACTTGCTGGAATATTCCACAGGTGAACAGGTTCATGGGAAAAAGGTGGGTGTCATGATTGGGTTTAAAAGAAGAATCCCTGAAAGGTTCAGTTGTTCACAAGCAAGGATGGAGCGACTCAGTGAACAACAGCGTAAGCAAACTGTCCAACAGTTCAAGAGCAATGTTTCTAAACATACAGCAGGACTTTAGGGATTTTATCATCTGCCGTCCATAATGTCATCAAAAGTTTTAGAAAATCTGGATAAATCTCTGCACGTAATCAGCAAGGCCAAAAACCAACACTGAATGCAGTGACCTTTGATCTCTCAGGCAGCACCGCATGAAAAACTGACATCATTCTGTTAGGGATATCCCCACCTGGGTTCAGGAACACTCAGTTTATACTACATCTACAAGTGTGAGTTAAAACTCTACTAAGCAAAGGCAAATATCAACAACACCCAGAAACACTGCCGGCTTCCCTAAGCTCATCTGCGATGGGCTGGGGCAAAGTGGAAAAGTCTGACGGTCTGACGAGTCCACATTTTAAACTGTTTTTGGAAATCATGGACGTCGTGTCTTTCAGGCTGAAGAGGAAAAGGATCATCCTGTGAAGGCACCATTAATGCAAAAAGGTACATACAGGTTCGCAGCAACATATGCTGCCATCTAAGCAGCATCTTTTTCAGGGACATCTCTGTTTTTTCCAGCAAGAAACAGCATAGCTTCATGGTAAAAGAGTGCAAGCACTAGACTGGCCTGCCTGCAGTCCAGACCTGTCTCCCATTGAAAACGCGCAGTGCATTATGCAGCACAAAATACGTTAATAGAGATCCTGAACTGTTTAGCCATTAAGTTGTTCATCAAGCAATCACGGGAAAGACTTAAGCCAACAAAGCTTCAAAAATATGCGTCCTCAGTTCTCAAATGCTTACCTAATGTTGTTTAAAGGAAAAATGATGTAGCACATGCCTCTGTCACAGCTTTTTTATATACAGTATATACAGGCCAGCTGACAGTCTTGGCTGGGCCTGGGACAAGATAGTCTGAGATCCCCGCCCCCCCATGCCCGGATCTCTCCTCTTCCCTCTCTCCTCCCATCTCTTCCTCTCCTGTTCCTCTGCCCTTCCTCTCTCCCCTCGACTCTGTCAGAGACGGTCATTTTTGTTGGCCATAATGCAGGATCGCTAAAATTAGGGCCCCCTCTCGCTTCACCGTGACTCTCTCTCTCTATCTCCCCCCTCTTCTCTCTCACCGGTAGCCTGGCTCTGAGTCTGTCCCTCCGCTCCGGGGCAGTGGGCCCCTGCTGCATCCCCGCCCAGTTCTTGGCCCCCCCCCTATCCTGGGCCCGGGACAACAGATCCGTTTGCCCGTCCCCCCTATCGGCGGGCGTGAGTATATATATAATTGCAGACATCATTCAAAGCGAGTGAATATTTGCAAAAAATAAAGTTTATCAATTTGAACATTAAATATCTTGTCTTTGTAGTGTATTCCACTGAATAAAGGTTGAAAAGGATATGAAAATCATTGTAGTCTATTTTTATTTTTACAGTTTACAAAATGTCCCAACTTCATTGTAATTGGAGCTCATATAAACGCATGTTTTTAAGGCTATTTGATATATGTTTGTGCATTTGCAAGTATTTTAATATCCCGATGGGGTCAGCATTCACTACAATGCCCAGAAATGCTTAAAGAGGAAGCCAAACTTTGCTGTCTGCTGCCTCCTGTAACAAAGTCACAAAGTGTGAAAGAATCTTTAAAAAGCAGAAACACATCAGAAACTCTGTTCGCTCTCCTGTGGGCTGCAAAGGTCATTCAAGGAAATGTAGTGATCAATGGCAGAAACAGAAGCCCTGATTTAAGGGCAATTGAGTCCACTAAAACATCTATTCATGCTACATCACAGAACATGACAGAGGCTCAGTGCTAATGGGGAACATGGCGCAGAGATAAAAGACAACAACATGAGAGTATTTTTTATTCTATAATGAGCTCTTCATTACCGGTCTGAGTGTAGTGCATCCAGCTCAGGATGACCTCTGGGGCTCTGTACCAGCGAGTCACCACGTAGCCCGTCATCTCGCTGTCCGCCTGCCGCGCCAGACCGAAGTCCAAGATCTGACAGAACAGCAGATGAAACAAATCAGACGCAGACACTTTTACATCTGCTCACAGTGAACTAACAGCTCTGCTAATAAGACTGCAGGGGCCTGTGGGAAATGAAGAGCTGGCAGAGTAAAACTGTCCAAACTAGAAAAAAAAACACTTCAGTACAGTGAATTAAAAATATGATGAAATCTTTGGAAGTAGAAGTAGAAAGACAGGAGCACTTAAATCAAACATGTATTCACTTCATGCTCTCAATACGTGCTTCTAAGTGCACTATGACCATTTTGATCAAGGCCAGTAAAACACTGACTTCAATAAAATCTAATATATCTACTTTTACAAAGGTACACTCAATGGCCACAATATTAGGAACACCTTGCTAGTACTGGGTTGGGCACTCTTTTGCCTTCTGAGCTGCCTTAAAGGTTAAGATCAGTTTTTTGACACCTGGACCTTATTTTAGGATCAAATACGCTCGTAGACTCACCCAGACAATTTTGGCGGAGCTCGGAACCGTTTTCGAGCAATTTAGATCCATCCGACGGCGTTTTTTCTCATGCCATAGCAGCGGACGGGGCCAGAAATCGAAACCCCTAAATTAGACATTATCTGCTGCGAAACTCGCTCATTTCAGCTACATTTTATAAATGAATGGCCAGTGTTATCACCACGTCAGCTCAACTTCGTAGTTATGGTCATCCGGGGCTTTACAAGGATGGGTAACTTTTGGTGACGTCATAGACAAGAACATGAGTAGAGCCGCTGTTGTTGGTAGGCTACACAGCTACACGGCTATTTTTGTGCAACATGGCGGAATATTTATCCGATGTAGAAGTGTCTGACGACGACTTTGAGTATAATGGATGCCCGTACCGTTTTGAGCCAGAATATACCGACGAGGAGCTATTTGAAAGGAGGATGCAGAGGGAAAGAGCCGAACAAGCAACCACTGCAAGTCCACGAATGGGGGCTAACTGGTGGTGTTGTTGTGGACATTGCACGGCAATGGCAACAGCGGAGGAGTGAGTTTTGCAGCAGATAATGTCTAATTTAGGGGCTTTGATTTCTGGCCCCGTCCGCTGCGGATGGATCTAAATTGCTCGAAAATGGCTCCGAGCTCCGCCAAAATTGTCTGGGTGAGTCTACGAGCGTATTTAATCCTAAAAATAAGGTCCAGGTGTCAAAAAAAAGGAACTTAACCTTTAACTCTTTGTGGAGTAGATTCAACAAGAAGCTATCAGCACCTCTGTGTTCCTCATTTTACTTTTGTTCATAACCTTGCACAGCAGCTGAATGAATGACAGAACGATCTTCAAATCACCTGCCAGATATGCTTCTGAAAGGTTTTGTCTTCCCCGAACACTTTTTTTGGGCTACTGAAATATATTGAACAATCCATCTGGTGTGCCAGGTTATATTTTTCATAGAGGTGAGCAATTTGTGGAGAAATGTAATGGTCACAGATGGACTTTTTCTATTATTAATCCATTGACAATGTATGCTGAATTAAAGACAACAATCATTTTTGTTTTTCTGAGAAAGGTAATGAATCTGTACCTTGAGCTCACAGTCTTGGTTGACAGCAAGATTTCCTGGTTTGAGATCCTGCAGATAATTAAAATGAAAGCAGTAATTATATGAGGCAAGGAATAAGATAAATAAAGACAAAGCTCAAACACAGGTTATAATAGGTTTTTTAAACTCCTGATAAAATAAACAAACCTATTGGATATTAATTGCACATCCACATTGGTTAAAAAACTTACCCTGTGAATTATTCCAGCAGAATGAATATACTGCAATAAAATAATATGAAAGGAAGAAAGATTACACAATTGCAATTAAGTCATAAACTGTGCACACTGTATGGTCACAGTACCTTAAGGCCTTTGAGCGTCTGATAAACCAAATACTGAATTTTTTCCTCTGAAAGTCGCTGCAGCTTCATCAGCTTCCCCAGATCAGTGCCCATGAAGGGCATCACAAGGTAACTGCAGGTAAGAGAACAAAATGAGGACGAGATTTTAAATCAAATACTGTTGAAAGAATTTATATTAAAGCTTTATTCACGGGTAAAGGACGCTTTAGTCAATTGGAGGCCCCAGGCAAAGAGCAATATAATGAACATTTCAGTAACTCACAGACATCACAACTAATAGTGTAATATGTCTCTAGGCAAGGTGCATGAACACTTTAAGTGTATGACAGATGATCATTTGCTTGATATAAAGTAGTGTTGTCAAATAATTCTTACCAATTACCAGTCAGTTGGCAAGCACACCTTTGTGTTCTTCAGTGAACACAAACATTTATTCTGACTCTGACATTTATTCAACTTTTACACCTTTTTCTCACAAGCAGGAATACATTTTTATGACGGCAACTATCAGGTTCATTGGTACAATAAAGGTTAACAAAGTAATGATGTAATGAAGCAGGTGGGAAAAAAACACACATCGTACTTACAAGTCATTGAGCATGTCGACAGAGAGGTCAGCAGTAAACACATCTAACAAGCCGATTACCTGCAAAAAAAAGAGAGAAAATATGTCTGAAATTTAAGTCCTTAAGCTCACTTACAACAAAAATCTGCATGTTTAAGATAAAAAAAAATCTGATGTAAACTGAAAGTGTCCATCAGTCCCGAGGGTCTAGCCCCCCTCAACTCTGTGATTCTCACATTTTCATGTTTCATGTGTTTGAGCAGCTTCAGCTCTCTGAAGGCTCGCTTTGCAAACAGCTCAGACTGGAACGGTCTGTACAGCTTCTTGATGGCCACTTTGCTCCCAGATCTGATGTCCACTGCTGAACTGGGGATAAAAAGAAAATAATGGTGAGCAAGTAAATCAAATTATTGTAGATGCTGGGCCAAAATATCTCAGCTCAACTTTTTAGGATTTTCATTTTTTCCATAAAGCAGTGCTATTGGTCACTTTTCGTGTTGGTGAGAAGGTTTTATAAAACAGAAACCAATCGTTAGTACAAAAAAATGTGATCAGGACAATGCAACAATTATGCAATCAGTAGTAGGGTGGGTTGTTTTTCATTTTACTGGAAAAGAGCCACTCTGAAGACAATATTTTCCTAGAAAAGAGTTTAGAGGTCATAAGCCTTTTTTCTGCAAGAGGCCCCTCTTACAAAACTTCTTCAATAATAAGCTCATAACGGTGACAAATCTGAAAAGTGAAGCACTCAGCTTCTTGATTTTTCCATTATTTTGTTTAGAATTAATATCTTAAAATGTTATTGTTATTAAACAAACATTTTGAGCAGGAACGAGGAATTTTAAACTGAATTCATCCTTTTAGACCCAAATTTAAGCTGCTCACTGGGCTTCCCTGAGAAGTCAGAAATGAATCAAGCATAACATTCAACCACTAAAACTAATTTTTCTGTTCTGGAATGAAAGTAAATAACTAAAATATGACATATTAATCAAGAAACAATAATGTGTTGTTGTGCTTTTTTTCTGTTTTTTGTAAGACTGTAAATTTGAGAATAATGGATAACAATATTGCCTATTTTAGCATTAAAATATAATTTCCGTTCGAAGAGCCTCTACATACTGGTGTATCAACCATTACAGAAACATAAAATACTGATTTTAATAATTACCACTAAAAATTAGCAAAACACTGTGCGTAAATTCTCAGACTTTTTTCACAGGCTTAAAAAAATATAACAAATATTTCAGCCTCTATTTTTTTTCATCCAGTGACCCCAATCCTCTTCTGCAGTATTGGTTTCAGTTTCAGTAAAATGTTCGTGGTATCATATGGATTTGAAAAAGTCTGTAACTTCCCATCATAGTCCTGGGGAGCTCCAGCGTCCTAACACCTGCACAGCACATTGAGAAGAGTCAAAATTTTGGTGATGGCAAAATTTCAGCAAGTGCAGAGTTAATTATTGTGTGGATGGAGTTAAGTCCCCAAAAATGTTCTCTTAATTTTAAAAAAATGGTGTCAAAAACAAGTGTAAAATTATGTTTATGTAAATAAAATCCTTGTAGATGTCACAAGATGATCTTGACTAGATGATCTTTAACGCTGAATTTTTCACTTTGAACTCTGAACACTGAAGTGACACTTGAGGAATCAATCATCCCACTCGTCCCCCATTACTGGACAAGTACCAACAGAGTTGCATTGCACAGGGCAAGCAGCTGTTAGATTGACCTCATCTATTTGGACACTATGGTATGTCAAGGACATGGTCTTGTTACCAGATGTGAAGCCCTTGTTTATGGGTTTAATAAAACACTTTAATTCAAGCACTCTTTGGTCTGATTATTGCTGGTGGCCTGGGGCCAATAACACTCAGAGTACATTTTACTCTGGTAGAGTTTGTCTGATTGGACACTTGCTTGTGTCAGTACCATAATCAAAAAGTGTTAACCTGAAAACTGGTGCAGTGTCAAGAAGTTACTACATTAGTGTCTATTTTTGGTGAACTTTTTACTCCAATTTAGTGTTAGTATCAGTCACTATGATGTCAATATTTTACACTATTAGACTTCAGCAGTTAACAGTTTTAAAGAGTTGAAATGACACTTTTGAAAGTGTTAATCTAACACTCAGTGGTTCTTATACAAAACCCAGCTAAGTGTTAATTTTAGCTCTAATGGAGTTAAATTTGTGATTTAAAATTTGCAGCGTGGAAAGACCCACACAGACACAGACCCCTTCATATCTTCCTCATCACAGCAGTGCTCAGTCTCTAGATGAGGTCCTATCTCTACTGAGTCTGCTCACCCACATTTTCTGAGTTGCTCATGTGTGATGAAGTTGAGTTGATTCAGTCAGAGCAGCTAGTCTCCGCCCACGGAGTAAATCATTGATAACAAAGCCTCTCCGTGCCGAGTGACGCACAGAAGGTGACAGAAAAGGGAAGCTGCTTTTCATTGTTTTGTGCCCAACTTGGCTGAGCGCGTTCATGCCACCCCGCAGCGCCCTGGAGCACTTCATAGTCATCCATTCGGCGGTTAAATAAAGGTTAAAGGAAAGCGTTGTGAAGGTGTGAAAGTCTCCATCCTATCAGGAAGTGAAGCTGCAGCGCGTGTTCAGCCGAGCGCACACACTTTTTCTTTTGTTCGGCTGGCGCACGGAGCCATCTGCTCCGTGTCTCTCTTTGTTTAAACCCCTCACACACGAAAACACACTCATGCACACACTAACACAGCAGTGCGGCCGGTGCTAACAGCTGCGTCAGTGTCGCGGGATTGACTCACCAGACCGTCCCGTACGCTCCAGTCCCCACCTGCCTCAAGTCCCGGTACCGCTCTGGTACTTCCCATGAGGTTTTGTTCACATCTTGGCGGTAATATCCGGGTCTGACACGCTTAGACATACTATTTCTTATAAATGAACCTTGGAGGACCTCTTTTCTTGTTGTTGTTTTGTCTCCTCGGTCGCTACACACCCATTGTCCCAGGTCCACCTATACGCGCAGCCTCGATCAGTGCGCAGCAGCAGCTCTGTGTGCGGGGGGGGGGGGGGGGGGGGGGGGGTTAGAGGCGCTCAGGGCGCACCCTCAGGTCACCAAAAGCCACTCTCGAGTCTCGTAGCAGGTTTGCAACTGAAGGTGAGGAGAGGATCGGTATGAGTGACACAGGACAACATGACTCTGCAATGAGTCAGCGCTGTTCACACTGACTGTAAATGAAAACCTTAAAGTTGGTGTTAAAGCTTCTCCAGCCTGGTTTCTGCGGGCTGTGCTCCTCCTTCTTTGTGCGGTAATTATTTAGAAAATATCTGGGACCTGCTGGGACATGAACCTCGCTGACGCCCCTGGGCGCAGAAGCAGAAGTGCGTAAGAAACATTAGAGTTTACGCATCCAGGAAACAGAACAAGGAAACCACTATAACACCTATACTGGCCACATTATTAGGTACACCAACAGGGTTTGACCCCCTTTTCTTACAGAACTGTATTAATCCTTTGTGGCATAGGTTCACAAAGGTTCTGCAAACATTCCTCAGAGAGCTGCTCCATACTGACATGTTACATCACACAGTTGCTGCAGATTTGTGAGCTTCACCTCCTCAATGCAAATCTCCAGTTCCACACAGGAAACTGAGAAGAGTTGAAATGTTGGTGATGATAAAAATTTCTGAGTGCAGAGCAGGGGTGGGTCTATGTGTGGCCCACCCAGTCAGAATCATGAATATAATACTATATTAACAAATGAAAAAATAAATCATTACATAAATATCATTATTTTATATAAGGTTGATTTTTTTTGTATTGAAATGTAGATTTAGAATAATGCAAGGCAGCTACTTAAAGTGATTAATATTCATAACATCCTCTACTAAAGGTCCCATGCCTGACAAAATCAATGTTTTTTGCTTTTAATGTTATTAAAAACAGTTTGACAC
Source organism: Cetoscarus ocellatus (assembly GCA_037902135.1). Taxonomy (NCBI): domain Eukaryota; kingdom Metazoa; phylum Chordata; class Actinopteri; order Labriformes; family Labridae; genus Cetoscarus; species Cetoscarus ocellatus. The sequence continues at coordinate 12,214 of JBAMNC010002594.1, forward strand.
CTTTAACTAATCTAATTTCACAGAGAATCATGCTCTTCCTCTTTAAATGCCCCTCAAAACGATCCATCTTTTACTTCCTGGAGTTTATTATGTCATAGCTACACAGCCTCCACCTACATGTGTGTTTTCTGCTCATCACTGGCAGACGCCTTGACTGTTTTTTTAAGTGTAAAGAAGTTAAAATTGGTTCAAAAGTTAATTTTACTGCAATAGATTATTCAGGGAGTGCAGAAACCTGTCTGGTCACGTTTTGGTATGGTAGTCAAGGCAATTTTAAAGAATAACATAACAAAAATGTGATTAATTATATGAAAAAAAGAGTTAAAGTAAAATAAAAGAAAAAGAAAGAAAACTGAAGCCAATCCAGATATTTTTAGGCCCAACCAATAATAACATTCAGTATCCACCACTGATGTCAAGTGAATTATACTCCTGATGTAGTCAAATCACTAAAAATGCACTCTCTGTAGAGAAAAAAAAGAAAAATTCTTGTTAAAATGACAGACCATACATTTTTCCATAAATGATTTTAGTTAGTATTTTATGTTATTGTGGTGCAAATGTTTAAAAACAAATGTAATAACCAAACACAGTAACTTTATTCTATATAGTATAGTAATTTTTTCAGTAAATAAAGTAAAATTATTTACAGTGTTAATTTTGAGGTTATACTTCAATAGTTAATGAGGATTCTCTGAGAGAGTAACACTACGTAGAAGTGTTGATCAAAAGTCGTACTGTAAAGTGTTACAAAGAGTGAAACTTTAACTTAAAAACAAGTCAATAAATACATTTTATTAGTGTTAATGTACCAACTCTCTTAAAGAGCTTAACCAGCTCTTTGTGGTGTGAACCCATATAGACACTTTCGAAGTGTTATACGTCACATGTCCTTTAAAATCCATTTTTTGTTGCTTTTAATGTTGTTAAAGGGGGAGCACAAGAACATGACGCCTTTTACTAAACTCTAAGCTCATCAAGAAATACGCAGTGACATTTTAAAGACAATGCTCCTCAAAACGTTTCATTTTTACTTCCTGGGGTTTATCATGTAAAAGCTCTACAGCCTTCGCCCACGTGTGTTTCTGCTTGTCACAGGCAGATGCCATGAGCTCCCCCGACCCCCCATCAGACATTGATTGACAGCCAATCAGCGAAGAGCTCATAATCATAGCCTCCTGCCTCCCCAATCCCTCAGTTCTGAGTGTTTCCAAAGTGGACAAAAAAAGAGCTGCATTTTATCAGAGGCATTTTGTATTCAGCATGAATTAAATCCTTGCTCAACAGACACTCAAGATGGTAAATGGTCAAACACACCAGGACATGGGACCTTTCATATTAACTCTGGAAGTGTAATGGCCACTTCACACTAAAAGCATTTTAATATCATGACAGCAGCAGTTAGCTTGTTTTCATTTCAGTGACTTATCAGTCCGAGCTTTCAGGCTGGAAGCCTGAGCCGTGAATCTCAGGCGAATCTCCTGTGCCGAAAATCTCAAGAACAGGAGGCTTGCATATTTTTTCTGCAGTGCGTTTCTCTGTCAAAACAGACAGAAAATGACAGATTGAGAGGCATATTTATCTTAGTCCAGGTGGTATGTACATCGACAGCGTCAGAATTTGTCACAGAAAAAACAGAAACTGTCCAGTAACTCTTCCTGTCTGCTCCTCTCAGAGTTAAAGCTTCAATGTCCCTCCTCTGTGGAGAAACTCCTCTTGTTCATCAGAACGCTTTCATTCTACAGGTTTCTCTGATCAGTCATGCAACAGATCAGGTTCATTGTGGGGAGATTTATTGTGGTTTTTCCTAAACTTTCAATAGAAGCTTATTGTTGGGATGATTAGATTAGAATAGATAAAACTTTATTTATCCAATGGGGAGGCTCCTTCAGGTAAATTAAGGTTCTAGTAGCATTGTTTGTACAAGGTATAAAAGAACATAGGATATCAAAAAGAAAAAAAACAATTAGCAGATATAAAATCTATATATACACATCAATAAATCTAAAATAAAAAATAAAAAATAAAAAATAAAAAATATGTAATGAACAAAAATAAATAAAAATAAAATATAATATGGCTACTGCCTGGCTACTACTACTGCTGCTGCTGATCCTTCCCATCCCCAGTCTTCCTGTTACTCCTCCTCCCCCCCAGTGAGGAGTTGTACAGTCTGGTGGCCTGAGGGACAAAACAGTTTCTCAGTCTGTTGGTCCTGCAGTCTTGGGCTGAACAGGCTCCTCTGGTTGCTGATGACGGTGTGCAGTGGATGACTGGCATAGTGTCCAGCAGTTTGTCTAAAGTCCTCTTCTCTGCCACCGTGACCAGAGACATCACAGACTGTAAAGAACTGGACGAAGCCATGTCATAGGAGCCATTTGGATGCTGTTGATGCCCTCTAATGGACGCTGCCATACTGCACGTTATCTCAACTGAACTTTAGCTCCATCTGCTCACACACATGTGCCTTTATTCTGTTATAAAACCAATCTTATTGCCAATATCTTTAAAATGCAGCCAGATGCTGCTTCACTCTCGCGTCACTCATAGTTATACTACACAACAACACAACGCACTCACACACTCTCCTCACTGCTGGCTGCTGTCTCACTCACTCCTATATCCTCACATGTGATTGTCCAGATCAACTCAAGTCCAAGCAAAACAAAGTTCTACCATGAGCAGAGCTGGGGCTGAGCACTGTGATAGCTAAGCAGTGAAAGGAAAAAAGCCGACTCTCACTCAATGTGAGCCTGCTCTTCTGATTCACTACAAAGCATCGGCTCTCAGAGCCAATTCTTTTCAGCATGACACATCACTACAGTCTCTCCCAAAGGATGCACCTCAATCCCTCAGCTCCAGACTGGTTCGCTGGAAATACATGACAGGTCTACTTTCACTTCAAGTCTGTGATCTAACAAAGGAAAATAAGTGCTCAGCATTTCTAGGTTCATAATATCACTGAAATAGTGGAAATAATGCAGATGCAGGTGTCCTGCAGGCAGTATTATCTCTTCTCTAAAGGAAAATTGTTATGTCTCAAAGATTCTGTACATTGTAGTTTTTGCCTATTTAGTTTCTACTCCTATCTTATTTTAACATCTGTATCTGGTAAACCTATACTGTCCATGAGAGCAACAGAAACGACTGAATTTCTCCTGAAGGGATTATTTAAGTTATTTAGATTCTGACACTGAAGGATAAACAACATCGGTTGGTGCAATGCCACAGCGCAAATGTGTTGCTACGCACTCTGCAAAAACTCAGATCTTGGCAAGAGTGTTCATCTAATTTCAGGCCAAAAATATCTAAAACACTTATTTTAATTCATATTCACTCAAAAAGTCATGATAAATGTCTTACCACAAGGAATAATAGGAAAAAAAAAAGGTATTAAATTGCTTGTAGTGAAAAGTCAATATCTGCCAATGACACAACTAAAATTTTACTGAGTAAGGGTCTTAAATTCAGCTTTAATAACTCCTCTGACAGAACATTACATTTTAAGACACCCTTCAAGGTAAATTTGGCTCATCTCATTGGCAGATAATTTTAACTTATTACAAGCAGCTCAGGCCTTATATTTAGTTCTGATATCTGCAAAAAGGATGTTAATTCATACATGTCAGGAAATTGTGCCTTAAAATAAGTCATGAGAGATTTTTTGGACTAGAAATTGGACAAATACTCTCACCTAGATCTGAGTTTTTGCAGTGCAGGCGGACTGTTGGAAATTTGGGGAAAGTCCATGTAGTCACTCAAAGCAGGACTACATGCATGTCGTTAGCAACACTCTGGCAAAACATTAATCACCAGCGCCTTTTTCCATTTCACTGAAGTAATAAGCAGCAGCTGAATATAATGAAATAACCACAAAAATGAAAAAATAAAGAGACACCTGAGGAGCTGAAATTTATGACTGCATAATCAGTTGAGGAACACATTCGGGCAAGTAAATTGTTTCCTGTTTATTTTTAGGGATTTCTGCCTTTTAGTAAACAGAAACCCTAATATACTCTATACCGTGTGTGTCTTCTTATTACCTCTGCAAAGGAGGTTGTGTTTTCGCTGGGGTCTGTCTGTTTGTTTGTTAGCAACATTACGCAAAAACTACAGGATAGATTTACATGAAAATTTTACCAACAGGTGTGGTTTGGTTCAAGGAAGAAGCCATTACATTTTGGTGCTGATACCATCCAGACTGACGTCACAAAAAAAAAAAAAAAATTAAGTTTACAATGAAATCCCATAACTTAACACCGGTCTGTATTTTGTCCCACCCACAGCACCATCTGATTGGTTACACGCTCTGGTTACACGCGGAGCCAGGGCACAGCGAACAGCCAATAAGCACTGAAAGCTGTGTATGCAGTCATATTCACAGAGATAGAGGAGAGGAGGAACCGTTTTGCCAATGGAGAAAGCCTGGCACTGTACCTGGAGCCTTGGTTTCTGAGATAAATTAAGGCAGCAAACTCTCCTGAAATTGTAATAAACATCCCAGTCCTCTACAACTCACAAGTAACATTACTGTGAGCCCATTAAAGTCATAGAAACATGCACGGCAGCTCTGCTCATTCGCAGTCCCTTCAGATGTGCCTGTTAATCACTCAAAACAAGGCTGCTGATAATGTCAAAACAGAAATAGTCTGTCATAGCAGAAGTCTCTGTGTGTGTGAGTGTAAAAACCTAACCCCCAAACTCCACTTAGAGCAAATGAACCACACACCGAAGCACTGTGGTTTTGTTCTGACCAACAGGCTGGCAACGTCACCCACTGGAAGCACTGCAGCATGCACAACTCTATCATCTGTACAAGCAGCAGCAAATTGATTCAAAGTTACAAGACCCACTACTAACTAGGTCACTCTATTGGATGATATTTATATTAATGATAATTACACTTCTTGCAGATTGATATTTTTCATTCCACAATGTGCGTAGAAAATAAATATAGGAGTATAATGTTGGGTGGAAATCAAAATTTATGGTTGGAACTGAACTGCTTGGCAGAGGTCTGCGCTCTTGGAGTGCTTTTCAAGTATTTATACTGTTTTTATATGACTGCACTTTTTTTGCTGATAAGTGGGGTGATTATGGACCAGGGAAGGTAGTAGCAGCATGTCCATACCTGAGGCTTGCATGTACAAAGCCTGTCTGTTGAATTTTACATGCTGTTTTGCCCCTTATGGCCACGTGGTAGGTAAGAGAAGGTTGTGATGATTATATCAATAATCTGTAATTTTAAAAATATGTCATCTCACATCAGTCATTCACATCCACACAGTGTTGAATTATTTCCACAGAACTTTCCCAGAACACCAAATATTCTCAGTATTAAGTGTTTCCTCTTTCCTTTGAGTGCAGGTAAGACCTCATTCAGATTTTCAAGTTTAAGAAACAAAATAAAAACAATTTCAACAAATTCAATTAGAAACACTCAGCACTGACACAATTTCATTCTCACCTTTAAGCACTTCTTTACATATCTACTTTTTCACACCTTTTCCCTGCTTTTTCAGAAAAAAAAAGAGTAAAAATATTTTTAAGATTCTGAAAAATACAAAACATCCTGTTTAAATGTTTGTAAGGTTTTCAACATTTTTTCATCATTGTCTCTGCATCATTTTACGCACATACAGTGTTTGTGTGTCTAACAGAAGTTTGGTGACCAAAATGTCAACATTTATTCTTAAAACTGATCCTCCTGCTCCAAAAAAGAAGAACAGGAAGAAGAAGAAGGTCGGTATAATTAGAGACCATGAACCGTCTAAGTGGCACCTGTGTCTCGTCCTAACAGGAGTGCCGGCCGGCTACTACGGTGACGATGACATCGACTACAGGAACATGGGATACGACCTTCCCAAGAGGCGCTTCATATTAAACCTGAACGCTGCCACTCAGCCAGAGGCCAGCCAGCCAGATACCATCAAGCCAGAGACTGTTCAGCCATTGGCCGTTAAGTCAGAGGCCATTTATAATTAAAAATAAATAAATAATAATAATAATAATGTTAATAATAATAAAACTACATCCATCTTCAAGTGCATCTTTCATTTTGCTCATTTCACATTAATTTTAAAACTATTACAAGGGGAAAAAAATGCTCATGCAGTGCTTTTCCAGTTTTTCTGACTCCTCAAGGTATTTTTTTCACCCATTTACTCCACATTCAGTTCAATTAAAAGAACTTTACTGGCATGAATGTCATGGGACAGGGTCTCCAAAATGTGAAGAGTGAGTCTCCTCTATAAGCATGTAATGTCTGTTGTCACCCCCACTTCCACAAAAAATAGAGTTTAAAAATAATGAAACATGACACTTTTTGCTTCAGCACCTTTAACTCACTGAATTTCTGAGTTCGAGTTCTCAAACTTTAATACAAAGTACCCATGTTTGTCTAATACAAATTGCACCAATTCAAACCTCTGCAGGAATATCACAGACCTCATGAGGTGATAAACAGGTAATTATAAACAATGATGAATTATTTCACACACTTAAAGAACCATGTTTAAATTTCATTGTAACACCTTTAAGCATTCTCACCTATCTATTTTTCAGCACCTTTTCCCTGCTTTTTCAGAAAAAAAGGTAAAAATATTTTCAAAATTCTGAAAAATACAAAACATCCGGTCTTAATGTTTGTTTTCAACATTGTTTGATCATTGTGTCTGCATCATTTTAAAACATGCAAGAATACAAAAAAACCCTTCAGAAATGACTGTCTAAAATCATGCAGAACTTGTTCATCTTTATTTATTGATTTATTCATTTCTCAAATGAACTTTTTGAGCGCAAAGCCAGCAAGTCTAAGCAAAGTACAATCCATGGCCATCGAGTTCTGTCAAGAACAGTTCACAAAACAGCAAACTTTAAAAAGCCTCTCCTGAACCATTTGTGAGGCATTATTGTCATATCACTTCACTGAAAAAGAAAAAAAAGAAAAAAAAAGGTGAA
>JBAMNC010002595.1:0-19149 GCA_037902135.1 Cetoscarus ocellatus
TGCTAATGCTGTAATCCTAATTTATCAACAAAGTGCTCTTGGGAGGCCACACTGCAGCTCTACACTGTGTGCTGTTGTGAATTTTTCTAATGTGAACTAAATGATTAAATGACCCCAAATCTTAAGTTTCTTTTGTGATTAGTAAAAAAGCCTAAAAATAATGATTTAACCAAAAATACACTGCAAAAAGTTCATATACAAAATAACACTGTCAGAGTTAATATTAACACTTCATGTCTAATTTGATCCACACCACAAAGTGTTGTTTTACCGTAACCCCATCAAGTATAACTGTTGAATCTTTTTGGAGTTAAAATTTAACCCCATAAAGCCTGTTTTGACACATACTTTTATAATACCTCTACCTAATCAATATGATCAAGAAATTACTAAAAAGACATCTGAATGCAATCAGATAAATGATAAAAATGTCCTCAAGTGGATTTTTAGATGCCAAAAACATGTAATGTATCAAATGAGATACAAAAATATATATATATTAAATTTTATGAAAATTTTTATTCTTTTTGGATTTCAGTAGAACGTGAAATAAACATTTCAGCTCCAAAAAATTAGAATTTTCTGGCTATAATTTGTGTTTTCAGGCTTTAAAGGGTTAAAACTTAGCAACACTTACTTTGACTTTTGATCAACACTACCAGAGGATATTTTTAAAACTTAGGTGTTAAGTCTAATTGACACCGAACAGTGTAAATATTGCCATATTTTCTGTATATTAATGGGGAAAAATTGGCTGGAATAAAAGATACCGTGTTGAGTAGCAGTGTTAATTTTGACAGCACTTATTAAATTTGTTTTAGTTATAGTCTTTTGCCCAAAATATTTCTTAGTTTTAGTCATCTAAATTGTTTCAGTTTTAGTGTTTTAGTTGACTAAAATATGACATGTAAAGGGTAAGGCATGTTTTATATTTCCCTGAATTTCTTCAGTCATGTTTTACACTTGGATAAATTTATTTATGTTTCTCATCAACACCAACCCATTTCGTAAAACCTGTCTTTATTTTATCACTTCATTGGCACTGCTACGGTGCTGAAGCCAAGTAAAAACACACCAATATAGTAACAAATGTAGAAATTTACGTTCTACATGAAGACATTAGGTCTGATTGGATTAAGTCTCTGTCAAAGATTTTCATCTTGTTTTTATTTGCTGACAAAAGTGTCAGTCAGTTTGTTTTAGTTTTTGTCCATGTGTACTTGTTTCTATTTGCTACCATGTCGTTTTTGTCAGGGGAAAAGAAGGTAGTTGACGAAAACTACGATGAAAATAATCAGTCCACAAAATTAGCACTGTTGGTATGTGCTCATATATTTAAAAAAAAATTAATAATACATTTTTACTGCAGTTTTCATGATGTGGGCTTGTGGCGTCTGTTGGTACTTGTCCAGTAATGGGTTCGAGTGGGATGATTGACTCTAGTAGTGTCACCTACAGGCTGCACCTACAGTTCAGAGTGAAAAGTTCAGACTTCAAGATCCTACAATGACACAGATGTGATTTACTGAAACGTCATTTTACCCTTGTTTTAGTTAAGAGTAAATTTAGGGTTTTGACTCCATTCAGAGTATAACTAAGTCTGCACTCACTGAAAAATTTGAACTCTTCTTCTTTGCTGTGTCGCCTTTTCCTTGTATTTTTTTTTCCTCTGGGTGTCTCTGCTATTTTTCTTCACTGTTTCCAAAATCCTGACACACAAATTCGTGTATAGTCAAGTGTCAATATAAAAAACATGACATTTGCAAAATTTCTATGATTTAAAAAAATACTTTTTGCAGAAAGTGCTCCTGTTTATTATGATGATGATGGGGTGCAAGGATAAAGAGGGTCTACACTGATGTGGCAGTTTGTGAATGTGGTTTTTATCTGGTCCAGCCCAGGGTGTTCATTCTCTAAAAGAAACTACTGACAAAGACCTCTGCTTAAAATGTATTGATAAAACATTTCATGATTTTGTCTCACTGGAAAAGTGTGAAAGCATACTTTTCTTTTTTGTGTTTTTTTTTTTGCTTTCATTGCACCGAGAGAAGATGGTGTAGGTAGAACATATCTTCTGTTAGACGAGGGGTTTTCCAGCTTTACCATGTTAAGGCTCCCTGTACTTTATTATCCTCTGGGGAGATCCTCCCTTTGCATGTTTATTAAATTCCTTTTTCATTAGACGTTGATTTTCTGGTGGGTTTTGTCCCTGCACCCCATGTATGGAGGAAGAACCTGGGTTTGCTTCCAGTCTGTGGCCTCTTTCCTGCATGCCTTCAACTCATTTTCTGACTCTTCCCACTGTGTCTCTTATGTCAAATGGAGGCACGTAAAGACCCCAAATAATATGTTTTAAAAAAACATATACTTCATGTCAGTGTTTCCTCACTTAAAAATTTCTGATAATAATTTATAGGTAAATGTCTCAAGAAAAATCTACTTTCATGGCAAACACAACTTTTTTCCTGGTAAATGTTTAATTTTCAGTCCCATTCAGTGTCTTTCTCCAGTCTTTGTTCTTCCCTAACAATAAAAAATTTAAATGCACATTACGCGAAAACCCTTTGCCAACTAAACAAAACTAAACAATATGCGGAGAGTCATAATTAGAGAGTGTAAAAAGATTCAGAGTGACCCACAGTCACATCTTTCTGCTTTCAGCCTTTTCTTTGGTTTGTACTGAGAACTCTTTTTAAGCTGCACTCCATGAGGTGTTTTTATTTCATGGGAAAAAAAAGTACATAACAAGTAAAGAAATTCAAATAAATAAATAAATAAATAAATAAACTTTCAATGGACCTTAAGGTGAATCAGGAGGTTCACTTTTTGGAAAGTTTAGGAACAAGTCTCATGGATTTTTCCTTTTTTTTTTTTTTTTTAACCAGAGTCCTTAATATTTAAATGGTATTAAACGGCATACGCTGTCAAAAATGCAGCAGATTTCTCTTTGACTTGTAAATGTTTAGTTGAGGCGTCCTCTTCTGGGTAGGAAGGATCAAGTTACAGGGTTGGGGGGGTAGGTTTGGTGATAGAAAGGGCAGCAGCCTGAGAATAATGGTGGTCCATCAAAACTTAGCCGCACAAAACATGAATGGGACAAGGAGCCAAAATGGTAAAATCAAGTAGACCCCACAGTCTGTCCCGTATTATTATCTGTTTTCATGGCCACAGTAGTTAAGACGTGTCTGTAATGGCGGCCATCCCAGTGGAGAGCTGGGCCCATTCTGACTGTAAAACTGAAATGTTAGGAAATATTTTAGCTTATATATGCTAACTAAAAATAACAATAATGTAGGATAAGTCAGTTTTGTAGATAATTCATAAAATGAATTAATTACTTTTCTAAAAATCATAGATAATATATCTATTAAGGATTTTAATTTAAAGCCATAACACCTGAAAGACATATAAAGCTGTATTAAGAACATTAATATTTTAGCCTATTCTGCAGTATTTTGTGTTTTTATTTTCTGTCATTCAGCTTAGCCTTCCCCAGTGACCCCAGAGGTCAGGGCCCCCACTTTAAAAAAAAAAAAAATGGTTGGAGACTTACCACTACCTCATTATAAGGCATTTTGACCCAGATTTCTGAAAGTTTTTCACTGTGTCATTTATTATTATTATTATTTTAGTACATTAGTTTATTTGATAATTGAACAACACTTACTTTGTTACTCTGTTAATTTAGTGCTTTAGTATGTTAGTTAATTTTGATAATTGTAAACATCTTCTATTCTTTGATCTATGTCTTATTCAATGCATGCTACTATCCCTGTACTTGCCCTGTACTGCTGCAATACCAGAATTTCCCCTTTGGGGATCAATAAAGGACTATCTTATCTTATCTTATCTTATTAATTTATATCAATGAAAATGTTGCAGTTTCACCCTCGCATGTGTCCGAACAAGACTGAGGAAATTAAAGACACAACCAAACAAAATCAACATGCTTTTATTCTTCTGCTGTGACCATGCACCCTTAAGTTGTTTTACAGATCTCCTGTTCTTATAGAAATGGCTGTTTTCTGAAGCAAAGGAAATGATTTAGTTAAAACAGCTAAAGATATTAACGCATTATCATGGGAAAACTCAATTGTTGTCTCAAGAAAATTAGATAAATAAGTGGAGATCCGAGGAAACTATTTATGATGAGAACATGATTCAGAACTCAATGTTTGGCTGTTTGTCCTCTCAGGGCTTCAGTAGATTATAGAATTATTCAACATTTTTTGGCACACATTTATGACTATTGAAAACGCCCCATGGGACCCACTTTTGGGTCCTGGCCTACTGTTGAGAACCACTGACTTATGATGTGAATTTCTCCTCTTGGTCTGTTAAGACTGATGAAATGAAGTCATCCCTCTTCAGTTTCAGACCCCCTCCCCTTCTCTCCCGTCCTCCTGGTCCCTCTTGTCTCTGTTTGTTTTTCTCTGTCAGTCGCTGCTGCTCCTCTGTGATTTATCCTCCTGCCTGCAGCCGTCCCTCCTCAGGAGGAGTTTGCTAAAGGGCACTCAGTCAGTCAGCAGAGTCTCCTCTATGTCTCAGCATGAGGGGAAAGTGACAAAGTGGCAGCCAACACCTTTAACCCTTTGAGCCCTGCATGCATAACATCCTGAGACTGCAGGTCAGGCTGGGACGTAGTGATCTGTGGCCAGAGTATTCAAAAAGCTAAAGAAGCTGATCGATCCCTGGTTTTATCTTTGAAAACTGGATGAAAATAAAAAAAATACAAAAAGTGGCCAGCATGCAACAAAACATGTTACCAATTGGACTTTGTCTGAGCTTCTCAAATACCCACGTTATTCAGTTTACAGTTATTGATGTCAAAGACCCAAGACTGTCCATGTTAAAGAAACTTTAAGCAGCAGATGGTGGGGTTGTTTGCAGGAATGATTAATAAAACAGTTTTCAAATAATAATATGAAATGTCCAACTGAATAAACTTAAGCTAAACTTAAACTAAACTAAGTCAATTTTCAGAATCAAAGTCAATGAAGTAATTTTAGCTCATGATCAGGGATGATGCTCGACTTTTTTATATCATTGCAATGAAAACGTTTAGGATAATGTCATGTGTTCACTTGGTTGAATTTTATCACTCATAAACTTTAGAACAAACCACTACACTAAATTAAAAACACATTGAAATATAAAATAAAAAAGGAGATTTGAAATTGAGCATCTATTTAAGATATCCTTAAGTTTGGCAAATTAAAACAAAAATGATTTCATTCTGTGATCAGAAAATTCAGTTTGTTTTTATGAAAAGGTTGTTAAAGGTTTCTTTATGTCTTTGTATATAAAAAGTTTTTTTTATTCTATTTAATAAATGAAGGGCCTCTTTGATAGGACTGTATCAGTATCTGAAGAAGGGAGGCTGTCAGTGGCCTGCCTTTTTTATTGTTTGTTCATGTAATTGATTCCCGTATATTCTCATTTTCTCAAATTCTAAACATTAAAGTGTTTATTCTACTTTTTTTTTTTTTTATCAACATTCATGTCACAAAAGCAGAAATCGCAGTTATGAGGCTTGAAAATAATGTGTGGGCAGTTTAAATGGTGGAGAGTGAATATGGACAAAATTCAATACACTGTTTTCACAGCATTTTGCTTTTAGCATTGTCCTCTTTATTTTATTTTGTGGTAAAACTCAATTAAATATCCGTTAATCTTCCTTCAAGTTTATATTAATCATTCTAACAAAAGAATGTACTTATATTAAAACATCTAAGTGGCTTAAACTCAATGTTTATATCAGCAGGAAGATAATTCTGATATTTATGGCTCAGTTTTCCTTCGATGAACATTCATTTATAGATGCCCCATGGTAGAGTAGATTGCACTTATATTGAAGGTCGCCTGGTTCCAATCCGGCTCAAGGTCCTTTTGCTGTGTTTCCTCTTCTCTTACCCCTTTCCAAGTCCATCCATTGTCTATCCATTATTTAAAAAGAAGTACATAAGTGAAAAAACAAATCATTAATGTGTATGTCTGCTACTTCTTTTAAATCTTTCAATACGACTGAAATAGACATTTTCTTTTTCAGTGAGCTTTTGTCCCAGTGAATTGAAGCTGCTTTAGTGCCCGTATTGTCCCTTTTAAAAGGATCGGGTCAGCTTATAAACAATGCTAAGGTCAGAATTAAATCCTTTATTTAAAGCTCCCCCCTCTGAAGAATTTGGACAGAAACCAAAATCTGAAGTGTCTGGGCCTGTCGACAACAAAGAGAGGACCTTGAAAGATACAATATCAGCCCAAAAGATATGACTGACTTACCAAAAAACACCCAAGAACAACAAAACGCTCCTTTAAACCTCTGAACCACCATTTTTATATCTTAAAATGAAAGCTATGGACACTTGTTTATACTAAAGAAAAGTGATTACCCTCCTCATGGTCGTGTAGCTGCTGTTCGGTTTTATTCTGCTCTAGAAAAAAACATCCTGCAAGTCTTTTAAAAAGATATCAGAACTAACAAAATAAAAACAAAGGCTCTTGTGATTTCCAAATCCAACAGATCAAAACCTACTGACTAAATTTTTGGTTAAAATTTTAAAAAGTTGAATCTTTCCCATTTTTTTGGAGCTACACATGGAGTGTGAAAGTGTTTTTGAGATAGCGATTATCAATTTACTGCAAAGTGTATCAGTGGGTCATGGCATTTCTTGCTGACATTGGTGTTTGTAATAAAAATGTAAGATGTAAAACTTTCTGTTCATTTAAATGAAGGCAAAAAAATATTTATTTTGAAATTCAGTCAGACTTAACGTGTCATAAAAGCTCAGCTTTTTAAACAACCATATGAGGTTTCACAAATATGCCCTCAAATATTTTTCCTTTCTGTAAAACACAGTTTTTTGCTATTCTGAAACTGAAAGGACCCCCCACACACACACAAAGAGGAAAAATGGCTGATTTTAGAGCTTTGTTATTACGGGGTGGGATGTGTCACAAAAGGATAGACCAGTGATGGGCAAGCTATGTCTACAACTTAGTTAAAGTTAAGTTAAGTCAGCTTCATTACGCTAAAGTTACACCCTGCTTAGTTACAGCAATATGACAAAAGTAGCTTACTACATTTAAGCAGTTTTCATTTAGCAAGCAGTCATATAAATAATAATGATCATGATAAAAAATGAAGAGTTATAAAAAAATAATGCTACTGTTACTATTCTATTGTTATCATTATCATTGCATTGTTATTATTATTATTATTATTAAATAATAATAATAATAATAATAAGAAGAAGAAGAAGAAGAATTGTATTTTTTTTTACTACTTCTTTTACTGAATATACTTCTTTGTTGAGTTGTATGATTTTGAAATGTTTTTTAAACTGCAGCACTGAATGCTGTCTGGTCTTCCATTTCTGAAGTCTGTCTAACTTTATACTTCTCCTTTACTCTCTTTGCCATGGCTTCATTTGCTTACTGCTAGCTTGTTCCCTGATTGGCTTTGTCCAGTCACATGTGACAGAGCACAGAAGACGTGCTCGGCTGGTCTAGGTGCACTTCACACTCGTAAGGATATCAAATTGAAAATATTACATGATTCCAAGTCAGGGTGACACTGATCCTCTTCTGAAACAATAAAATTATTCATAAAGCACTTAATACCGTAAAATAATCAGTTAAGATCATCTTTAGGACCATCAGATAATTTCGTAAAATAATCTTCAGAACCACTGGATAGTCAGGTAAAATAATCTTTGGGACACTAGATAATCTTTAGAGCCACTGGATAATCAAGCTTTTGTGACTTTGGTTGGAAGCAGTAATTCAAGCCCAAACTCAGGCAGATTATCTTGTAGTGTTTACCCCATTTAAGAGGAGTCCAGTTTAAATGAACCCAGCAACAAGCAAAGAGGCTGAGTTAAAGTTTGAAATGGAGTTGTATGGCGTATATGGCAATAGCCTAAATGTTATAGGCACTGTGGCAAAGCTCAGCTCTGCTCCTGTACAGAAAGAGCCAGCACAAAGGCCAGGGCTACAGTTCATACTGATGAAATAATAATAAGCTGACAGTTTCCTATTGTGATCTTGACAAGGCCAACAATGATATAAGGCAGATTTTAAATCTTGAAATAATTCTGTTTTACTCCAAAACTAAAATTCTCCTCATATCAGAATGAGTTACTGCTAAGCACCAGGAATGAAAGGCAGAAACTGAATCAGAACGAGAATTATACAAATCAAATCAGTATCCTAGCTCGCTCGCTGCTTCTTAAAACTGATCATGTGATTTCTGGTCCCAAGATTACACTTGAGAAACTGCATTTCTGCACTGGTTTGTTTCTGTGTCCCAGACTGCCTTCAGGGGCTCTCTTTATTGCTTTACTTATTCCAAAACTTAACCAAACAGCATCGATTTGAGTTCTTTTTCGGCATTTGGGTCTAGTGCTTTCATCTCAAACATCAAATCCAAGCTTTATTTTTCACACCTCGGCTTCCTCTTTTGGAGTTCTAATGATGTTTTTTCGATTAATGAACAGCCTTTTTTCACATTTTCTTAATGGAGTGTTTCTCTTTTTACTTTTATTTGCTGTAGACGTTTATAAAATGTTGTATTTGACTTTATTGTAGAAATTAATGGGATTTAAAGTTTAAATGTACATGAATTATATATATATATATATATATATAGAGAGAGAGAGAGAGAGAGAGACAGAGAGACAGAGAGAGAGAAACAGCTGCAGTAAGCACCATATGCAAATATCTCAACATCAGTCAGGAAACCCACTGCCAATATGCACAATGACACATACAGGAAGACATGCTAGTCATGGCTAATGACGCCATCTGTAATCTCAAAACACAGTACAGGAGTCACAGATCCCCTCATCAGCCCATCCTGTCATAACCAGACCCCTCCACCTCTAAACTTGCATTAAGTCACCTGTCTTCTCCCCTGCAGTCTACCCTCAGGCCTCCTGAACCTTCACCAGGGATTCACTTATGTCAGCAGCCTCCACTCCATCCTAAAGCATGTTGAGCAGTGAAATGTAAAACTTAAAGTTATGTTCTGAATCATAGTTTGACATTTTGGGAGAAACATTTCTGCACTTCCTGGCTGTGAGATTCTGTAGATGAGAATATTGATTTCACTTTGAAGTCTGGACAGCATTTACAGAGGTTCTGTCAGCAGACTCAGAGTGGAAGCAGCAGAAAACAGAGCTGAAATCAGTCCACGGGTTAAAAAAAAAAAGAAAACAAACTTAATGTACTAGCATGTGTACATCTCATATAAAATAGAACAGAATAGAATTGCCCTAATTGTTATTGCATGCTGTATATACAACGAAATTTGTTTGAGCGGTCTACCATGAGTGCAGAACAAATAAATGAGACATTAGAAGCACACACAATCAACCAGATATTTAAAATATAATATAAATATATGTTAAAAACTAACCAGCATGTTCAAATAAAGTGACCTGAATGTATTGCACTATTGTCCACAGTACTGGTTGCACATTTTGTGACCTCTCACAGGAATTTAAAGTTTGATGGCCCATGAATAAAAAACTGTTTTTAGTCTGTTAGTCCTGCTTTTAATGCTTCTGTATCTCCTGCCAGAGGGCAGGAGGTTGAAAAGACATTACGGGGTGAGAGATTTCAGACAAGATCTTTTTGGCTTTGCACTGACAGCTGGAGGAAGCGATGTCATCAAGGGAGGGCAGGGAGCAGCCGGTGATTTTTTGCGCCGTCTTGACCACTCTCTTCAGAGCTTTCTTGTTCACGGCTGTGGAGCCAGTATATCACACTGTTATGCAGTAAGCCAACACAAAACGTTAATCGGTTCATCTCTTTTGGTTACAAACCACAATCCTAATCAAGTTGGGACATTGTGTAAAACATAGATAAAACTATATTAATTTTGACACATTACAAGGAATAGATATTCCTGTTCAGACTGATGAACTTCATTGTTTTTGGCAAATATTCACTCATCTTACATTTGATGCCTGCAACATGTTCCCAAAAAGCTGGGACAGGGGCATATTTACTACTGTTACATCATCTTTCCTTAAACAATAATCAGTAAGGACACAAATTTTTCTGATTGTAGGTGTAATTCTTTCTGATTCAGTGGGAGACAGGTCTGGGCTGCAGGCAGGCCGTTCTAGTGCCTGCACTCTTAACAACAAAGCCATGCTTTTGTCACACCTGCAGAATGCGGCTTTGCATTGTCACACTAAAATAAACCTGGGACAAACCTGAAAAGGAAGTCACCTGGATGTCAGCAGATGGTGCTCCAAATCCTGTATGTACCTTTCAGCATTAATGGTGCCTTCACAGATGTGCAAGTTACCCATGTCATGGGCGCTACAACCCCATACCGTCACAGATGCTGTTTTTTGAACTTTGATCTGATAACAATCGGGATGGTCCTTTTACTCTTTAGCCTAGAGGACACAACATTCATGATTTACAAAAAAAAATTGTAATTTGGACTCGTCAGACCACAGCACACCTCTCCACTTTGCATCAGTCTTTCTCAGATGAGTACGTAGCCATAGAAGTTATCAGTGTTTCTGGGTGTTGTTGAAATATGGCTTTTGCTTTGCATGGTTTTAATTTGCACTTGTAGATGTGTCGACAAACTGTGTTAAATGAAAATACAGTAGTTTTCTGAAGTGTTTCTGAGCCCACATGGTAATATCCTTTACAGAATGATGTCGGTTTTAATGTAGCGCTGCCTGAGGAATTGAAGGTCACGGCATTGAGTGTTGGTTTTTTTTGGCTTTGCTGCTTACATGCAGAGATTTCTCTGTTGATGATGAAATCCATAAATTATTTGCAACTGTATGTTGATGAATGTTCTTAACTGTTGGATTTGCTTACATAGTTGTTCTCAATCTTTGCTTGTGAAGTACTGAACCTTTGAGTGATGCACCTTAAACACTAAACCATGACACTCACGTTACCAATTAAACTTTTCACCTGTGGAATATTTTAAATAGATGTTTTTGAGCATTCTTAAGTCTTTTGTTGTCCCTGTCCCAGCTTTTTTGGAGCACGCTGCAGACATTACATTCAGACTGAGTAAACATATGCAAACACACAATGTAGTTTCTTATTCTGAACATTAAATATCATTAAATATCTTGTCATTGTATTGTATTCAATTGAATAAAAGTTGAAATTATTTTGAAATCATTGCATTCTGTTTTTATGTATTACACAAAGTTTCAACTTCATTGGAATTGGTGTTTGTAAAATAACTTGATTTATTTTGCAAAGAGGAAAAAAAACAGCAATGTCATTTTTTTCCAAAGTCCTTGAGCCTGCTTTTAACAGTCCAGGCAAGACTGTTCCAGGTTGTCGAGAAAACTGACTGCTTTCTCTGTCGTCATATTAAAAAACAAACATAGAGATGCTTCAGTCTTTTGATGTATTCTCAGCAAGAAAGCGAATGTTTTTTTTCCCCAAACCGTCAACCCAATCCTTTAAAGCAAGCATGCCTTAACCCCCAGAGACATCGAGTTTGGCCCTCAGAGCGTCGCCGGTTCTCAGGCTTAGCCCTCCATTTACAACCAAACCCTACTGCTTCTCTCTGTTCCTAATGAGGGCTGCAGGGATATACGAGCCCTTTAGCTGTATTCATTTCTCTGTTTTTCTTTCTCTCTCTCTGTTTTCCCTCCTACACTGCAGTCGGTGTTAAGTATCTCATCATATTTTATCCTCCAGCCTGCCATCAATTTCAAGCTGTTCTCCTCCCATTTACAACGGTGCATCAAGAGCAGAGATATCAGGATGCACATCAGCTGCCAAACGTACACTTTCACTCATCTCTCTCTCGGTTCAGTGAAAGTGGATGAACAGTTTCCCAGCCCTCAGTGGTAACATGCGGCGTCCTCCAAGCACATTTATGCATCGTTCAATTCAATTTCATGAACCATAAAACTGTAATAATAGAAAAATCAATTATACTGCTGTTTTTCTACCCTCTTTTTCTCTCTTGTCAGTCTTAATGGTGTCGTGTTACAGCTCCATCCCAGAGGCCTGCTTTATGTTTTCATCCTGACATGAAGCTCCTGATTGTCTCCCAGAGCAGAGCTGGGCTCTCACACACCAGAGGGAGACCTGATGTAAGGGGGTGTGTGTGGGAACAAAGCGCTCCACTGCTCTCTATAGGTCTGTTCGTGGCAGTGCATGAGTGTGATCCTGCAGGAGTTCCTCTGGACGAACAGTCCATCATCCCATAGGCCTGCTCTTCAGCTTCAAACTAAGTTATGTCCACCCCAACCTAATATCTCTGCATAAACCTGTCCGAACCACTCATTCTGTTAAAGCCCTTTGTCTTTCTCATGTTCTTTTGATACTCAGTTCTTCACAGTCCAATGGTTCACTGATAAAGTCTGAAAATAGAACACTAGTGCATTTTATTCCCATGAGGAAATACTATTTTGGTTGGTTTCCTTTTGTTCATCTTTGATTATCTTTGTTCCCTATTTTATGAGTTAATGGTGTCATTGTCACAGATAAAAGTGCCTCTTTTTGTGAATAACAGATTTTACGAGTTAATGCATTATTGTCCAAGAATTACGAGATACATTTTAAACTTAGCAGAATTTAATTTTTTCTCAACAATGTTTTTTGCACTTCCAAAATAATGATGCCATAAATCAAGAAAACCAATTCCAGTGTGGAATCACACATGCCTCTGTCCTTGTCTACTTTTTCACAGCAATATGACAGGGTAATATTTTGACAGGGTAAAAGAAAGGTGAGAATAAGACATGAGAGAAATGTGGTGTTCAAGAATGAACTGCAGTTGCACACAGCAGATGTTACAGATGGGATGGAATGCCTGATTCCACCACTAAAAGGGAAAACAATAAAAATAAATAAATATATATATATATATATATATATATATATATATATATATATATATATATATATATATATATATGTATAGCATATTAATATAGCGCGTTTAAAACAGCCAGTGGTCTACCAAAGTGCTTTTAGAATACTATCCATCCATCCATCTTCTTCTGCTTATCCGTGGTCGAGTCGCGGGGGCAGCAGCCTGAGCTGGGAAGCCCAGACTTCCCTCTCGCCAGTAACCTCGTCCAGCTCTTCCTGGGGGATCCCGAGGTGTTCCCAAGCCAGCTGTGAGACACAGTCCCTCCAGCGTGTCCTGGGTCTTCCCAGGGGCCGCCTACCGGTGGGTGGTGCCCGGGACACCTCACCAGGGAGGCGTCCAGGATAGAATAGGCACTTTGAAACAGATAAATAGAAACAATAAAAGCAGTAAAAACAACAATAAAATCAATAAAAACGATAACTAGAAAAAAAATAAAACAATAAAGTATGAATAAATTTCAAAAACAACAAATATATTTAGTATTATAATTTATTTATTTTTGAGATTTTTGTAATCAGAGCTCAGTTTTCTTTCTTTCTTATAAGGGTGCAAATGGACTGCCATACAGATGTTGTGTGTGTCAACTGTAGAAAAAGATGAAGTAGACACGTACATCCCTGGTAGGGTGCAGGATCTAAAAAATTCACATGCAAAAGTAAAAAAGATCCACACACTAAAAGGGCCCCCTTCACAATTTATTTAACAAACAGTGGCATTTCGAGCTGTGTGGCTCTTCCTCAGACTTGACAAAGTGGTAAGTGAGTGGCCACTTTATACCTGCCTTTATTTAAAATGGCCACTCAAAAACCATTTTGCCAAGTCTGAGGAAGATTCGTACAGTTCAAAACGTCACTGTTTGTTTAATAAATGGTTGAAGGGAGCCCTTTTGGTGTATGTCAACTGTAAAAGGAGAAGTTGTAGGGCACAGATACAGTATATATTGACACAGGGGTGCCGTATTAGAGGGAAAATTTTGGAAGATCCAAAGGGACCATAACCAGAAAGGGCCCTGAAAGGATACTGATATCGACTCATTTTTTTCTCAACATCAATTTATTATATTAAAGCCATAAGAGAGGATTTCCTTTAATCCTTGCTGACAAAAAAACAGTTTCAAATTAAAGTCCTCAAAATAAGGTTGGAAATGTTAATTTTGGTAGATTATTTCTTTCCTTTAATAATACCAATTGGTTTTGTACTTTTTATTGTGGAAGCCAGATTAGTCACTTTTACAAAGAGGTACAATTTGAAAGAACCGTGCATTCATGAGATGAGCAACACAGGTAAACGTAGGTAGAAAAAAAAGTGCCGCCCTCCTCTAATAGGTGAAAGCCTACGGTTCCCTCAGTGAAACATGGGTGAATAACCGGTCTTCCTGGGACGCCCACCTCACAGTCTGTCTTTGACTCCATCAGCCTCACAGAACGTGATCATAAGTTTTGAAGTGGTACAGGACTGACACCAAATAATGCTGCTGCTCTGTGTACCAGCTTCCAGGGGATTCTGTTATTTTTTCACTTCCCACACATTTATCTGTGGTGCTTATTCCATTAATTCACAACCCTGACAAGTTGTACCTCGTTGTAAAGGTGACTAATCAGTCTTCCTAATGATATAAGATACAATAGCAATTGGTACTATTAAAGCAGAGAAAAAATCTACCAAAATAACGTTTCCAACCTTATTTTGAGGTCGACATGGCTGAGACTGTACCTATGTCTTATATAATCTGTTGTTAAAACAGTGAATGACTGATGCCACCTTGCCAGAGGCCCACTGCCTTGTTCTTATTGGAGAAAAGGCACATGAACAGGCAAGAGCCTATAGTTTGTTATAAATCAACCATATTAGACTTCCTTCAATTGTTGACAGCTTTAATGAAATTCATTAGTGATGGAAGAGCTGCTGAAACATGAGTTTTAATTAATGCTTTCTTAATTTTAGAAACAGCCCTTCATCCCTCATTTATTCAAAATCAGGATATTAAAAGAAATTAGTTTCACTGACACACACTGAGTTTAATATGTCACTTCAAGGTTAAATCTAACCAACTTTGGAGGAGATAGAGTGAAAATAAAGCATATATTGTCTGGATGATTCACTTTTAACGAGTCCCACTTTAACGGTCCATGTGTTGTTTTATATAATCTGGCCCCACACAGTCAGAACATCTGAGCAGAGTGACGGATATTAACATCAAAGTGGCCAAAAATTCAAGCCTGTCGTCCCGAAACCATGAGTCATGTTTGTCTTTCAGTAACCAAACCTCTGTGAGTTTGTTTATTTGTTAGTGTTGTTTTCAGGGGGGCTCAGCATCGTCCTGCTCCTCTGTTGATCGTGAACACAGACCCCTCCTGCTCCCCTCAGCCTCCTTTCATACAGCACAGAAATGTGGGCTGACACTACAGAGTTTTACAAAGCCCAGCTGGCTGGCTTTGTTATGCAACATATTACAGCTTTGTTCCTGTCGGTGTAATACAGGAATAATGCACTCCAAAACACATTAACACTGTTGCTAATAAAGCTTTGGCACAGTGTTCTCTGCATTTTTGAACCCATTTTACTGTTTGATAGAGCAATACTTCTTTGTACAGGAGAGCTTCAGCATGGAGGCGTTTGCAGACATGCATCCATGTATTTTATTACCCCCGCCAAGGAGGTTAAGTTTTCACCAGGGTCTGTCTGTTTGTTTGTTTGTTTGTTTGTTTGTTTGTCTGTCTGTTAGCAACATTCCGCAAAAACTACTGGATGGATTTTCATGAAAATTTTACCAGAGGTGTGGTTTGGTCCAAGGAAGAAGCCATTACATTTTGGTGCAGATACGATCCAGATTGACGTCACAAAAAACATTCAAGATTATAATGAAATCCCATAACTTAACACTGGGCCGTATTTTGTCCCACCCACAGCACCATCCAATTGGTTACACTGAATGCTGTGCATGCAGTTCTGCTCACAGACACAGTGGAGAGGAGGGGAAGTTTTGCCAGTGGAGAAAGTCCGGCTCTGTTCCTGGAGCCTTAGTTTCTAAGATAAATTAAGGCAGCAGACTCTCCCGAAATTGTAATAAACATCCCAGTCCTCTACAACTCACAACTACTTGTAATATTACTGTGAACCCTTTAACGTTATAGAAACATACGCGGTAGCTCTGCTTGCTCGCAGTCCCTCCAGCCGTGCCTCTTAATCACTCGAAACAAGGCTGCTGATAATGTCAATATGGAAATAGTCCATCATAACAGAAGTCTGTGTGTGTGTGAGTGTAAAAACCTAACCCCCAAATTCCGCAAGGAGCAAACACGCCGCGCACAGAAGCCCCATGGTTTTGCTGATAACATTGCCCACTGGAAGCGTCGCCGCGTGCACAACACAAACATCTGTTGCAAGCTGCAGCAAATTGATTCAGTCAGCAAGTTACTAACTAGGTCACTCTATTGGATGATATTTATATCAAAAATAATCACACTTCTTGCAGATTGATATTTGTCATTCCACAATGTGTGTATAAAATAAATATAGGCCTATAATGTTAGGTGGAAATCACAATTTATGGGTTGAACTGAGCTGCTTGGTGGAGGTCTGCACTCTCTGAGCGCTTTTCTAGTTTGATCTGTTTTCCTGTACTAACAAGTCATTTCAAATTCATTTTTAAGATCTTGACTAACATGTGCTGCTATCTCAGATTATCGAGCTTGTTTTCCAAATATTATAGTGATCTATTTTTTTTTAAGATCTCAAGAAAATATCTGAAATAAACTTGCATGCAAAAATAATAATGATAATACTAACTATCCTGTGAACATAAAATAATGGCTGCAAATCTTGGGGAAACAGGCACTAAGCTGTCACACCAGATGAACTGTTTAATATATTTCACTCCTCCATCTGGGCAGCAGCTCATAGAAAGTGTTTGGGGAGGGCTGAACCTTCCAAAGCATATCTAGCAGGTGGTTGAACAATTTTTCTGACAATTATGTTAAAAAAAAAGCGTTGGTCTTTTCAACGCTGTCATCGGACACATTGCTTAGCTAGAAAGATTATGCAGACAAGGGGGGGAAAAAAAGAAGCCACTGGAGTACATTGAACTCCCTGTCATATTCAAAAACCAGTTGAAGATCATTGTGACATTGCATGTTGTTCTGTTGGAAGTTTTCTCTTTTCTTAGAGAATTTTTTCATTTAAGTATTTGGTGTATTCTTTAAATTCACATAAAAAATAATTAAGCAGGGTGTAACTTTGGTTACTCTACTTTTGTGCGGATGAAATTTCTCAAACAAAATCAAAAAGCTTGTGATAAATCAGCCTGGTCATTGTAATGAACAAAATGTGATGATATTTTTACATTCAAATTTTACAGTATATTTATTTTTGCACAACATTCTTCCAGTCAAGACCAAAACTTAATTTTAATATGTACAGCAGTACAATAAATGTGTTAATGATTGTTGTTAATATAGAATCAAAACGGTAACAGCCATGCCCTCTGCTGTATAATTCATTCAAAGATGTTGGACGAAAAAGTTTTTCCTCTAAGAGTCATTTACCTTTTTTTTCGTAGAAAAGGTTACGTTTATGTTCATTATTACATTTAATGTCTCTGACACCGATGCCATTCATCATCAGAAGGGAATTTACCCTTAATATTTCTTAAAATTGCAAATGACCTTTCATTAGATCAATAAGACTGTTGAAAGATGCAACATGTTTCAATAGCATTTTTTTTCCCTGTACGTCACGACCTCCGCCTCGCTAGATGGCGCTGTTTTGATGTCACCCCACACTGACGCGCCATCTTTGTTTTCTCTGCTTCTGTGACGTCACCGGATGTGCAGCATCCAAACATTGAAGCACAGAGGTGAGCAGCCTGTCAGTGGCTGCCTCACAATGGGTTTTCTATCTGTTAGCTGATGATTTTGTTTTGAGTGTGAGATAAAGTGTTGACTTTGCGGCCTACAGTCTGTTTTAGCGCCCCTCCAAAATGGCGGGCCCTCTGCTGGAGTTTGAGACGGAGATGTTTCTGAGTCTGTTCGGCTCTGACGGGCTGCTGGTGGTGGCAGAGGGGATGGGGATAGACCGCATCCTGCTGCAGTTCCTGAGGGTCTACTCTGAGCCGGGGAGCCTGGTCCTGCTGCTGAACACAACCACAGCCGAACAGGTGAGGAGCATACCGCCCTTCGCGCTTCATGTTTCGATAACTGTGTCTGTGATCGTGCTAAAAGTGTGAATTTTGGCAAGACTGTGTATTTTTTTATCTGATCTTGTTACTTCCAGCTCAGCTCCTCCAGTAACTCTTAAATACACAGTGGACAAACAAGTGTCACACTTACACTGCTAAGCGCAAAAAACGTCCAATTGAAACCCATTCAAACTGCAATTTTTGAACTCACTGTTAGTGAAGCTAGACATTCACGATTTAATCGTACCAGTATCGGTATCTGCAGATATGAAAATGTTTGCCGATTTGACCATAAATGTTGTAGGAAATTGTCTGTAAAATCTGCAAAATGTACAATGTACTGTGATGTTTTACCTCATCATCACTCAATTTCCACTTTTATAAATCGAAAGTATCATTTATTAAGGAATTAAACTTTGTTTTCCTTGCTTCACGTCTCTTTCTCACAAAAATAGACAGTGACCATGAAAGGAACAAGTCAAATTAAGTAAAAAAGAGACTTTGTGCTCTTGACACAAAATATTGTGATTGATGTCAGTATCAGTAATGATGGCATATCGGCAACAATGCAATATCATGCATCCCTAATTAAAGCATAATACATGCATTTTATTATATTTAGATGTTAATCTGGGCTTTTGCCTGGGAATAAATCATTTTCACTTCTCTTTTCATACTGCACAAAAAGTAATAATGCAGAAAAATCAGTGTTCCTGCTAGATGTTGACATCTCCCAGGCTGTGATGATTTGATGTCAAAAATATGCTTTCCAGATAGGAGACTGAAAGTAAGTCATTTTTCACTTTGTACTTATCCTAAGAAGATCTACACTGCCTGTAGTATAATGAAATGGGTTTTTTTAATCTGAAAATGTCTTTATGACAAAAACCTGTCATTCAAAGTGCTAAAATCTTTATTTTATATCAACAATTTGATGAGATTAGGTGAAACAAATTAGTCAGATTAAAGTAGAATATGATATAAATGTATAATATTTTTCAAGCTTGCTTTTTAAAAGCAAATTGCTGTGCCCCAACAGTAAACTGCAGCAACATAATAACCTTAACAGATACTTTCCTCTCATCTTTTCTTC
>JBAMNC010002596.1:0-19151 GCA_037902135.1 Cetoscarus ocellatus
CCATATTACATCCTCAACTGTCATTCATGAATCTCAGATACCTTTCTATGACTAAGTCTCTTTATTTATCTTCTAAGTGCATCTGAATTGAACCTCAAAGCCAGATTACAGTCTCAGTCATGAACATTGAGGAGAGCAGAGTGCAGTATTGTATCTTGATGCATCTCCTCATCTATTCATCATTACTTGATTCAAACCTGCAGTAAAAGTCAGAATAAGTGCATCTAATATGGTAGCATCAAGTTTTATAAGGCACAATATACAGAATACAGTTCGTTTTGAGCTTTTCCATTCATCCGTCCTCCAGGGAGATCCGATCACCTCACTTTCACACAGTAAAGAGTTGTTGGACCAGATTCCACCGTCACACAATCGTCACTGTAACACAAGAGTGTGTGCATATAGAGAGCTGCTGTTGAATATTTCAGGCAGTTGAAGGTCGAAACTCTTGGTCCTCCCTTCAACCATGAATCGTCTGAAGAATTTGAAAGATGAAGTCCGGACGATAAAGAGTCGACTGTTTAACCACAGCAGCTCCTCACAGAGGGTGAGTCTTCATGATGGACCTGATGCTGATTCGAAAAGATCTTTTTCATGCATGTTTACTTCTCAGCTTAATTTTTTCTTTTATTCTTTATGTCTTTCTTTAAAGTTGTTTTTGTTAAATCTGTGACGACCAAAACTGGAACTGAAGGAAATAAACTCAGT
This sequence comes from Cetoscarus ocellatus, assembly GCA_037902135.1. NCBI lineage: Eukaryota > Metazoa > Chordata > Actinopteri > Labriformes > Labridae > Cetoscarus > Cetoscarus ocellatus. The sequence continues at coordinate 709 of JBAMNC010002596.1, forward strand.
GCACCATAAGAAGGCGGTGATCCATCTTTTGTAACACAGCTCAGCTCAGTGTTGCATAAAAATAATAAATGTTTATCTGCAGGTTAGACTGAGGACATACAAACCTTGATTTACAAGTAGGTCACAGTTTAAGACATTCAAGTCATGGTGGCACATCTATGAAAGCTTTTACATCAGACTGTAAACTTAACCTCAGAGGTCTGATCCTCTTTTTACGGGAAAACCACAAAGTGCAACAATGTGATGCACAGTTAATAAAAACCTAATGTTTCTTATGATACACACTTACAGCCACTTCATTAAGTACACCTATTAAACTACTTGTTAACCACAAATACATAATCAGCCAATTACATGGCAGAAACTCAATGCACTAAGGTATGTAGTCGTGGTCAATCCGGCGCTGAAGTTCAATCAGAGCATCAGAATGAAGACTAAAGTTGATTTAAGTTTCTTTGAATGTGGCATAGTTGTGACATATTTGATGGTCTGAGTCTTCAGAAACTGCTGATTCTTCATGCACAACCACCTCCTAAAAAAGTGACCTGTTAGTGAACTTCTGATGTAGAGCAGACTTCAACTGTGGAGTTTTTACTATGTTCTAGCAGAAGGTCCCAGTTTCTCATTTTTGTCTTCTGGATCAAAACCATGCAATTCTATAGCAACAAAGGTCATATTATAGTTTATGAGTTTTAGTACCCTTTGGTGTATTTCACACATCTTTTAAATCTTAAAGTATTTCTCTGCACAAGACAACATTGGGACTTCTCTCCTCCACTCCTGTGAACAGCACGAGCTAGGAAAAGGCTGAACCTTAGGGATTGTGAGGAACCTCTAGCAGTCATCAAAATAAAGTATGTGAATCTGAGTTCGGGCAAAATAGGAACATTTTCAGATGACACAGCATTAGAAATAAGAATGCAGCTAAATCAGTATTGGAAATAATGATTGTATGTAATGATGTCCCAGTGAAAGACTGAAAATTAACTGTCTGTGATCACCCCAGGAGCCTAGAAAGAGAGTTATTACCTCTATCAAGAAGGTTGTTTTTGTCTGTGGTTGTTTGTGTGTTTGTTTGTCTATCTGAGACAAAGATAACTGTAAAATCTATTTACAGATTTGGATGAAACTGTCAGGGAATGTTGGTCATGGAACAATGAAGAGCTGATCTATTAACTTTTCATGGATTTGTTAACATTGTGAGATCAGGCAGTTTTTCACATTTTTCTCATGTTGTTCAATGTTTTTTTTTTTTACTGTTTTTGTTATATTCAAGACATCAACCATTCAGTTAATTCAACAATGGGCAAATAAGGGATTAAATTTTGGAATTAGATATTTTCTAAAATGTGGAAACTGGACTGAAACTGCTAAACATATTTAATGCAGTGAAATATGATGAAAGATAAAGAAGTGCTCCATGAGTGCAAACGTCCACCAAGGCATTTCTGATTTTGTTAGATGGTTTATTATCAAAAAGTGAATAATTGCCTAATCACGCAGTGTTGAAAAACTCTGGATCAAAGGTCAGATGTTCTGGCACAACTTCACCAACTTTTAAGATGCTTGGAGAGAAAAATCTTCAAGAGATCAAAAGAGCTTCAGCAACACTTGTGGTTCAGGAAACAACTGTGTCGCCTGACGTGTTTCGGCTTGTGGCCTCCATCAGGGTCATCCCCTGACCCTGATGGAGGCCACAATAAAGTTGTTTCCTGAAGTGTTGCTGAAGCTCTTTTGTTCTCTGAAAAATTATGGGTCCACAGCTCTATTTGTATCAACATCAAAATCTGTAGATTTTAAAAATGCATAAAAATCTGAGGCACTCCGATAAAGTTAAAAATCCTTCATTGTGTCAGGGACACGTCAAAGCGTTTCGACTCGTCAGAGTCTTCATCAGGACATGATATACAACACGTAACAGGTGTTTAAAATACATGGGAGGTGTCATGTGATTGTGTTGTGTGTCATTGTCACATGACATCAGATATTAAAAAGACATTTGAACAGACTACACAAAACTGTGATGGACAAAACAGATTATAAAAGGGGGAAAAAATCTATTTCCTCATTTAGACCTGGGAAGGAAGTGGCTTTGAGAGTATAAATCCAAAAAGTTTCACGCTGTAAGAGACGTTTGAGTCTGTCACCTCCTTCACCAAAATCTGCAGACTTCTCCTTGTACCATGACCAACATTCTCAGAAATTATCAGCAAAATCTGTTGAGAGCTTTATGAGCAAACATATTGAAAACTGCCCTATCTCACAATGATCACAAAACCTTTAAAAAATCCTTGAAGGATCACCACCAAAATCAGATCACCTCTTCCTGTTATGACTAACACTCAGTGAAGATTACATCAAAATCCGTCTCGCTGACAGACAAACCAACAAACCAGCAAAATCCTCCTCAACAGAAGTAATAAAAAGATTTTATGGCACTTTCTGATCTGTTCACTTTTTTGTGACTCAAAGAGATAGTGGTATTTATTTTCAATAAGACATCAGAGTTAACAGTCCTCTCACTTCACAGAGGTCTGGGGGGATTCCTCTGGCAAAGAAGCTGTGTTATGCTGCTGGAGGGGTCCCGTATCAGGTCACCACAGTCGCCATCGGTGTTTCCATGCAGATCTTCCTCCTGGATGTAGTTCAGGTAAGAGGCAAAGTTCACTCATCTAAAAAAATACCACTGTTGTTATATTTCAAGTAAGGCCCTCTGTATACAGATGGAGGCCTACTATGTGTCCATCATTCTGTTTGTGAGTCGGGCCTGGGACGCTGTGACAGACCCCCTGGTGGGATATCTGGTCACCCGCAGTAGGTGGACACCCATCGGCAAACTCATGCCCTGGTCAGTTGGTTGTTATTCATGTAGACTTTAGCTTCTGTCTGTCTTAAGGTGCTGTATTGAACCAAGTCAATGTTGTTTACCTGACAGGCTGGTTCTTACCACACCCCTCGCCGTCTTCTCCTACCTGCTGATGTGGTTTGTCCCCCGAGGCGCCGTGTCTCAGGCTCTGATGGCTCTCTGGTTCATCACAGTCACTTGCGTATTTGAGACCCTCATGAGTGTAAGTCAGTGTAGGTGACATTTACAGTCCTTCTTTTGCCTTTTGCTGCTTCAATTCATTTATGTGCTTCTATTTGGCGCCATGTTCTCCTCTGACATCCATTCACAGTGCTACAACGTCCCCTTCCTCTCCCTCAACATGTTCCTGGGGGGAGACCACAGAGACAGGGACTCTGCCACGGCCTACAGTAAGAACAACACACCCCCTTAGTCTCCTGAACTGATGGTAAAGCAGGATTTCACTCAAGGTCCTCACCCCCTTATGCTTCTTTTGTTGTAGGAATGACCGTGGAGATGCTGGCGATGCTGCTGGCATCAGTAATTCAGGGTCAAGTTGTAGCTGTGTACAACATGGAGAAGGAGGAGGCCTGCGAACATCTGGACCAGACTCATGACACACCACAGGGCACATCATCACCACAAACTGCATCTCTCAGGGAAACGGTGAATATCGTTATATATTTCAATAAGGGCAGCAGGTAGTGCACGTGCCTCACAGCAAGAAGGTCCCCGATTCATATGAATAAAAAGCGGTGTAGGAAAATGGATGGATGGATATTTCAACAATCCTGCCTCGTCTTGCTGTTACACTCAAATTCCTTCAGCAGTCTTGAAGCCTTGCTTTGGCTTTGAGCTGATGCAGTCCCAGAGAGATCGTGTTACCCTGCAATTTACTGCTCTTAACAAAGGCACGGCTGTGTGTTCATGTGAGTACTGCTGTATACAAAATCACACATGAAACACGCAGCAGATGCAGTTTTCAGAATGCAGACATACTGCACTCTGCATGCTGAGTTTGACACAAGGGAAGGTGATTTTAAAAATGGCGGGCAGGCCTCTCTGTGTGGAGTTTGTATGTTCTCTCCATGCCTATTTCTTTGGGCACTCCTGAAGAGCAGCATGCTAGACCCATAAAACTGTATAAGAACTGTTGGAAGCCATTAACCTTGTGCAACAACGGGACTTAAGACCCTGAAAGAGGCCATAAGCGTGACAGTCCAATCAAAGTTCTTTAGACTAGGACGAGATGGGAGCTAAGAGTGAGACGACAGCAGGAAGTGACTGCTTGTGTAGGGATTAGCATTGATGCTAACAGCTGCAGTCGCAGTTTCATCAGATCTGGACCACATTTGTTTATTAAATTAAAAAAAAAACACTACAAACTTCTCTATAGTAGGGACATTTTTGCTCCTCTTCCGACATGTTTTGATGAGAGTTTATTTCATGAAGTGGCTCATGTTCTGTAGTGCAGTAGCGCTCGCCTACTGCATTATCTGCTCGGCCTGTAACAAATGTGATAAATGGAACGATTGTCCCATCACCTGCTGTATATGCTTCTGAAAGGTTCTGCCCTCCCCAGACACTTTCTGGGTGGACTAGTGAAATATTTTGAACGGTCCAGGTTATGAAGCCATGTGATGTTGAACGATGTTGATGCCCTGGACGCTGCCATATTGCACTCTTGAAACTTGAGCCCAACCTAAACACAGGCAAAGAGGTCGTGTTGAGGCAGGAGTTAAGACCGTCTGATCAATCACATTTCCAAAAAACAGAAATCCTTCATAAATCCCAAATAAAAGGATGATATCTATGACTTGGCGCCCCACTCCCTCCTGGAAGCTATCCATTGTTAAGTCCCACCCTTTCTAGGTTACTGTTGCTAGGTTAGGGTCCAAGGTAAAGGCAAAGTGCAGTATCTGCAAAAATGCCAAACGGAGAAAAACAGCTTTTTGTGTTTTTTTTTTCACCAAGTGTACGTATGAAATCATATTTAACAACCAAGTGTATGATTTATTAGTTTTAAGGAAAGGGAATTTAATGCATATTGTATATTGACATTCATGCTAAATTTGGCAGTTTTATAGGCTGTACTGCACTTTACCTTTGTTTTACTGCAGTATAATTACATGACCATACAATAACGTACTACAGTATGTGCAATAAGTAAGGCCATTTCACTTTTTATTATTTTTTTTTAAATAAAAGTTAGCATTTTAATCTTCAATATTTCAAAATTTTGTCCTAAATCCAAGGCAAACTGCAGTATCTGATATCCTTCATGGTGAAACCAAAGTTGCAGTATATGTTTTCTTCATGGTGAAACCAAGGCAAACTGCAGTATCTGATATCCTTCATGGTGAAACCAAAGTTGCAGTATCTGTTTTCTTCATGGTGAAACCAAGGCAAACTGCAGTAAGTGCAGTTACTGCAGTTTGCCTTGATTTTACAGTGCATTTTTACAGTTACTGCAAAGTAACAAATGGCAATATCTCAGAGAAACTAAGCAGGAGCCCTATGAAACTTTAAGAGATGGAAGAGCAGATATTGCACTTTTGATTAGTGCAACAAAAAAAATGAAAAAATGCAGATACTGCATTTTGCCTTTGTAGGGCGTACCAGGTGTGTGATCTGACTTTTCTGTGATGCACACAACATGATTGGCGATATTTCGAGGTCCACTATGCTGTGTTTTTTAAAATAATTTCTTCTTGACTTGACATACTTTCAAAACTTTGATACACATAGTTCATGACTTAATTAAAACTTGATATGTTTTCATATAATTTACATCAGTCATGTCCTCTACGTTTTTGCTGAACAAAATCTGCTTTTGTTCTTGGGGGAGAAATACACAAAGTCCCAACTTCACTGGAATTGCGGTTTTAATTAAGCAAAAAAGCTTTTTTCATTTTCTTTATATATTCTTTAATCTTCATTCTCACAATACTGTTAATTTACGTCATTATAATTAGGTTTTCACCTTTTATTTTAGATAAATGTATTTCTGTTAATCTTTTATGATAAAGAAATGCTTTGGTCACAATGCTCTACAACATTCATAATAATAAAAGTCATAACTGAACTGACTATATCTAATTTTATATGATACCTTGTTTTCTTTTTCTTCAATACATTTTCTCAGTTGACTTGTTCACATGTTTTTGTTTCTGCACCAGGAAAAGGCTTTCCTGACCTCAGCGTTGGCCACGGGTGCTCTGTTTTTCCTGGGCAGTCTGGTTCTCTTCTTGGGAGTGGAGGAGCAGAGGGGTGAGGGAGGCACTCATCTTAAATATTCAGTCTGCATGGAGATATTAACTCACTAATTTAAACAGTTTGACACTGTTTGACTTTGGTTTTATTTCTAGCACCTCTGGGCTCTGATGATACAGAACGACCCTCCTATCTGACCTTACTGAAGATGTTAATATGTCACGTCCCTTACCAGCGCCTGGTGCTCGGCTTTGTGTTCAGCATATTTGCTTTTCAGGTACCTGTGGTGACTGTAGATTCCTTTTTAACATGGCTCAAGTTTACATGAAGGGGTGATCCACATGGGGCGCCAAAATCAACACAATTAGAAAGAACCCTGCAGGTGATATGCTGCTTAAGCAATCTGCTGACAGTGATGTGCGCACCAAAGTATTCATAAAACTTCTTACCTTCAAATACGACTTGATTGTGCAAATGAGTGTTTATTTGTCTCTTTAATGATATGTTATTTCAATACCAAGGCTAAGGCTAAACATGATTCTAACAGTCACAATTTAATTAATGGATTTTGTTTTTTTTTCTCCTGCCATTTCTGATTGATTAATTTAATGGCTGTCAAAACATAATATTTTTTCAACTTCTTCTCCCAACTCTCAGATGTCCTTGGGTAATTTTGCACTTTTCTGCAGCCATGCGGCCGGGCTGGGAGCTAATTTCCAACATCTTCTACTGGTTCTACTGGTAAGATACAGCACAGTAACACTCAGTGCACTCACAGAAATGCTGAAACACTTCTGTATTCTTTTTTAGGTATGTTGTAACACAACATCCCAACTTCATTTGAATTTATAATACATTTTGGCAGGATGCATGTTGATTTTTAAGTGAACTGGTCTCAATATTTCCACAGGTTTCTGCTTCTATAGCTGTTCCTCATTGGCAACTGGTTCTTCTAACCATTGGAAAAAGAACCACTGTTTTCATTGGACTATCAGTAAGAAATCTGTTCACATTTATCTGAATGATTCAAATTGATTTCCACACCTTTAGTGTCCCTCTTACAGCCTGATTGTGTCTCTTCCAGCTCTTCATCCCTGCCGTGATTGTAATCGCCTGTGTTCCCAATAGCCTGCCAGTTTTCATGATCATGTGCGTCTTGATGGGATTCAGCGTGGCGACTTTATTCTTGCTACCCTGGTGAGTCAGGCCCCTGCTCAAATACAAAGTTCTCTGTCCTTTTGAAGCCCCCCTGTCAGATCAAATCAGCATCAAGACTCAATGCGGTGTTCATGAGTCATCCACTTTCACTTCACCTGACCCTGCACAGAACATCCTGGGAATGATCTGTGTTGCTCACTGCTCAGTTTTCTCCATCAAAACTGACCAGAAGTTTTGCTTTTGTTGAGTCAGCTTGTTTTGCATCTATCAGGTCCATGCTTCCAGATGTGGTGGACGACTTTGCACAGAAACATCCCTCCTGTAAGGACCTGGAGCCTCTGTTTTTCTCCTGTTATGCGTTCTGCAGTAAGCTGGCAGGAGGCCTTGCTGTTGGAATCTCAACCCTCACATTACAGTGAGTCAGTTTCCCATTACATTTCATAACTTTATCCCATTTGAGGGTCTGCTGAGCTCAGTTGTCTCCCTGTCTGTAGGTTTGTGGGCTACGAAGCAGCTGCATGTGACCATGATGAGGGAGTGGTGACGGCCCTGATTGTTCTGTTTTCACCTGTTCCCATCATGCTCCTGCTGATAGGGATGGTCTTTTTTTGGTACTACCCCATCAAAGAGCAGCAACATCCACAAACACAGGATCAGCTCAGCACAGTTCAGTAAGTGCTTCACCACTCCATCCATCTGAATGAAGCTTTGAACATCCATCCATTCATTATCTATACCGCTTATCCCTTTCGGGGTCACAGGGCTGGAGCCTATCCTAGCTGACACTGCGTGAGAAGCGGAGTTCACCCTGAACTGGCCAGCCGATCACAGGGCTACATAGAGAGATAGACAACCATTCACATTCACACTCAGAGTTACCATAACCTGCCTTTCAGTTATTTATTGTTGGGCATCTCAGACGCTTTGAGACCAGGATCAGTCAGTCAAACTTTATTTGTATAGCACTGTTCATACAAAGTCTTGTAGCACAAAGTGATTTACATAAAATAAAATAAAATAGAATACGAAATAAAAAGTAGAAAATTGAATACAATGAAAATACAAGACCCCACCCACCATTGCAATTCACATACAGCACACACACTCACTTAAACACACAAAGACATTTAGAGGAGATTCTAACAGAAAACAGAATAAGAGGATTGAGAAATGCTATCTTGAATTAAAAATGAGGAAACACAGCAGCTAAGACTAAAATGGCAATAAATAATCCATGATAAGAAATTAGATTTAAAAAAAAATACTACAGGAAAAATACATTAATAAATAAAATAATTAAAAAAACAAATAAATTTCAAATAATAAATAGGTAAAGTGAGATGGACAAATACCAAATGTGTAGTAAAATCTAAAAAAGAAAAAGTGATTAACAGAGAATACAATTCTGAACAATAAATCTGAACTGAAATGGAGAAATAAAACATATTAAAAGGGTCATAAGAAATGAATATAATCAGCTAAAAGCCAGAGTAAAAAGGTAGGTCTTGAGTTTGTCTTTAGGACTTGGTGGTCTGCAGGGTCAAACCTGTACAGAGACGTGCTGACATCTCTGTATCATTATCTAAATTTCGTTTTTGAATGAAAATATCAACTTAATAAATCATTGTGTAATTTGCACATTTTTTTCTGAAAAACTCTTTTGATGAATCGTAATTTTTATGTTTTTAAAATAAATTAATTGATTAAGTTCAGAATTAGATAAACAATTTTTAAAGTCCCGCTTTAAATCCAGTAATACTTTAATAAATCATCATGAATTTTACATTTTTGCTGAAAAAAAAATCTGTATATTATATATATGTAGTATATATATATATTGTTTAATCCTCATTCTCATAATACCATTAATTTATATCATTATAATTAGCTTTTCACCTTGCATGTGTAGATAAATGTATTTCTGTTTATCCTTTTACCGATAAAGAAATGCTATGGTCATAATGCCCTACAACATTCATAACAATAAATCTCATAACTGAACTGACTATACCTGATATTTATATGATAGCTTGTTTTCTTTTTCTTCAATACAATTTCTCAGTTGACTTGTCCATGTTTTTGTTACTGACAGCTCCAACCACCTCTGCTGCTAACTTGTTGTGTTGGACTGACTTCTCTACTCCACAAAAACTGAACTCCACAATGTGTATTAACTAAACAGCTGCTCTGGTTTCCTGTTTGACCTTTACATAAAGGATAAATAATGTTAAAAATTACATTCCTGATTTGCACTACAAGCTACTAGCATTAATAGAGCAAACCAGGAATGTCACTTTACAAAGCTTTTCGCCCTCATCATGTGGAATTTATCCATGAAACCAAAATGGTGGCTTACTGTCTGTCAGTGTGCCTTACAAAGTGCAGTCTTTGCTGAAAGAGCCCTAGGTTATAAGGGAATAAATACTGTATGTGAGCAGAGCTAATTTTAGGTCAAAAATATCTAAATCACTTATTTTAATTCATATTCACTTGACAAGTCCAGATAAATATCTTACTACAAGGAACGAAACTTTTGTATTTAAACAACCTTATAAAAAACCCTGAATATTTAAGTGAGGAGCAAACACAGCTCTCAGTCAGAAACAGGTTCAGTGAAGTCCGGACCTTGTTCAGGCTGATCCTGAGTCTGTTCCGGTTGAAGTCCGTGTCCTCCCAGCCCTCTCCAGCCTCCCCGGCATGCGGGGCGGCCCGTCTACCCGGGGGCCGGCTGGGGGGTGCAGGAGGGGCGTTCTCCTGGTCGCTGAGGTGCTCGTCCTGCAGAACGTCGTCGGTGTTCTACGCTGAAGATCTCCAGGGACGGGCGTCACAATGGCTCTGATTTCAGAAGACAAAGAAAGACTTTAGAAGACATGGTCCTGCTGCAGAGACCGATCAGACTTATTTATTTATTGATTTATTTTCTTTGCAAATACTTAACAAGACATGCAGCGGAGTAAAGTGCAATGTGAACAGCACAAAGAAACAACAAGGATTTTGAAAATAAAGGAGACGATAATAGGACAATAACAAGAGACAAAAAAACAAATAAACAAAAACAAGACAGTGATTGTAATAAGAATAAAAAGGCAAACAGGGCAAGTAATAAAACATAAATGAGACAGGAGTCGGGGTATCAGTCACAAGTGTTCGTATGACAAAGAATGTTGTTGAGCGTGTGGCGAATAAAGTGGTCTAAGGGAAAAATCTTATACAGAATAATATAAATAACTTAAAAAAAGCACAAAAGGGACTCTGAGAAGAGGAGGGTTGAGTTTGGTCTTGGACCGATCAGACTTTAATGCTCTGCCTTTAAGAAGTTTTTGGTTGAAGGTTGGGGAGGTTTTTGACGTTTTTGATATTTGTAAGAGTCAAATGATGTTTTTAGTTCCCGTTTGCCTGTTTGGTAAAGAGGACAGATGAATATTTGTTGGACGTCTTTGCTGGTTGACGGATGATCTTGACACAGGAGCCTTAACTGTCTGCAGAGTCAGGTTTAATCTGTTCGGTGCTGCGGTCTACAGCAGGGGTGCCCAACAAGGTGCCCGCGAGCCCCTGGTGGCCCGCAGGAAGCCAATGAGGTGCTCTCAGGGGGTGGTAAACTGGCAGCCTGTGGGCCACATGCGGCCATCGTCCTCAATCAATTCGATCTGCAGGTAATTTTTAGATATTAACAAACTGAGAACCTAAAAATGTAGAATATGTAAAAATGTGTTATTCTTTGGTCACTTTAACATTTATTATTTAGCATTCTATCACTGGCTGGTAAAAAGACCACAACCAGACACTGGCTGCATCCTGGCTCTCCCACAATTGAAGAGTGGGAGGAAATAGTTCATGAAATCTACGTCATGGAGAAAATTACCTTCTCCCTTTGATTACAAATGGACAAACTTACACAGCTCTGGTCAAAATGGACAACATACAAAAATCAGAGACTAACTTTTCTGGACTTCAGTAAACTAATAAGATGGTTCATTGTTGAGATGTAACCTAGATGTTTATCCCATAAAAATGTATACATATGCCCACAGAATATACATACATGTACAGTATGCTGCATTTTTCTTGTATGCCAATCGTTTTTGATTTTCAGTCCCACAAGATGGAAGAAGAAAAACTGTTGAGCCGTCTCAATATTTAAAAGTATGTTAACATGATTACACACTCCTCTGTAAAGACTGTATATAGTCACAAACTGAAAAGACTAAGAAAATACAAGGAAAAATGGGAATACTCAAAGAAGATCTCTGACTGTTAACATGTAAGAGGCACCCAAATTTTCCCAAAAATAAAAACTTGCCAAAAAAAAAAAAAAAAAGAATATGTAAAAATGCATAAACATGAAGGAATCCAGACAAAAATCTCCCTGAAAACATTTAAACATTTCCTCCATAAAGATAGGGCTGTTATTGCTCATGTACTCCCTTTTCTGCTTTTGTTTAAATGTCTGTTAAATATACTTAAATAAGCAGAAAACTCCATCACGCTGCAGATTAAACTGCTTGGATCCAGAGTTCAGCTCATTAGATCACACGTCGCTGAATTTCAGTTTAAATGAAAATAATATTAAATATTGAAAAATATCTCTTTTTACAGGTCTTTGTGTGTTTTCACTTTTGTTGAATGAGAAGTCATTTTGATGGTCAAGCTGTGGTGATTTGGATGACAGGGAGGCATCACGGTCGCTATAGAGTAAAAAAAACCTTCACATTCAGACACAAACTAAGAGCAAACTGCAGACAGACGCTCCTTCACGGGCCTGTTTGAGTCTGAACACATGCAGCGACTTGCTCAGTCTGTAACTGGCTCGGACGTCTGGCGGTTCAGTTCTTACCCCACCATGGCAGCGGTGGGTCGGTGTTGTGCTGAGGTTGCGTAGAGGCACTGGTCGACAGCGTGACGTCACTCCCTCCCTTCTCCCAATCGAAAGGCTCGTTCTCGGTGATGATTCGCTCCTTCATGCTGTTCTCAAACACCGACATGAGCAGCTGGATGGAGACAGAAACTCTGATGAGTCTGAAGACCAGCGGCTACGCAGCGTTAAAAAGCACACGTGCTCTCCCTGTGCGTACCTGGTAGTCTGGTTTGGTGTAATAATCCAGGGCCAGGACATGGTCCAGGAAGATATTAAACTCTGAAGGCATGTGTTTGAGCAGCATCCGATGGTCGTAACGCTCCTTAATCTGACCCACTTGTTCCTGAAAACAACAGCGAGAAGAATTTCAGACGTCAACGATATTCACACCAATGTGAACAAACACACAGACCTATGCAGAGATTTTGATTTTTAAGGTTATTTACACTGATAATTCACTTTGCAAGGGTTTTGGTAGATGTGAGGTTCAGTAGGGGCCATCTACATCATCTGATTGCACTATATTCTATATTTCTCTGTTTTCTAATGTGATCTACTTTGTATATGTCTTTACCAGCTGGTTCTGACTGTGTCTGCAGTCTGAGGCTGAGCTGAGTTTATAGGGCTGGTTTCATAAAGCTGGTTTAATAGAGCTGGTTGAAAAGGGCTGGTTTAAAAGATCTGGTTTTAAAAAAGCTGGTTTAAAAAAGCTGGTTTATAAGGGCTGGTTTAAAGATCTGGTTTAGGGAGCTGGTTTAAAAAGCTGGTTTGATAGAGCTGGTTTAAGGCCATTGGTTTTATAGAGCTGGTTTACAAATCTGATTTATAGAACTGGTTTATAGAGCTGGTTTCATAAAGCTGGTTTAATAGAGCTGGTTGAAAAGGGCTGGTTTAAAGATCTGGTTTTAAAAAGCTGGTTTAAAAAAGCTGGTTTATAAGGGCCGGTTTAAAGATCTGGTTTAGGGAGCTGGTTTAAAAAGCTGGTTTGATAGAGCTGGTTTAAGGCCATTGGTTTTATAGAGCTGGTTTACAAATCTGATTTATAGAACTGGTTTATAGAGCTGGTTTCATAAAGTTGATCTATTGAGCTGGTTTCACAAAGTTGATCTATTGAGCTGGTTTCACAAAGCTGGTATAATAGAGCTAGTTTAAAAGAGCTGGTTTAATAGAGCTGGTTTAAAAGGGCTAGTGTAAAGCTGGTTTGATAGAACTGGTTTAAGGCAGCTGGTTTTATAGAGCTAGTTTAATAGAACTGGTTAATAGAACTGGTTTATAGAGCTGATTTCATAAAGCTGATCTGTTGAGCTGGTTTCACAAAGCTGGTTTAGTAAAACTAGTTTAATAGAGCTGGTTTGAAAGAGCTAGTCTATTGAGCTGGTTTCCCAAAGCTGTCTTATTGGAGTGGGGTAATACAGCTGGTTTAACAGAACTGGTTTAACAGAGCTGTTTTAACAAAACTGGTTTAATAGTGCTGTTTTAAAAGATCTGGTTTAATAGAGCTGGTTTATAGAGCTGATTTCAAAAAGCTTGTTTCATGACATTGGTTTAATAGAGCTGGTTTAAAGAGTAAGTTTTATAAAGATGGTTTAAAAGACCTGTCTTAATAGAGTTATGCTGATAGAGCTGGTTTAAAGAACTGGTTTATAGAGCTGGTTTAATGGAGCTGGTTTAATAGAGCTAGTTTCATAAAGCTGTGTTAATAAAGCTGGGTTAATAGAACTGGTCTAAAGGGCTTGTTTAAATAGAACTGTTTTCATTACGCTGGTTTAATACAGTGGGTTATTAGCATGGATCTCCTCTTAAACGCAGTCTGACCTTATCTTTGATTTTCCGCCATGGTAACTGTCCGACAGCGAACTCCACCAACATGTAAAACAACGACCACAAGTCATCATGGCGACCCATTTCCTGTGAAGACAAAAGATCATCATTACTGACAGCCTTATCAAGTTTCTCTGATTTCTTTTAGATTTGAGGAAACACGTGATCCTGCTCTGAGTTTTGTCTAAAACGGGATGAACAGCAGAGGCTCGGACTCTCCATCTTCTGTCAGATAGTCACAGTCTATGTCGTATTGGTAAATTGAACATTGTTATCATAAGTCACATGTTTTCTAGTGAAATATTATGTGTACATTTGTATAAAAGGGGCTTATAATAATATTTTAGTAAGTATATTATAAAGATCATTGGTTTCCTGAATAGATGGTGAATGCTGTAAATATCATAAATATGAGGAAATTTAAAAGCTTTACTGTAGTATGTGGTAATAAAAGGGGTAAGAATAAATTTACTCCTTTTCTACTCCTTTTTGAGCATGTAAAACTTGCTGTACAAGTAAGATATCGTCAACACTTTACCTTCGTTTTTTTTTGTATATGCATGTATTTTTTATGGCGACCACCCATGTTTGTTATTTTACATGTTTGAAATAAAGCTTTTAGTCCAATATAAATCAATGTTCTCTCATATCATACAGTCCTAATGATCCAGGACACTGACCTTGTTTTTATGGGCGTTGACTGAAGCGTAGCGGACCGTCCCCCTGAACCCGGCCACAGTCCTCGGTGGACACAAACAGAAACGGACAGTTAATCACTGAGGACAGATTCAGGTGACCAAACATCAAACTGATCTCTGATAAACTCTGCTGCTCTGTAAGATGAACATCTTTACTGACGCAGGACATCCAGACGTGTTCTTATGTCCATCAGGTCTGCAGCTCATGTGGTCCTCAGGTTCAAATCCCCTCAAACCAGACCAGCACAGAGAGCTGAGGTAGACCTCCAGCTTCTCATCTGGACCAGATGATCCTAAGACTGTTTTAATTCTACGAGTCCTACAGCATCATAGAGAGGGTCCCTCAGAGACTCTGAGGAGGGTCCACCCTGGAGTTTAGAGAAAGCCTGTTTCATGTCCAAGGCCCGTTTCATGCTGTCTGACTCTTAGATTAAAACCAGACCTCTCAGCCTGTGGTTACGGAGCTAAAATCGTCCCCTCTGTTTGTCTCTGCAGCTGTTTAACATGCAGATGAATCAGACTTTCTCTGTGCTGGTCAGGATCCATCAGATCATAAAAATAAACATAAGAACACGTTCATCGCGGGGTCTCAAAAACAGCCCTGCAGTGATTTTACTTTAGTCGCAGTCCGGACACAAACATGGCTCCATGCTGTGCTGAGGAGGCGGATTCTGCAGGATTAAGGATAAATAATAATAATCAAAATGAAAACAAAGAAAAACACAAACATAAATAAATAAACATGAGCAGAGGGTCACAGCGCAGGCACACGGCCAACAGCTAAACCTAAACGGATCGTAATTCTGTTTTTCCGGTGTTATTAATGTGAGGCGCCAGGTGTTGTTTGATAATAATAAAAGTTGATGTTTAATTAAAAGTACATCAGAGATGAAGAAGATGGACAATGAACGGAGGAGGCTTTTCTTGTCACCACAGGCGTTCCTCAGACAGAACCCTGAGGAACGCCTGTGGTGACAAGAAAACTCACCACTGAGGATCCTCCGCGCACAAGCATCCGGTAACAAACGGGTTGAATGTTTTTAAATTTTTTAAATGAAGTAATTAAAGGGATACGCAAACGTTTTTTTCTTTCATACAGTATCTTGCCTCACTCCCATGACAAGCAGATAGACTCCATTCTTTCGACTGTGCGTCCAGTGACAAGGAAGAGACAGGCAGAGCTCACCCTCCGCTAATTAGCTTAGCTCAAACACTGGGAGTCAATGGGAAGTGTTAGCCTGCCTATAGTCATCAGATAAACTCTTCAGCAACTCTTAACGGTCCTGTGTGCTCATTGTGACTGGGTTTTTTTTAGTGTGTTGTTACATCATCTATTTTTAAACTACAATTAGCACTTTCTGTAATTTTCAAAAGAAATTCATAAACTAAACCGCAGGGCGCATGTGCAAAACACCGTGGACATTTAGTTGACCTACTTACTGTGGTTTGTGCATGTGCCCACACTTGAATGCAAATTGCCTGCCAATTCAAGAATGGCTCACAAAAGAACGGCTCACTCACAACTGGGAATCAGTTTCTCATCGTTCACATTAAAAGAGTTGTTCAAAAGGCTCGACTCGTTCTTGAATGTCACACCTCTAGCAAACCACCTCAGAAGTATGTCAACAAAACAGCCTCTGTTTAGGAGCATAAGAAGACAATATGATGATCGTAGAAGATAACGTAACATAACATGATAAAAACACAAGTCCCAACAAGCACACATGACTGTTTAGAGCTGCTGAAGAGTTTATCTGATGACTGTAGGCAGAGGCAGGCTAACATTACCCATTGACTCTCAGTGTTTGAGCTAAGCTAATTAGCAGTGGGTGAACTCTGCCTGTCTCTTCCTTGTTACTGCACGTACAGACTAAAGAATGAAGTCTACTTGCCTGTCATGGACTCAGGAGTGAGGCAAGACACGAAAAGGAAAAAAAAGTTGGCGTATTCCTTTAAAGTGAATATCAGCCAAGTTCAGATCATCGTCATTATTCTAACGTGAGAGGAGAGTCAGAGGAGCGGCGTGATTCTATCAAACATGTCCATGAAGGTTTTTCAGAGTCCGGACGTCAGCGTGCTCCTCAGACTCTCATGATGACTAACTGAACCTCAAATAGGTGGCCGGTGATGCAGCTGTGACCCTCTGTTGCCATAGAAACCACTCACATCCCTGGGTAACCATGGAGATGATGGAGAAACGGGAGCATGCACGTCAAAATCATAAGTCCAAAGGAACTGTAAGAAGAACAAAAACAACACTGAAACGTAAAAAGGACCAAAAATAAAGATGCATCAACAGAGAAGCAGCGAGACTCCACAGAACTGAAAATACTGATCATCAGGAGCTGATCACAGATCGATGATCAATAGAGGCTGATAATCATGAGCACAAGGAGCATTTTAACCTTAAAATATGATAACAGATTTCATTAAAACACAGAAAATATCACAATACTGTTGACAAGGGTCTAGAACTTGATGCCCAGAGCCTAAATATTGGAAAATAATATTAATAAAACACATTTAAATAAAGTCATAAATGCATAAACTGCAGATATGGAGTCTGATTTCCGCAGAGATGGAGAAATATAAAAATGTGTGCAGTGGTCCACGTGCTGCGGGTCCTCAGAGACAGAAAAAAGCTTTTTACTCCTTTTACATGATTTATTCATCAGCAGCTAACATGCTAACAGCTGATCCTCTCTCACAGTAACTGCAGAGCTAAAATATTGGAGGAGGAGGGCTATAAAAAAACAGAATTTAACATTCTAAGATTATTATAATAAAAATTAAACATCACAGAATGTTTTTATACCAAAACATAAAAACAGATCTACAACCTCGACATGAAATACCCTGAATTTATCATTTTAAACTTAACTAGATCAACCACAGGATGGTTTTACCCTTTTCAAGGTCAACATTTCCAGAGAGAGAATGTACAATTTGTGTATAACTCAACCTTTGACCTATTATTTACCAAATTAACCAAGTTAGAGAGGGCATTTCTGCAAAGTTTGCTTTCACAAATGTCAAGAACTCAGCAAGCTCACAAGCATGGAATGATCATGAGGTCCAAGGACATCTGACCTCCAAAATCTGATCAGTTTGACCTTGAGTCAAAGTGCACATTAGGGCATATGGTGGTCTTTTTTGCAAAGTTTGCAGAAAATGCCCTCCAGCATTCCTGTGATATCACATTTACCAGACTACATTTAAAAGCAAAGGATGACCAAGATGCTCCATGACCTTGGCTTTTGACCTATGTCCTCCAAAATCCAAACTAATGGTTCTTGGAGGTAGTTTTAAATTTTGCAAAGTCTGATGAAAATCCCTCAGTGTTCTCTTGATATCACCTGAACAAGCAAATGATGACCAAGAGGCTTCATGACCTTGGCTACTGACCTCCAAAATATACTTTTATAATCCTTATTTTAAGAGTAAATATTCATGCAAAGTTTGATTGAAATCTTCATCAGGGTTCTCAACTCAACATATTGCGTTCACAAGAACGAAACAAAACATCAAGCTCTGTGACCTTGACCTTTGACATCCAAAATCTAACTAGTCTAACATAGGGTAACAGTGGCCAACTTTCTCTAGTGTGATGAAAGTCCTTGTAAATCCACTAGAGACATTGCGTTAATAAGTAAAGAATGATAACAGAAACTATGACCTTGACCTTGATTCAAAAATCAGTTCATCACTGGGTCAGTGGAAAACGTGACCTTAACCTTTGACCTATGACTGTAAAAATCAAATCAGTTCATCACCAGTTCACAGTGGAAAACTTTAATAAATCTGATTAAAAAATCAATTTAAGTGTTCTTTTAATATTGTGCTCACAAGACCC
>JBAMNC010002597.1:0-19123 GCA_037902135.1 Cetoscarus ocellatus
AAAACGCAAACAAACTCAGTTTACCTCTGCTCCACCAGCTTGACAGGGTCAGTAAGGTTGATGGTCTCCATGGTGATCTCCACTTTGCGAACACTGCCAAAGAAATCTGTGATGAGGACGCTTCCTGGGTCCCTCAGGAAAAGGTCAGTACGGTGGCCTGGGGTGGATACACACTGACTCTTTGGACATACTTTGAACTGGAAAAGTAGACAAAATGGCAACAGAATAGTGACATGAATATTTGACCACCAGGGGGCTCTTAATCAAAACAATAACAAAACATGACACCTCGGGTAGTTGGGAATCATGGAGGTTATTTCCTGCTACTCTATCACCCAACCTCCACCCTGATTAAAATAACCTGAAGCACATAGTTTGAGTTACCGGTACTTGTTCAAATGAAATTATCCTGAAATTGTGAACGCAAATAGATTTTTTATTTTTAGATTTTTCTTGTTTCATACCTGTTTCTAACACAAATAAACTGTCACAATCTAAGAAACAGGTCAAGTTTAGTGAGGTGGAGACTGCATACTTTTGACCAAAAAATACTGGTACTGGTGCCAATGATACTGAGTTTGGGAATATCAGCCTATTGTATAATAAGTAGTTCTCTAATTGTCTCAAGGCACAGTCTTGGTGTGCCTTGGAATTTTATAATCATAAGTTATAATTGCAACTACAAATGAACTTATGATTGAGTTTCCAGTTCTGTCTTCGTACTCTAGTTAGAAGTCACCTACTTTTAGAAAACATTACTTTTTTAAGCCTAAATGTGTGTTTCTAAAATGACTAAATCTAAATAAGTTTTAGTCAAATTAATGATTGGTCAAATCTTATTGTGTATTTGTAGATTTATAAGACATGTAAAGATTGATAGGATACTGTAACATATGTAGTAGAGGATATTTTGGGATACTTTACATGGACATAACAATAGAGTGCCTTGAGATTTTTGCTCGACTTTTTGGTGTGTTTAGGTGAACAAAGTTTGAAAACCTCTGGTATATCAGCCAAAATCTGTGCATCCCAAGCTGTGGGATTTTAACCATTCAGGTAGGCAATCACACTGGAGGGGTCCCATGACAAATTCAACAATCAAGGACCTCTCTGGCTTGGATAACTATTAGGTAGGATAAGTTTTTGATGAAAATAAACAAAAATATGATTTTATCTCTTGTTTTACTGATCTATTTCAGAGAACAATGCCTAACATGGTTCTTTAAACTAAATGCAAATGAATCATCTTGTTAAATGGTCAATCAACAAAAATAAAAACAAATGTGCTGTCAAAAGCTTAAGCTAACAATTATAGAGTTATTTTGTTTTTAGACTTGAGTAAATATTGTAGCATTTTCCATGTGAGGCTATTTTAATTAGAATCATCTGGCAGCCTTACTGTTCTGTTTTGTTTTGTACTTTGTTTTGTTTATTAATTGTTGATAACTGAAAAGTGAAAATAAAATGTATAAAAGAAGAGATTTTCAAGAAACAGTTAGCAAGCAGCAGCATATCAGCATCCAACATGGATGTAGTTCTAGTGGGAGGTGTAAAAATATGTCAGTATGTGAAGGAGATTAGAAGCATGGAGTCTGACATTTGCATGTTATTATCAATTACACGCCTGTTTCATGTCTGGTGTTGCCACTTTATGGGTTAATCCTCTTAATTTTGTGGAGTTCATCAGCAAGTTACCCGACTTTGCTGTACATTTGAAAGAAATAAAATCATTAAACCGAGTTAAAATCGCGAGCAGTCAAACAGGACTTCAAACACACACACACACACCCGGTGGAGGATTTCATCGGCAGGAGAAGGCAATTTCTGTTCTATCAAAGGGCAAGCGTTTTCAGAGGGATTGAAAAAAGAATAACTTGCTGGGCTTGTCTGGGAAATCTATAGTATTGATCCTTAATACCACAAAATAGCAAAAACAAAGAGTGCATCTACAGAACAAGGAAAATTGGCTCTCAGCCTGAGCTCAATCAATGTGCTCTGACTTAAGCTCATCATTCTTTCTAGAGTGAAGATTGGAGGTGTTTTGATTGTAGCTCTACTAGACACAGATGGGTGGTAGGAATGAGGATCAGTCCCTGAGGCATGTAGATCTCTGTGTGTAAGAGATGAAAAGGGAGGTGCTGCTGAGACAGAGACATGGCCCTGAGCAGCATGAACTCACCATCAGCACCATCATGTGTCAAAGGCCAACCTCCCAAACACAGAATCAGTTATTCTGCTTCATGTGCAGGGTCCTGTGAGCCACTGGGACTTTCATCTGGATCCTTTAGGACTAGAAACTTTATACAAGAAGGCAGAGTAGATACTATCCAGAACTCAAATGCTCTCAAAGAAACAAACTTTGCTCTGTCTCAGTTTGCAGGCCTTCAAAGAATAAATCCTGTGGCAAAATGTCATTGCTCTGACTCAAGATACAAGAACAGAATTTTTAATGCCAAATACTGTTTATTTTTTACAAAAATATGTCGATGGCCTGTCTACTAACCCTCCAACATAAAGAAAAGTCTCTTCTCTCCCTCTGTTGCTTGCTCAACCTTTACTTAAAATGTGTGCACAAATGGTGTTTTTGAGAACCCCCCCTTTACATTGTCATTAGAGAACATGCCACATCCCCAGGGTGTTTGTTCAGCTCCACTTGAAGGAACATGTTAGGCATTTCTGTGCAGCCACAGTAAACAACAGAGCACAGCACACGACAGCTGAAGCCACACCCACTTCTTGAGAGGAGCACTGTCAGACACAGCTAATGAGGATTTACCGGAAAGCAGGGCTGAAGCAGTAGGCTTCATGGGTATAAAAAAAAAAAAAAAAAATGGCCGAATGAGTTTCCAAGTCAGAACCTCCCAAAGCATGTTCTGGAAACCACTGTAACCAATGTAAACTTGTCCAAAATGAGCAAAATATGGAATTTAATGTATCTCTAACAAGGTAATTATTACAAACTAAAACTAACAAAATACAGAAAGCTGAAATATAAAAAGCCTTTTCGTTAACCTAAATTAGACTGTGTGTTTGAAAAACAAACAACGATAAAATTAAATTATGGACAAAAGGTCCTTAGTCTAGTCGCAGATATAAGCATACTGAGTGACAAATAGTAAGTATTTACAATTTGTCCACACCACATCAGTTTCAATGCTGGATAAGCTGGCTGCACAAATGAAAATTGTCTCTTTCAAATACAATTTTTTAAGACATTTTCAAAAGGAGATGATTGAGAGTCTTCACTCAGCCATTTCAGATGAAAAGCCAGAAACACTAAACTTAACCTTAAAAACAAGCATTTAAACTGATTTTAATAGGACAAAAACAGAAAACAAATAATAAATAAAGAATAAAAAAAAGTAAAAACAAACAAACAAATATTTTTAACCATGATCACTACTTGACTGTATAGTGCCTTGCTTTTATATGAATGATACATATAACTGAATGTGGCATCAAGATAAAAGAAGAGGGCAGCAAGATAATTTCTAAATGCAGTGAGACGGGGATAAAGGGTGAGGAACGAAAAGGCAGAAAATTATTCCAAATTGCAGGGAATCAGAATTTTTCATGATGTAATTTTCCTCTAAACAGGCATTTTTCTTCAGTTGACTGGGCATCATAATGCGTCATAAAATGATTGTTCTTCATTTGCATTTTTCTCACTTATCACAGAATCACTGTAACATGTTTTCATCATTATCTTGAGCAACATATTGCATCAGACTGATCAAGTATTTTATTGTAACATACTGTATAATGAAACACATAGTGTATCACAGTTCCTTAATCAAGTTGCTTAAGCCTTACGTTATATGATGATAATCAATTAACTCTAACTAGCACAACAGCGGTAAAAAAAAAAAAAAAAAAATACCCCTATCATTTAAAGCATAATCTGGCAAGTTTTTTTACATACATGCATACAAAGTTGACTCATACTGTTGCTGGTTCAACTCCTCGAGTCAGTCAGGGCAATTTTGTGTGGAATTTGTATGTTCTCCCTATGCGTGTGTTGGGTACTCCGGTTTCTTTCTACAGACCAAAAGCATGATCATTAGTTTAATTAGCGACTCTATACTGCCCTTAGGTCTGAGTGTGGGGGTGAAAGTTTGTCTGTCTCTACAAGCCCCTGTGATCAGCTGGCAACCAGTCCAGGGTGTACCCAGCCTCTTACTCAATGCCAGATGGGACAGGATCCAGCCCCCTGGGACCCCAAAAGGTGTAGGCGGTATAGATAATGGATGGATGTTGTCTTTATTTTGGTGCACTCTTGATTAATTAATTTGGTGAATTGGTTTCTTGTTTTTGTAAAATCTGAGACAATAAGACAGATCAAGATTTGAAAATCATCATTTGTTGCAACTAAATAGCTGCATATGAACTCTCGAACGATATCTGGGGAAAATTCATGTCCATGAACATGAACATGCTCATCCTCACCAGGTCATTCATGTTGGCCTTGCTTGCAGGGTGGATGTCCTCCAGAAACTCCAGCAGGTAGAAAGTGTAACGATCCATCAAATGTACTCCTATGGCCAAATCTGGCTGATGCTAAAGGAGGACAGGATGGAAAAAGAAGCTTCAGAATATTTGGATCAGCTTTGAGTGTCATTCTTGGTTCATTTAAAATCAATACCAAACAAACAATAACTTGTCCCTTAAAATGGTTATGGTATGTTGGCTGATATATTAATTTAATGTCTAAGCCTGTGTTTACAACAGAAGTGAGCACATAATTATGTTCTGTCTTGGGACTCTTCCAATGTGCAACACTTACCTTTACCAGAGGTTTACAGTGCTAATGATTAAAATTACTTCTGAAAGTGACAGTCTAAATTGATGATGTGTGGGCACAGCGGCTAAAAAAAAGTTCAACAAAGTGCGGATGAGAGGGGAAGACTGAACTGTACTTTCAACCATTAAAAGTATAATCTAGATTTTTGTGTCCATGAAAGACACAATGGACATGTTGTATGTTGTTTTTATTTAAAGAGAAATGGGTAATATGTGACTTAAAAGTATAGTAACTTGTTAATTTTGATACTTAAGTCATTAGTTAAGTATTTTCAAGGAGTTATAAGTAAGAAGTTATTAAATCTGAGTAACTTTGCAGCAGACTAGTTTTAGTTAAGTTGCTGGTTGCTGTGGTGAGTCAAAAGTTTTGATCAATAAAAGACACGTGCAAAAGTTCTGTAAAATCACACCCATGGTTCTGATGTTTTGAAAACCGTAGAGAATATTAATTGTTTGGCACAGATATTAGCATAGATGCTAACAGCTTCAGCAGGCATTTTATCAGATCTGCACCGCATTTCTTTATTGAATGAAAAACAAATATCAACACTACAAAGTTCTCCATAGAAAGGATATTTTTGTTCTACTTCCAACATGTTTTGGCTCACGCTCTGTTCTTTGCACCACAGCAGTAGTATCTGTCTACTACTATTTTTCAGGGTTAATGGAATTTATGTATTGTTACATTTTGATGAATTTATTGAATTTTCATATGTGCCCTCTTTGTAATTTCTTATGTTGCATCTTTAGAACTGTACATTTAAAAGACCATCCAGGAACAAGAGCTGGAAAGTGACCACAGATATAAACTTTATGTGCAGCACAAAAGTTTATATCTTTCCTGAAACTATGTTAAACTGTATTGTCTCTATTAAATAAAAATAAAATCAATTCAATGTTGTTCTGAATATCAGCACTGCTGTGCTGTCTGTGGCTCTTGGCCTGTGACTGATCTAAAGCAGTGCTGATATTTAGTATAATATCTATTCCTCTTGTGTAACGCTGCTTAAAAAACCTTTTCTTTCTTGTGTAACCCTGACTCCATGTTGTATCTGTCTAAATATTCCTAAATCCAAGATCAGGCAAAAACATCCACAGTAGCTTTTAGTCTAGAGCGGTCTTTCCCCGAAGTTTGGTTTCCAAGTCAAACTGGACCACAAGCCCATTTTTATTGTGTCACGACTGTGAAAGAGAGCGGTACGTGAATGTGAGCAACACAGTTTCAACGATGCCAAAGCCAAATTATGAAGAAGAGTTTATAAACTTTAGCTTAACTGGAGCCTTTTGGATGAAGCAGATTGGTTGTACAATGTTTTATGAGGGTAGGTGCACAGAAAAGAATGAATGACACTTTGAGACAAAGCCTCTGCGGCATCAAGGAAAGTCGCAATATTTAGTCTCAAAGAAGAAGCTCACAAAAATCTGCTCTCGACAGCATAAAAGCAAGCAACCTTGGGCAGGCATTAGGTTTGTGTTTCTTAGTCATTAACCTCATGTCATCCATGTGTGAAATCGTGCAGAACGCAGAGGAGAGTGAGAGTTTCACATTGATGAGACAGGACAGTATTAATAACATTAGAAAACCTTACTGCATTTTAACAACTTCATTCAAAGTAACAAAAAGGCTGAAAAAAAATTCCTTCATAGACAGTTTAATCTGCATCCTCTACTAAAGGATATGTGGGTATTTCAGAACAAAATAAAACACTCATGATAAAAGACTCTATCCTCCCTTATATATAGGGATGGGAATTGATAAGATTTTATCGATACCAATGCTATTAATGATCCTGCTAATCGATCCAATTCTTTAACGATTCCCTTATTGATTCCTGCAGATTTTCCGTGTGGGCAAATGTTGGCCTGTAGATTTTCAGTGGCAACAATGTCAAACACACGTCACATCATAGATAACTGCTTCTGCAAGTTTCCGGTGTTTCCACTCACTTAAGGTTGTGCAGTAGGCGCTTTATGTAAAAATATAAGCCACAATTCTGACCGTTTCTGAACCCTGTCAGTGGAAGGAATTGATAAGGGAATTGATTAGCAAAAAGACTCATGATGTCAATACTTTGATGGAGCTGTTAACAATTCTCAACTGGAATTGGCTTTCAATTCCCATCCCTACTTATATACCTAAGTCTGCAGTGTTGAAGACAATAATCATTTACGCAATCAAAATTATTTCTAATTCTAATTATATCTTACAGTTTAAAATATAAAGTAGTTTTGCAAGTTTGCCTCCAAGTGAGAAAGAAAACTTCTTATTTTGGTCCAAATACAAAAAAATGTGTAAACCCCAGTCTTGGGACTTTACACTTAATACTTTGAGAAGAAAAGTCTGTATTCTGAGGTGAGCTGTATGATATGAGAAAAATCTTTGATTGCAATGTGCTGTCAAACTACAGCAATTCTTAGAAAACCTGGCACATCGATCAACATGTTTCTTTTCTTTTTAATACAAGGCCAGAAAACTCACCGACAAGGAATCCTCTCCTACTTGACTGCTGGCCAGAGCCATGAGGTTTGGAGAGTAAAATCTCTCGTACATGGAGGCTCCTTGGCAGGTGTCAATGATGAAGAGCAGCTCATTGTACCTGTGGGCACACACATAAACACACAACATCATAAACATTCTCACACACGTATAAGATGAGACACAGCTGGCACATCATTCATCCATTTGTGCCAATAAAATCTAATATCAAACAAACCTCCTCACCATCTTTCACATTGCTGTTGCCATGGCCACCCAGCAAAAAACAAAAGCTTTATTCAGCCCCACACACTCAGCTTTTCCCTCACTTTCACCTTCTATTATAAGACAAATTCAATCTCGACTCCACTGCACAGTAAGTCAGACGCAATGGGACATTTATATCCAGCTGTCTGGTCTGAGGATGATTTTGGGACGATGAAGGAAAGTGTCCAAGTCTCTATGGTGACTGTAATTTAGAAGATCAAGAATGAAATTATCACATCAGCATCAAAGCTGGCATCTATAATCCCATTTAACCAGCAGCCTGCAGTAACTGATTGTAACCCAGACTTTCCATTGATGCATTCAGAGGACAATAGAGACACTGGTGGCTGAGAGCCCATTTTACACATTTAGTGTCACTCAATTCAGAATTTCAACAAAGCAGTATCTAAAAAAGAGAGTTTCTTTTCATATAAAAAGATCAACGCCTGTGTTTGATGCACTGGTCCTATTGCAATTACTGCAAAATGTTATGCTGCTTTAGTTTATCAAGTCAGACATCTTTCAGTACATGTAATACTCAAGGCAGGCAACTGACATTACAGACACTGGAATAGTTACATTAGAAGTTGTGTTACCTTTGTGTAATTTTAAAAAAACACAGAGACTGAAACGTCTAAATTATTTTAAAAAATACCATATACTATTATCTATATTTCCATGGTTAAAAACTTACACTTAAATATTTCCTGAACTTTTCAGAGTCAGCGATATCTTTTTTCATTGTGTAACAGGACATCCCTATTTGGAGATTTAGATGACTGAGACACCATAATAGGCACAGAATGTTAATTACTGCCATGGATACACTATTTGACTGCATAACAAAGAAG
Source organism: Cetoscarus ocellatus (assembly GCA_037902135.1). Classification (NCBI taxonomy): domain Eukaryota; kingdom Metazoa; phylum Chordata; class Actinopteri; order Labriformes; family Labridae; genus Cetoscarus; species Cetoscarus ocellatus. The sequence continues at coordinate 8,395 of JBAMNC010002597.1, forward strand.
GGAAACCTGTAACTCAACTCTGCTGTTCTGGTTCTGTATCACTATGATGTTTTGTGCTGCTAAACTGAATTGGATCACAATTATACTCTGCCCTCCACCATGCATTCAGTGCCTTATGGCCCTTTTCCATTAGCCCTACTCTACTCGGCTCGGCTTTCCCCAACTCTACCCGGCTCCACTCTACTCGCATTGTGCTACTTTTCCACCAGCCCGGTCCCCTGCCCAGCGGGGGCGGGATCACCGTGAAACAGCTGGGTGACACTGCGTTCATGTCATTTTGAGCGCGACACAACAACCAAAACAATGGAGGACTTGGAGGCAATAGTATACTTGCTGCTCGGTCTGTGGCTTTTTGTTACAAAGAGGAAGCAGAAGAAGGCTGCAGGCGGCGAGAAGAAATACCCTTGAGAAGTACAGGAGAGTTTTGGAAGCTATACAACAGTTTGAAGCCGAGGACGAGAGCAATCGGGCTGCAAAGAAAAGACATATGAGGGTAAGCTAATGGAAGCTACCGCTAGCTTGTTAGCTAGCTCGTAATGATAAAGTCCCGTGTTTAACATTTTGATGGCAGCAAGTTATTGCCATAAAGTAACAAAGCGTATGTACTGCAGTCCTGTTTTGGGCATCGTGCTCATGACCCATCGGTGACGACATTCTCTGACCAATCAGTAGCCGGCAGTCGGTCGGCGTCACCTTTTGGTATCGACTCAGCTCGCTTAGAACCAGAGCAGAGTAGGTACTAAAACTGGTTTGTTGTAGGAGGTACTGTGCCGGTGGAAATGCAATGCAAACCGGGTAGAGCCGAGTAGAGTAGAGTAGAGTAGAGTAGGGCTAAGGCGGGCTGGTGGAAAAGAGCACTTAGTTTTCTATCTAAGGTGTAGCCCTCTCACAGATTGGTCAAATTGACATTTCCCAGGTATGCAGAGACCTATCACCTCCGGTCTCCACTGTTACCTCTTGATTCAAACTGACAACTCCATTTAATGAAAGTAGAAATCGATTTGGTGTAATTGCTGCTGCGTTTTAGTCTCATTGATGAATTTGAAAAGGGAAAAGTTGATAAACCTGGACTGCTTTATTCTGGCTCACAGTTGAAACAAGCAAGTCTGAATTTAACAGATTTTCTCACTCACTGTGTGAAATTCATTAGTGAAACAGAAATGTTGGTGAACTATGAAGTGAATGTACCTTGAGGTGGACAGTTTTAGTTGGATAGAGTCCTGAATTCAAAACAAAAAGTAAATAGAGGAGGTACACAGACAGAGCTGTCCTCTTATCATCTTAAGAGGTTGGCCAGTTTAGGTTCCTACCAAATCATGTTTGGAAGTTGGTTTTGTAGCTAGAAAAGGTGCTAGCTGACTTCCTGGGCACTTTGGAAGTGCCCTTGAGCACCAAAACTGCTCAGTATTGCTTCTTCAGGAGCAGTAAGCCAGCACTCTGACATATTGTATCTCCATGAATACATGATTGCAGGACCTGTTTGTACAAATGTATTTCAGCCTATGTGTGTCTAGAATGTCCAAACAACAGAGTGCATAGAACTGAATTTCCCCATGAGGGGTTGATTACGTATTTCTTCTTCTTTTCATCTTCAAATATTCATTCAGCCAGTTTGGTAACCTCACACAACAGCTGACTTTGTTTGAATTGTTAATAATTACTGTATTACATAGAAAGACGAAATAAAAATATTATTTTGTGTGTAGAGAATTCTTGTAACACTATTTTAAGACCAAAAGAACACCACATAGATGTCATCTCTGTCAGAACAGCGCCTCCATATAATGAACTTTTTTATTATGTGCAAAGTTTTACTTTATTTCAGGTTTTATTACAAGCTGCATGGCTAATTGGCCTTCAGGGAAAGGGAAAAGGTCAGAGAAAAGCAGATTTGCAGTGGGATAAACACAGCACTGAATCTCATCATCCTACTGTTAGAATGTTTGTCATTTAACCTACCTTCTTTTCTGCCACATCTGCTCAAAAGCATCAGCCAGCTCCACATTGCTGATCTCCTCTGAGTCCTGGAACTTCAGAAAGCCATTCCCGCCATGGCCTGTGAAACAAACACATATTATGAATTATTCATTCATCTGTGATTTAAAATGCAACATACGATATATTATGCAAAAAAAGAAATGAAATGAAAAGCTTGGCAAACTGTGAGCAAGACAGACCTTAAACTCTGCAACAACAGGAAGGATCATGGCTTAACAAGATTTCAAAAGGTTTAAAAACATCTCTGACGTTATATTCTTACAGTTACAGTTATGGAAAAATGCATTTAATTGGAACAGCGTACTGTAGTCATTAGGAATATATATATATATATATAATACTGTAGTCATTAGGAATACATTGCAGATAATAGTCAGACCACCCCTGCTTTCATTATAAATATAAATACTCTATTTTTATTGAAGACATCCCAAAAGATCATGACCATGCTTTTTACAACAGCTATACATGGAATATTGAGCTGGTGTGATTTTTACAAACATTTAAGGTCTACCATCTACTCTAATGCAAGACACACTAAGATCAGAGAAAACAAAAGAATTGTTTTGATATTTCAACAACTGCTGTGATTTTTTTTTTCTCTTTACATACGTGTAACACCAACAACTGAAACAACAGGGCAATCAACTTTAACTGTGACTGATGAGAGTAAATCTAAAGCAGTGACTAAAACAGCTATTGTAAGTCTCATATTTTACTCTTCCTTACAAATTTACACTGGTCCTCAAATGCCTCAAAACATATTTATGAAGTTTCTTTCTAAAATTCTTCACAGATGTTGGATTTAGACATGTCTATATAGTCCGCTGTTTCAGCCCTGCACAGACCAGACTGTTTGAGTGTAAATCTTCATGAGCTGAGTTTGACCACACCTTCCTTAAGAAGTGAATCTGGTTTTGACCAACTCTGTGCTCTAATGTTTATTGTGGCTGAACAGACATGCTTATACATGTTCATTCCACTGAAGCCACCAAAGGGCCAAACAAACACCCGGGTCTGGTAGTGTCTTCTATCCACAGGAAATGGCAAATCCCCTAAAGACATCATTGGGGGAAGAATTTCAAACTGACTGCTTAAGCAGGCAATTTTTGAAAGGTGGAGCAAGCAACAGTGGGAGAGGATGCATTTTTGTCTGAAATGGAAGTAGGATGGACAAACTAATCTGACATTTCTGCTTATTTATTCTAACCCAGTTTTCAGTACTTTGCACAGTGATTCAATGCATCCCCTGCATCAATTCAGAGCATCAGTTGTGCACATTGTCCAGAATTAATGTGACACTGACACAACCTGCAGTCTTCATGTCACCGGTAGAATAAGTGAAGAGGCAGAGGAGACAGGACACAGTCATAATGAAAGCACAGTCAGCCAAAGTTTAGACAGTCACTCATTAGGCCATAACACATGCAAATATTGTAAATATAGAGCATAGACGATGCTGATGGTGACGTCTGACCACTGGTCATCAGTTGCTAACAAACATTTGATGATGACATTGATTATTTACTCTCAGAATTTGCAGTTTACTTCTGACACAAGAGGTAGTTACATGGAGCCTGAAGTTTTTTGCGCCCTCTAACAGTGTCCTCCAGTAACATGTGTCACATACAGGCAAGTGAACAAACCAAAGCACTCACGATACCAACGGATGCAAACACGAATGCAAGGACAAACGGCAAGTATATCTTTAGCTTGAGACTGTTCCGGATTTCTATGAGTATTATTTGTTCTCCACTCACCTGTCAGATATATGAGGATGTTGCTGCGGTCATCAGAGAGGAGTCGTTTGGAGCGTGGCGTGCTGGGTGGGAGTCTTCCCGTCAAAACACGAAGGAAGTTCTCCACAGTCACCTGAAACATGGAGAGGGTTAATGTTTATAGACTGAGTGGATAAAATAAGCTCTGTTATTCTACGTTGTTATACAGCATGATTTTTCATAAACTAAACATACCGTCTACACCAGAAAGTACAATTTAAAGTGACAGCATTATTTGTGATCGAAGTGCATAATTCATCAACTCATTGCACAAGTGTAACTTTTCCTTAACATGATTTATTATCTATTTTCAAATTAATAAAGGGTTCCAACATGCTTATACATATTAAATGTAAGACTTTATAAGACCTTTATGAGACTCAAGCTGAGAAAAATTATTACAGTTTTTTTTAACGTCCCAAAATGGCGGTCAACCAAATGGCAAGAGGTGGTACAATGAGCTATGTTAATGCACTGTAGTGATGCACAGACTGTGGAAAATCAGGGGGGGATATTGATAGAGGTGTTTAAAACAGTCAACAATTTTGCCAAGATTGAAGGTAATGCATAAGTATTATTATTCCTTTTGGTGTGATTCTCCCGCAATACCAAGATCATGCTTAATCATTAGAACACATCAGAGTTTATCCTTCCTCTGATTAACGAAAAAAAAAAAACACTTAAGTGGTCTAAATTTCCGTGGCACAAGTGATAAATATCTGCACCCGATATCTTTTCATCCCACATTAATTTGCAGATGGCTGATGTGTGTAAAGAGGGCAAATGCCAATGATAAACTAATGCAAACCTAATACAATCTACAGGATATGAAACAGTTATGAAGAAAATTTACTTTAACAGTTTTAAACTCATTTTTTTCTTCTAAAACTTGTTGCAAACATGCAAAAAAAAATTGAATAGAAACATTGTATCCAGCACTAACTGGATAAACTGCTGTGTATTTGATAAAGATGGTCTTAGCCGAAGTGCCATCTAAAATTCAATACCTCTTAAAGGTAAATTAAGACTTTGTGAGGCTTTCAAAGGAATTTTCAGCCATTTTATTTTAATCCTTTGGGAGTTTTCCAGCATTGAAAGTACTGGTTTGCATTTCCTGAAGCAGAAAGACAATGAACTAAATCAAGTAACAGGTGATGGTTCTGTATTTCATTTCAACAGATGTTTTCAAGACCCATTCACTAACTTTGGGTGGTATTTCTCCATAGTTAAGTTAAACTGCCCGACTGCAATGAGAACTGACCTCGTATCCTCTGTAGTCCACCTCCACATCATCACCATACACATTCAGCTCCATGTTTTTGTGGCTGAACACTGTGGCAGGTTTGGGGTTTCTATGGTTACAGGCCATGTCATCAGCCAGCATGAGGACTATGTGGCTGGAAGGAAGAAAAAGACAAAGACAGATTAAAATTGTTAATCCAGAAAGTAAATGATAGAACATGTGCTGTCCATAACACATGAAGCAGTTCAGAACATCACAGTAACGTTTTACATCTTACTCATCTCACAAGTGTTAATGCCAACAGCTAACATAATATATGAAAGGATTAACTTAATTAAAAAGCAACAAGTAATTTTAGATAAGGAAACACTAACACGAGCTATTTGGTAGCCCAGATGTGTGCCTACTGGATCCAAATCATCCCAAGTTCAGAATTCACAGTAATTTTTGTCAAATATAAGTTGAATTGCCTCTCAGCCATTGTGTTTTCGTTTTGTTATTTTTAATAATGCCATCCTATTACCAAGCATATCTCCATAAATGGTAAATAAAAAGCACAAGTGTGCTTAATTATTAAACATGTAACTCCATACTATTTCATTTCATGCCACAAAACTTTTATGCAAAGTAGGATTCATTTCCTGTATAGGCTATTGTGTATCCTCCTGGTGACAAGCAGCACCTACAACAATCAAGCCTCTGAAGATGATTTATAACAGAATAACTGAAATCTAAGATAGGAAGCGAGGAAAAATGAAAAATGTTAAATACGTTAAATGCTGAACATTTCAGTCAAATTTAAACTAAAAACCGTCAATATACATCTACAGCAGCAGGCTCCTCATGTTCTCAGTGACTGCATAGTTCAAATCAGAAACAGGCTCTGTGACACGTGGAGCATCTGATGGAGACTGTAATGTGCCCTTTTGTTAATCTTCACTGGGACAAACAGTGTCCAAGGGATCAACATGTGGTTTACAATGCTTTAACTGCAGAGCTTAAACTGGAGTCAGAGTAGGGTCATTGTAAACTCAGACTGAAACAGTTTCACTCAGTCACACATGATCTTGCTTGACCTTGGATGGGCCCAAGAAGTTATACTTACAGCCCCTCAACTACAAACAGTTTTTCTATTTTTTTAAATCTAGATCACCATTCGTGAACTAGAGAGACATGAACAAAGTAACTAAAATGACCTTTCTGTAAACTCACCAGCTTTGGTGCAATTTCTCTTGTTCACAGAGTTCACTTGCTGTGATTACATAATATTGAGTAAAAAGCCACTTTATAATGTATACTGCTAATGAATATGGTCAAAAATACACAAGCAAAAAGAGCAAAGCAGGGTGGAAGTACTGCCGATATGGGATGGCCCGTATCGTGTCCATACAAGCGCCCCTATAGCCCAAGAGCAGAATATTTCTGTAAAAACACTGTTGTTATTACCAGAGCAGTCTGCAAACAGCAGCTAGGAACCTTTAAGCAGCTAATGACAGAACATAAAGGAGGGAAACATGAGCGTAAAACACGAGAAACAGTGAAAAGTTTTGGTGGAATAGGAACAAGATAAACCAACAAGGTAAGGTGAACCAGCCTCACAATAGTACTAAACTCTTATTTTTTTTTGAGTGTTTATCTATTTTTTTGTTTGTTTGTTTCAGGACTGCATATACAACCTTTTCTCCCCAAAACAAAATGTGGCAGTGAAAGAAATACTCAGTATAACAATTGATAAGATATGTCACACTGAACTGACTTGGCACAATTAAAAGAGACGGACAACCTTTCATGCTCACACTTACACCTAAGGGCAATTTGGAGTCACCAATCAACCTAATTAGCAGTTTTTGGTCTGTGGAGGAGGAAGCCGGAGAAACCTACGCATGCACAGGGAGAACATGCAAACTCCACACAGAAAGGCCCTGACTGACAAATCAACCAGTATATCAAATTCACATAAAAAAGTTGATGCATGGACTTGGTTCAACAAAACAATACTACTTCTACTACAAAAAAATTATAATAACATGAGTGTAATAAATGAATACTGCTTAGATGCAGAAAGGTGCTTTCACTGTACTGCTGTCACAACTTATTGGAGCTGGGGTTTGTAGCTTCCTCATCACTGTTTTTTATTGTCAAGTTTAGATTTGTCACAGATTTTATCTCTTGTAGTGTTATTAAATATGTGTACATATTGTTCTATGGATTTTGACGGCCAATCCTGGAACCGCCACCTGCAAATTTGCTCATTACTGACAGCCAGAAATTAAGAGGAGTGTTAACTTGATCTTTGGGGAAAAACACATTCCTCGAGCTTTTGATATCAGCACAAAATAAAAAGAAGCAATACAATGTCTTTTTAATTTCAGGGTCTGTAGTTTATAGTAAGACCTCACCTATCAGGTATGCCCAGCCTCTTAACGCTTCTGTACACTGATAGAGTGTTGGCCACATGACGATAGTTAAACCAGAATCTGGACGTACACACCTGTAGATAAACAAACAGGGAGAGGACACACAAAAATCAGGTTATAAGACTCAGAGTAGCTCCTACTGCTGTCATCGATGCAGAAGATAGCCCAGCTAGCTCACATCCAGCGTCTTATATGAACGAAAACCCACCAGTACAGCCCAGTTATTAGTGTGTCCACTGCTGAAGAAACTGAGCGGCTTGATGCTGAAGATAAAAGAGGGAAAATGATACTTTCATAAATATTTGGACAATTTTAGGTATTCAGGACTAACCACTAAGCAGCTAGCTAGCAGCACAGATAGCTAACATGAGAACGACATTTTGTGTGTAACTGAACCAAAAACAGACACAATTGGCGATGCATAAAAGGTTGTACACCACAAATGCACACTCACCTTGATGTTGCTGGTTCCCACTAATAAACATAAGGACGATAAGCTTAATAAAGTGAGCGTTTCCCATTGTGCAGCTGGTGGCTGTCAGCAACACGGAAGTGGATACCGGCGACTCCGCCACCAACTACTACCGGGAAGACTCGCTTCAAAATAAAAGCTTTCGCATTGACGACCTCGACAGTTGGATAGAGATCAAGAAAACGATTAAATTAGACAGTTGAGAAAAGGAAGAGTTTTTATCCCATGAGAGCGGGTTAGTATAAAAACAAAAAAAGTCATTGTTCACTGTTAGACTAAAGAGTTTCTGCAGGACAGGGAAAAAGAGAAATAAAATGGCTGGTATCAAGATCTAAACTAGAAAAGCACTCAGAGAGCGCAGACCTCCGCCAAGCAGCTTCGGTCCACTTTGGCGAAAATGGTCCTATCTGGCAATGTTAAAGAATCCTTTAAAAAATTTCCTGGATCCAGACGGTGATCCGGTCACCCCCAAAATTTAATCAGTTCTTCCATATCCCATTTCCGACAATTCCTGAAAATTTCATCCAAATCCGTTCAGAACTTTTCAAGTTATTTGAACACAGACAAACAAACAGACAGACAGATAAACGCCGGCAAAGACATAACCTCCTTGCGGAGGTAATAAATCCCCTTATGAGATGGTATTTAAAGATGTATTATGACACAACCTGTATATGTCGACTTTTAAACAATTTATCAGCATTTATAACGCCTTGAGTTCTGTGTGCATATGGAATACACATTCAGTGTGGACCTCAAGTTATTTCCTTATCAGAATCAGATCTGCTGCCAAGTACAATAACACATGCAACGTGTAGTGTTGGGGTGCGACAATGTAATTCAAAGGAAGATTATAAAAAAGGAAGCAGAGCAGTGATTTAGGGGGCCTGAAATAGACGTAATGAAACCATCAACAGACTGAAATATATGAGGAAAACATTCAAAGTTAAAGACATCAAATGGACAAAATAAATGGTTTCAAATATCTTTGCGTATGAGTAAGTGTTTGAGCCAAGTTTGCCAATTTGGTCCTCATCATGGCAGCTGAACTTTGATAAAAACAAAACTGTCATTTGAAAATAAACAGATACATGAATAAAAATAACATAGAAGAAATAAAACTGCAGAAGGTTGTCAAAAGATGCTTTGTCAGGTTATGCTGAAATGTGATTTGCCAAGTATTAAATTCAGATACACATATTGCATGCGCAAAAAAAAAAAGGATACAAGCTACTTTTAAGTCAAATGGAAAAATCAATTAAGTACATGAATGGTTCTGAAAAAATCTCTAAGTCCATGTATTTCATTTTCTACAACAGTATTTTTAGGAATCTATTATTATTATTATTATTATTATTACTATTATCAATAAGAAGTAGTATAAAAAAATAGTAATAATAACAACTATGTCTCTTTTATTGTTCTGATTGAACATCCATTACTTCTAAAAGCAAGGGTTTCTCTTTTTTCTATTTTTCTGTGACCCCATTGTGGTTTTTATTTTTTTTTTGTTTTTTTTTTTGTTTTTTGTTTTTGTTTTGGGGGGGAGGGGGGGTAAACATTGTGTTTGACACAACAAAACAGTGCCTGTATTAATATGCAAAAATGATCAATCAAAGAAGCTCTATGATTGCTTGCAGATTGTAAATTAAGCGAGCTCAAATAAAATTATTTCAAAGCTAAAAAAAATAATTACAGAAGGTAAAACTTGGAAAAGACACTGCCCGCTTACAAGTCCTTGGAAGGGGCAGTTGTACATTTTCCCTTTTGTAAAGTCTGAAAGCAAATTTATCATGTTTTTTAAAGATCACAGGTCTTATCCTTTTGAAAATAGGGAAACACGATACTGGATGTTTGCCAATATCCGATATGCAGAGCCCAAATCAATTAAAAACCAGTATAAGTTCCAATGTATTCAGACTGTTTTAAAGGTCCAGTCAGAGGTTTTTATGTCTTTTAAAGAGCTACAAAACAGGACCCAATAGGCTGTAAGATCTGTCGAGCCCAACTAAAAGTGACTTGTTTTGTAAGGACCAGGTGTAAAACTTTAGTACATGCATGCTTCACTTTAAAGTTGAAGCAAAATGGATAACAACAATAATGAACTAAAATTTATGTGCACATTGTGTTGATATTTAAGGATGACATATTAGCTGTATATCGGCTGATAATTGACCTCTTGTGCCTTGAACAGTTATTGCTGATACCAATATCATGCCTATGATATTGTGCATTTATATTTGAAAATAATGTCTGTATTTTGTAAAGTTTCTGATTTTGTATGTATGCTTTGCATAGAAAAAAAGTCTATGTTAAAACAATCTGAATGTGTATGGGCGTGCACACTTACATAAAAAGGGTGTCATAATTAAATGCCCTCTCATGCTTCACAGTTCGAGTTGCTATAATGAGAACTGACATGGAAATCACAGGGAGTAGATGTCAAATGTCATGTCAGTGCAGAAAATTTTTATGTGTCACACTGTGCAACAAGCAAAGTCAGACAGAAAAGCATATTTTTTTACTTTCTGCAGGGCACCTTCACAGGTCAAACAACCTACTAAAATTATCCTTCCTCTGCTGCTTTTTTTCCTACAGCAGCCACCATAGTAATGTCCTCTATCAAATACATCACATTAGAAATTAAGAAAACAAGCACAGAGTTCCAGAAGTGGCACACATTTTATCATTATGTAATTTTAATCCATAAATTCATATATACTATCCTTTGCTGGTCTTGGCTCTTGTTTAATCATATTTTATTTAAATTGTTCTAACCCTTATGTGACCTAACTAAGATGTTCTGTGATATAACCATTAA
>JBAMNC010001480.1:0-310721 GCA_037902135.1 Cetoscarus ocellatus
ACTCCTCAGTGCTCTATTCCTGTGCGCTCCAGCACGCATAATACTCCCATATATAAGAAAATGGCACAATTTAAAGTTTGTCCTTCAACATGAAGCTACATTTCTAATATTTGTATGTATACTTATGAATGTCATCAATAATTATGCTCACAGATAATGAAACAGGCTGTCCACTATGTTTTATGCATGCACTACTAATCATTCCTGCAGGGCAAATGATAAAAATAAGTTGTTTAACGCTGACAGATATTTGATTCACAGTAAAAAGGTCTATCATGAACACATGGAAGTCTAATTCTGTTGGTTTTTACTGGAGATTTTAATAATTAATGAGTTTTCACTTTTACGTCCATGGAGAAGTTGCTGACTGTCTGGATGCTTCAATGAAAAAAAACTTTAATTGGAGAATTACCAGATTTCATACAGTTTCCTCTTTGATTTTTTTGAGTGGCACAGTAAAAGGAGGGAATATAAGCAATCAAATAATTTCAAGTGGTTTCTTGTACATGACAATGAGTTCACTGTACTCCAGGAGTCCCACAGTCACCAGATCTCAGTCTTGTAGAGCACCCTTGGGATGTTGTAGAGCAGGAGGTTAACATCATGGATGTGCTGTGTGGTGCTATCATGTCAATATGGAACAAAATCTCTGAGAAATGTTTCCACCTTGTTGAATTCAAGCCACCTGAATTGAGGCACTTTGGTTCCCAGCTGGTACCAGCAGGGTGAACCTAATAACAGGACCACTGGTTGTATGTATTTTAATATCAGAAGTATGTAAGGGAAGAATGATCTCGATTTTCAGGGAGAACAATTGGGATTCATTCAAGCAAGTATCATGAAATCATACAGCTCTAGCTTGGAGGAGATATCTGCTTGATTTATTAGTAGTTAAAAATAATTTTTTGAATTTTGTTGTGAAACTGAATTCATGTTATTTTTATTGTTTTGGATTATTTGCATTGTTAAGCCTCTTGAGTAGGCAAAGTCTTATTTTCATCCTTTAGATTTGCTTGATGAGTTGACGTAGCTTAGTTGACACATGAATCATGACATTGTTAATCACTTCCCTCTGTTGAAGGATTCTTGCATTTTTGAAGGTCACGAGTGCTGTGCTAGCGTTGGGAAATAAGGACAAAAAAATCATATCTTGTTATTTTTAAGCAGCTGAATGGCAATATTTGATATATTGAGCTTTACTTTTTCCTGATGTATCATAAAAAAATCACAATAATGAAGCTCAAAGCAAGGGTTTTTTGATGCAGATGGCTGCAAAGGCTTTAGGTTTAGGGCTGCTGGTCACCATTTACATACATTTTACATTTTTTATTTTGTACTTTGTGTTGCTGAAGTCAAAGGTGGAAAGGTGGATCAATCATGCTTGTTTTGAGACCTGTAACAGAAAGAGCCACTATTTTTCTTTTTACTCTCCAGCCTCATTTTAGTGTAACAACTATATTTAAATATCTGATACTGCATGAACATATGTTTGTTTGAAAAAGTATCTTCTTCTTTTTTCAAAAACTCAATGCAATGTATGTCACCAATAATTATACTCACAGGTAAATAAAACATGCTGTCCATTGAGTTTTATGCATGCAGTATTCATTTTATCTTTACTTCCAGCCTCATTTTAGTGCAACAACTATATTAATTTAGCATATGTTTTGTATGAAAAATGTCTTCCTCTTTTTTCAAGCACTCAATGCAATGAATGCCAGCAAAAATCATGCTCACTGACAATGAAACAGGCTGTCCACTCAGTTTTATGCATGCAGTATTAATGATTCCTGTAGAGCATTTTTTTTTTTCAAAAACTCTGTAGTTAATGTCACCAATAATTCTGCTCACAGATTATCTCTGAGCCTGAGGTAGGCCTGCATCTCTGAGGAACAAACACTAAACCAGGTACGATGACGAAACATAAAACATAATCATAATACTGTCAGTGTGGGTTCATCTCACTTGTAGGTGATCGGTCATCAGTAGCAAACGCCTGATTGGAGCACCCTTGTTTATCTTCATTCAGTGTAGCTCTCAAGAAAAGAGGATACATGAAGCATTTATCAAGTTTGTAAACCAATTTTAGACAGGAGGTATGTCGAGATTATCGGGGTAATAAGCACATAATTGCCCCTCTTCCCAACTTTGATGTATGACTCGCTTATCCAAACATGTTTGCATCCTTTTTCAAGCAATCTCTGCTGCTTATCCGCATCATCACTCATTGAGAATGACAGGACAATGGAAACAGCACCAGAGGCTATTGGGTCATAAATGTGTCCGTATCTGATCACTGGGGCTTAATAGCCAGGCACATTTTGTTGGGATGAGGTCATTAAGGAATAATTAAGCCCTAAAACAAAGGGGTCACTTTGGAAAAAAAAGCAGGTTCCCCTTTGGTCCAGAGTAGCTCAAAGCTGTCCCCAGGGGGGAATCGGGGAGGCGGGGGTTGAGGAGCTTTTGGCCTTTTCAAAGTGAGCTGTGACGAGTAGAAAAGAGCAAAAAACACTGTGAGGAGGACACAACTGCCAATGGAGGTTGTTTGGGACTTAAGGATTGCTCACAGCGTGGGAAACATTAGTTCCTGGAGGAGCTTGCTGTGTTAGTTCACACAGGGAACAGAAGTGTGTGGTGAGTCAGTCAGTCCTGAAAAATGATCTTCATTCCAGCTCAGAGCGTTGTACCTCTGAGTGAAGATCAGGCTCATGACACCTTTATGCGCTCTTTAGCTCCACAGATTGATTACAACAGTGTGCCACTTCGCTTAAGCGTGACTCAGCATCTTCAGGGTTTCAAAGCGTGCTGGTCAAGAGCTTCAGAAAGCAGCAGCACCCACTGCAGAACACTAACCTTTGTGTCTGTCCAGACTTTTGCCAGATCTGCCTCAAAGCTAATGCTGGGAAACCCTGAAACTCTGTCCCCCCTCCATTGACTACACGGAGCATTTGTCTGCTCAGCCGCCTGTTCACACCACATGAGAACTTGAGAAAGGCTTAAGTATAATCATCTAATTAAAGTTAACTCAGCGTAGATAGTGATTTACAAGGCACAGGTAAACATCTACCTGTTGAGACATTGTGTAAATCATTTAATCACTACAACTATAGAGGTAGTAAAGCTGTGACTTTCTCATGTTGGATTAAGTACCTTGATCCTTGCAGAGAAAATAGCAGATCAGTGTTTCATGACTCACACTCCACTGAGACAAAACTGTCTCAGCTTATGAAAGGAATTAAAAAAAAACAAAGGATATGACGACCGAGTGATCTCCATTTGTTATGACACAAAACTCAACTTCACCCACTTTCAAGATGCATGGAAGAACTTTGTGCTGAGGAAATGTTAACAATAATGATATCACTGACCTTTACAATTTTATCCTGACACACCAGATGGACAGTTCAATATGCTTCACTAGTCCACTTGGAAAACAGGCCATAGAAAGTGTTCAGGGAGGGCAGAACCTTTCAGAAACATAGACGATTGTTCCATCAATCACATTCATTATCGGCCAGTCAGATAATGTTGCAGGCAAGTGCTACTGTCGGAAAACACAAGACGTGAGTCACTATGTAAAAAAAAACTCTACTAAAACATTTCAGAAGTGTAGCAAAAATATCCTTTCTATCAAGAAATGCTTTCAGTGTTGTTGTTTTTTTACTTAACAAAGAAATGCACTCCAGATCTGATAAAACTGCTACTGAAGCTGTTAGCACCTATGCTAATGTGTGTAGGAGCAGTCACTTCTTGCTTTAAAAGACTCTGATAGGGCCGCTCACAATCCCTGTATATTGGAGCTGGGTAATCTGCCTGATCACAGACATTGAGTTAGGCAGATCCAGCTGCACTGCAAGGTTATTACAATTTAACAGTTACAACTTCTGTTATTATCCAAAGTTTAATCCTGGCACCAAGCTCTGCCTGATTCAGTATTTGAAATCAGCCAGATTTATTTTGCAGAGCTCCAATCTACCACGACCAGAGTGGTATGGACCAATCAGTGCCCATTGTGGTGCGTTACATGTACATGGGAAGTAGGAAGAGGGGAGTGGGTATTAGGTCACATCCCAGCTAGACGTGTTCCAGTTTGGGGGTTGGTAAAGTTGGGCTAGCTGAAGACGTCTGACTTTGAAATGATACATTCCGACCAAAAGGGGGGCTTCCCAGTAACTAAAATTAATTTAATTAGCACAACTAGGACTATCCCAGTTTTGAGGTCAACTGGAACGCACCATTACATCTGGGGAAGCCATCTTCGATTGCCAACTCGGGGGTGGTGAGGATTCTCCGACTTTCCGACCCAGAATTCTGACTTCAAGGGGTGTTTCAGTTGAAATTTCCCACAAGGAAATCATAAGTCCTGACTTCCTAGTACAACTGGAACAAACTGAACGCAGGAAGAAGTGAGAGCTATCAGCAAGTTGATAATAGGAAGCGACTTCCTGTAGAGAGATTAGCATAGATGCTAACAGCCTCAGCAGCAGTTTTATCAGATCTTGACCACATTTCTTTATTAAATGAAAAACAAATAACAACACTGAAAGCGTTCCTCAATAGAAAATAGTGAATGTGATTGATGGAGTGATTGTCCAGTGATCTGTTAGATATGCCATTAAAAGCTTCTGTCCATTCCCAAAAACTTTCTATGAGCTCTTTCCCAGATGGACTAGTGAAATACATAGAATAGTCCATCATGTTTTGTTGACTAATTATTTTCGTCATAGTTTTCATCAACAAATTTTTTTTCCCTGATGAAAACTAGACAGTAACTAATAAAAACAAGTGCACATGGACAAAAAGTAGAACCAAATTAACTGACATTTTCCTCAACAAATAAAAACTAGACTACACTGTTTGACAGACTTAATCAAATCAGATCTAATTTGGTCATGTAGAAAGTAGGGACAAGTTAGGAATATATCCAATCACAGCTGCCGTAGCTTCGTGGTGGTGGGATAAGTTGTGGAGCGATCCAATCAGAGCTACTCTCTTTATGAATTGATATATTCATGTAGAGCAGGTTCACTGTTTGTTGTCAATTCTTGTATTGTAACTAAGATGCTCTGCCAGGTAGCTTAAATAAAGGTGACTGCATTTCACACAGAAGTTCAATTTGTTTCTGTTAATTTATAACTTTACTAGCATTCAATAAAGGGTTATTAGATGTTTAATTTCACCCAAGTGTAAAACACGCCTTCAGAAATTCAAGGAAACTTCATATTTTAGTCGACTAAATTTACAGATTTTGTCAACTAAAATGTTGTGAAATTTCATTAACTAAAACTAGACTAAACCATTGGATGACTAAATAATGACTAAAACTAAAAGATATTTTAGGCAAAAGACTATAACTTAATCTAAATTGAAAAGTGCTGTCAAAGTGAACACTGGGTCCACCAGTTGTATCATGCTTTCTTTGAAATAGAATATTAAACAACAGGACAATCCATCATAACCCTGCTTTGTTAATGTGTTGACTAAGTTGTGCATTGTGGAATATTTCAGTCCAGGCAATTTTCCCTAAAATAACTGTAGAAATAGAGCATCATAGAGCAGTGCTGTCGGCAGAAATTGAGGTTTGACGGCCTCTTAGTGTGGAACCTCTGTCATGTTTTCATAAGCATTACACAGCAAAGATGAACACATGTAACACTCAACTCCTGTAGCTCTTTTGAGGAAGTATCACCAGCCCACTAATCCCTCACCCTTTGAAAGGCAGAGAGGAAAAGAACACACGCAGTCAGTACACGTTTTCCATATCCGATCTGTATGTTTTCCATTGTCAAACGTCCGTCACCTGTGGGGGTTATGGTTATGGAATAACGCTGCCTCAAAGATAACATTCCAGTGTCCAATTTCCTGTTTAAGTGTGCGCATGAAATTACCATACAAACACCATTGCGCCTCATGGCTGAGTGAGCTAAGAAGCTTTATGAGGGACTCAGCTGCCAAATCAATATTAGCATTCCCCTGTCAGCGGCTCTGTCTGTGTGTGATGATGTCACTCCTTCCAGTGTCACCTTGTGAGTATAAACGTGAGCATACTGACTGCACAGACAGTGTGATGAGAGTCAATGAATGTTAAAATGCTTCAAAAGCAGGCAACAAATGATGTGACTAAAAATGTTTGTCTGCATCCTATTCTCCAAGACTACAATGGATGACGACTAGTTAAAACAGCCCCAAAAAAATGCGTTGGTCTTCCCAGGTTTATAAGTGTGGGCTGTCCAACATTCAAAATCCACGATTTATCAGTTGATGTGAGCAAAAATGGTTGTTTTTCCAGTGATGTAAAATAGGTAAGAGTTCTCCTATAATTATTATTTACAGGGTCACAGCAGCGGCAAGTGAACATTGGCTACGTTTACATGAGAGCTTTAATTCCCCTTTAATTCAGAATAAAACTAAAGTCCTCTTTAAAAAGATTAAAAATGATCTTGTAAACACTTAATTCTGAGTGAAAATGACCATTCCAAATTAAACTTAATTCCGAAGTAGGCGGCTGGTTCATTTTGATTTTAAATCAGAATTTAATAATTCCTCGATCATGTTTATGTGGATTCCGCTTTAAATTAATTCCAGTCGTTCTGTGCATGCTCGTTCCCTTGTCCTGTCGTGATCATGCACATATTCCCTGGCAGAGACACTGGAGACGCTGAACTGGAGCTTGTTTTCTTCCGGTAGACGGAAATACGTCACATCTGCACCCTGTCCAATCAGAACCATTCCCAACCCCCAGACCTTAAGTGGACTTGAATAAAGGCGAATAAATGTTTTTTCTGTGTAAACCTCAGTTCAGAATTACTATTTCCATGTAAACTCGAAGGAGAATACTTTAATTCCGGATTATTTCATTCTGAATACCTAATTCCTAATTTAAAAACATCATGTAACCGTGGCGTATGCACATGGGTCATGCCTGACTGCTTACCACTCCGCCAAACCAGCAACCACTGGATATGTATTTTAAAGGGAGCATAGTGGAGTGCAGGTCTGATGGCTTCAAACAGAAGATCATAAAGATCACAAAAGATCCACAACTTCACAAGATAATTGTGGGTTTTCAAGATAACAGGAAAAGTTGGTGTTGGTGACATTATTTCCACTATTTCACTGTAATTTGAAATAACCCGTAAACTCTGAGTGCTTGTTTTACTGTGTTTGGTTGATCTACTGGGCTTCTGCTGGGCTTTCACACCAACGTCGTTTGGTCCAGACTTTCAGACTTTTTGGTCCGAACCAAAATGATAGGTGTGAAACCTCCCCTGGACCTTCGTCCGGACCATACAGCAAGGTCTTGGTCCGACCAAAAGAGGTGGTCTTAGTCTGGACCAAACAGAACCAGAATCAGTTCTTCCATATTTATCTTATGAAAACATTTGACTATTTTCCATGTTTTTTTTCCATGTTTTGCAGCTTTTTTTTACACAGCTGTGGCTGCTTCTCGGTCCAAAATAATTTATTAAATCTTTTAAACTTTTTTTGCACTGATGTTGTAAAGTCAAGTAATCATACTTTATGATCATGACATAAATATCAGTCAAAATAATCATGGTTAAAATGTTTTTTTTAATAATGGTGTAGACCTACTGTCAGTAGTAAAGCCTGGATTTATGGTCAGACTGTTGAGTGTGTCTCCATGCGCAGCTTACACTACTTGAAATTTTTTTTTTTTCAATTTCTTACACAGGCTTTTATTTCTAAATCTGAAAAAAAAAAAAAAATGTATATATATACAGTGCTGCAAAAATGATAAACCCCTTCAGATATGTCAGAAAACCTTTAGTTTCCTTTCAAAATCAACATTTTCTATGGCATACTATACCACAAAATACTCTCCCAAATGTGGGCCATTGATTGCAAACAAGATTTTCTAAGTTGCATACATCATAGCACCCTTATTTTCATATTATGGTTAAAAAAATGTTACGTGAAACTCAGCTTCGTCAAAACTTTGGAAATTGTTCTTTTGTTCATTTAGATATTCATTAATTCATTACTTTTAACAGGGGGTGTACCCATTTATGCTGGGCACTGTAACTTGTCGCACCATTTAGTGGAAACATTTTGTTGTATGATTTTTCTTTGCCCATGTTTCCCAGTCTTACCTCACCCTAAAGCCTTCACTGACCTCTCTTTTTCTCTTTTAGATTGGAACTTTTACGACTGAACACGGGGAATACTTCTTGGAGCCTCTTCTAACTGCTTCAGGAGGGGAATATGATGAAGAGCACAACAAACCTCATCTCGTCTACAGACATGAGAGGAAAAAGAACGCCACGAGTCCTCACAGTAACCCAAAGCCGTGTGCTGCCTCAGGTAACAGACTGCCTAACCTCTAAGCACCGTCTGTCTGACTTTTACCCACAAACACTTACCTTCTGATGACCTGATTCACTTTCTGAACCATGGCAATAAACCCTGCATTCAAATACAGAAATTATAATCAGTCATGATCGTTGGCTTACAAGATAACCAAAGATTTGAGCCTTGATTGAGGGGTGTAACAGAGAAATTCTCAGCCTAATTAGAGAAACATTCCATCACTGCCTGTTTTCACTCATATTCTGTGAGAGGGAGTCAGAGGCGGGAGCTCAGAAGAAAGGAATAATTACTTTTTTAGTCAGAACATGCGATGAAAAGAACTGGAGAGGGGTTTCTGCTTGGGAGGCTGCTTGAAAGTTCTTCCAATTTCATTAGAATTTTTATGGTTGATGTCTTTGGGTGGTGGAGAGGCCCTTGAGAGGAGAAGCGGGATGACCGAGTGGGGTTCACCAGCGATGAAGGGCCTCCAAGCCCTCGTCGCAAGGGAGCTCCATGGGCGGCCTTTGTGGTGCGATGTAATAAATCTTTTATGTGGAGACTGCTTGATTTGCTTGTTGTCTGAACCCAGCCTTTGTCGCCTGGTGGTGGCCATTGTGAGTGGCGGCGGTTTAAAGAACTTGGGCTGACCTGATGGGGAAGGCCAATACCTCCTTAATATGCTTTGTCCTTTCACTCATTGGGTCTGTGTGTGGTAAACAGAGACTAAGAAATCTGGAGGGTCTCTCAGCCCCCACTCTGGGGCTCTTTTAAACACACTCTCTGAAGAAGTGGTTTGATGAAAGCTTGGTGAATGATCCCTGAATTCTGACGACTGAGGAGCATCTATTGTCATCCAGTGTTGTGCCATTAATACTAGTATGGACCATATCCGCCACATTTAGGTATCAGTGTATCAAGGATTTAGGGTCAAATTGTCACTTAATTTTGAGATAAAATTCAACAATACAACTCTGCTTAAGTTTGCAGGTGTGTTTTTTTAGTTAATGTGCTACTTCATCACGGTTCTGTCACTTGAGTGGCATTGTTAGTTGCTAGGTATTAGCAAGAGTTTGCTGTACGAATCAGTTCACATTTTGTTCTTTACACGGCGACAATAGCACCAATCTACTACAACATCTGATTAGCTTGTGATGAATGTGATTGATAGAGCCATTGCCCAATCAGAAATTTTATGGGAATGTTGGTCATGGCACAAGGAAGTAGTGATTAGATTTTAGTGGTGATCCAAATCTGGTTGTGGATTCAAGAGTGTTTTCGAGAGTTTGTAACCAGTGTGAGATAGGGACATTTTTACATTTTTGACAATAACTCAACAGTGTTGGAAATGCCTTGGCTGAGGTTTGTGCTCTTGGAGCACCTCTGTTTTGTTTATTTAAATCCTATTTTGACATCTTTAAAAAATGATTTACTATCCTTTTTTTTATTAATACACATTTTTGTTATGTTTTTGCCTGTGGCTCTTTTCTTGCACGACACTTCCTACTCTCTTTTCCAGTTTTCAACATTATTTGCAGTCCTATGCTCTCTGAATTAAAACATAAAGCCCCCCAAAAAGTCTTTGAATGAAATAGAAGCCATGAGAACATCTCCATTGACACGACTATGTTAATGTTTATGTCTTAGTTACATCACACCCTCTCATCCACTCTCATTTTTTAGTATAAAATTGATTGTAAAGCAGGACACAGTGTGAAGAAGGATGGGTATTGGACTGAGACACCCATAGATGCTCATCAAAGAGCAGGACGTAAACAAAGAGCAGTAACAATAGAAGAATCTGAGCTTGGAGATGGACTTTTAGTGTCGCAGGCTGCAGCTCCTCAGCTTTATCAGATAGGCCCCTCTCCAGATGTGGCGATAAATGGGCTCTTTGAAGGCCGTACTGAGCCAAGACTAACAGGCCTGTCCTGTCTTTTTATGGGAAAGAGTGCAGTACATGCTGCCACGAGCAGGTTAGACATAAACACCGGCTTGGCGGGTGTTGTTCTGCTTGCAAACACTTGTAGTGGCTGCTTCTGGTCTTGGGTAGGATATCAGTCTCATAGTTTTCGACTTTGGTGTTAAGACATTTGTCAGGTAGACTTGTGTACCCTGTAGATCTTACCTTCTTTAAATATATTGTTTTTCTTTAAGCACCTGATCGAGTTAAATCGGAATCTTAAACAACCAAAAGTCATAAGGAAACAGTATAGTGGTAGAACCATTGAAATTTGGAGATTTGGGGGCATAAGGACAGTATGTTAAGTATATAGTTAAAAATTATGATTGATTTAATTTGGTATATGTAGAGTGTTTTGGAAGTCTTGCTGCATTACCAACTCTTATCAGTGTTTCCAGATGTTGAACTACTGAGAAGTCAGCTGTCTTTACTGCAGGAATAAATCATATGAGGTGGTGGTGGTGGTGGGATTGAGGGGATCAAGCTCCTATAAGCCCAATAAAAGGCATGTCTTACTTTCCCTGCACTTAAAGGACAACATACGACAGAGAAATGTGTCAACTTAAGAGACATTTACTGAAACATCAAGGTTAAATTAAGGAGTTCCCGAAGATTTTGGCCCCCGAAATCCAAAATAGCAACACAGCAAGCCCCTCACTGTGTTTGTTTTAAAAGAACAACAGACCCCTACATTATGGGCCATCCATCCATTACGTGAACTGCTTATCCCTTTCAGGGTTGCGGGTTGCTGGAACCTATCCCAGCTGATATTAGTGGGAGGCGGAGTAAACCCTGGACTGGTCGCCAGCCAATCGCAGGGCTACGTGGAAAGACAGACAACCATTCATGCCCACATTCATAGCAATTTGAAGTCACCAGTTGTTTCAAATGAGCATGTTTTTGAGCCAGCAACCTTCTTGCTTTGAGGCATGCACACTACCTGAAAGAGAGAATGACTAAAAGCAGCCCATGAAGCTTCACAGAGAGTCATTTTGTTGGAGTTAGCATTTGATATGGGTACTTTAGTTTAGTTTAGTTTAGTTTATTGGTTTATAGCAGTACAGCGTGCAGTGACATAAATTATTCCAGAGAAATAAAAAGAAGGCTGCACCAGATTTAGCAGACAAGCTAATATCTATCTGTAGTCCTTACATAAAAAAGAGACATCATAAATAGACAAAATTCTGTACAAATTTAAAACAGACATCATAGATAAATAAAATTCAGCACAAGTTAAAATACACAAGCAAGATACCGGAAATCAGTTTTAGTTTAATACAAGGGGAGTAATTGATACCAAAAGGGTACTTGTGAAAGTACCAATACTAAGATAATCAATATTGATATTCCCATCCACAATCGGCTTCGGTTAACAACAAGGTTTAGCTCCTTGGCTTGAAGCAGCTTGGCAGTATTTTGAGTGTTGAATAAAGATATAGTTTTATTTAGGTTGTTCAGATGAAATTGGTATATTTACTGGAGCGATTTGTAACCATAATCTGCATGGAATTGTTGGCATAATCCAGTTAAGAGAACCTGAGGGTGTTAGTGATGCTGATGTTACCAGTGAACCAAATGTTAACTTGTTCACTGTTGATTTATTTTGCTTGATCCAAGGCACAGCTCACTGCTTTTTTATTGCCTTATTTGGTTCGGATTACATTATACCCATGGCGAACCAAACTTTTTGTCCACTTGGAAGCAGACTGAGACCTTCTGTTTTCAGGCTGACCAAAGTTTGGTTCTTTGCTTAAAACTTCAATAATTTTCCAGAAAATTAACCAAAGTACATTTGGTCTTGACCCAAGGTATTATGTGTGAAAACAAATCGCAATTGATTGGTTGTACTTAACAAAGAGCCAGCAAGTGCACAGATGGAGCCACTTCAATTGTCCCCACTTTCCATGTCCAAATCTTGACTGGTCTGTAACTGGATCATGCTGGGACCTGAGGAAAGCACCATCAAATGCTCATGTTTATGGTGGCATTTGGGCACTCCCATTGGCTGGATGTTGGCTGGTAATTGGCTGGTAATTGGCTGGGACTTGGCAGGCATTCGGCTGGAAGGGGAAAATTGAAGTGGCTGCATCTGTACGTTATGAAAACATATGAATTAACAATCCTAAAGGACATTCATAACCAGTCAAAACAATATGGTACAATTCAACACTATATGAAACATCACATGAAACAACAGAGTTTGACCCTTTACCTCTGAAAATAGTGTAACTTTCCTTTAAGCTACGATTTATAGCGACTTGAACTGCATTGGATTAAGCCGTATCCTCTGGTTACTGGTCATGTGAGGGTTAAAAGAAGAGATGCTTTTGACAAGTGATTATGTAGGCTTTGTACATATCTGTGTTTAATTTAACCCTTTAAAGTCAACTGATTCACAGCAGTAAAGTAAAAAAAAAAAATCTGATTTATTTCATCACATAAATGATGGACTTGAGAAGCAGTGGTGTTAGCAGGGGGCAGATTCCTTTCTCAGTATCTCCTCTTTTTGAGGAGCTATAAAAGCTCTGTGGGTCAGTTTTCTCAGGGCTTTTCTCTTGTCCTAAATCAAAAGTAGGGCCTGGAGTTGGTGTGCAGAGAGATTTTCTGAAAATGTCCAGGAGGTGTTAGTTTCTGGTCCAAAATAGATTTTCTCATTTCATTGTTATTTTGAGATGTGACTTATCCTACTTATTTGTATTTGTTTAGTACTTACATTACCTCAAATATTTCTAAAAGTTCTTAAAGAAAGGGCCATCCTTCATTTATATAGGTGTAATGGTCCATGTCGTGCCATGGCATCACACATGACAGAGCCACCAAGACAAGACACGACTTGGTTTTTGCCCTCATGGAAACACTAGAAGTTACAATGAAGTCTTCTTCTGCTAACGGACGCTGCTGTTTTGTTTTTATTTTTGTGCTGCTTATTTGTAATCGACCGTGATTATCCTCTCCATTGACTTTGTTGTCTGTCAGTCAACCCATGTAAAGGTTGGGGGCCAGACTAGACCTGCAATGACCTGTTTTTGGTTGTCGCGGGGGACAGTCATGGCTGTGCAAGTGAAAATTTACATCAAGCCGGCTAATGTTTTTGCCTGCAATTCAGTTTGTTAAATCATCAGCTGCTGGTTTCATAATGTAAGGTAAATGTTTTAGTAGCCAATCAACTCCTCAAAGCCAATGGAGAAAGCGTGAAAAACAACATTATTGATCAGCCGCTCCTCTGTTACATACATATTGATTAAATAACAAAAGTGCTCTCACAATAACCAGAAGAAGTTGCCAAAAGGCGGATTTCTCCTGATAGAAGTCTCCTGCACTTTAGCCTCTCCACAGATGGCGGTCCATGCTCTCAAA
Source organism: Cetoscarus ocellatus (assembly GCA_037902135.1). Taxonomy (NCBI): domain Eukaryota; kingdom Metazoa; phylum Chordata; class Actinopteri; order Labriformes; family Labridae; genus Cetoscarus; species Cetoscarus ocellatus. The sequence continues at coordinate 13,625 of JBAMNC010001480.1, forward strand.
ACAAGATCAACATCTTCCCCGAAATACTTTAGTGGATTCCCAAATTAAAGCAATTCCAAAGAAAAAACTAGAGCAAACGAACCAATGAAGATGTTTATTCAGGTGGAGAGGACGTTTGAAGTGCCTTAGAAAGGGACTTTTACAGTCTTGAATTTGTGGCATGAACAATAATAATGATAATAATAATAATACATTTTATTTAAGGGCGCCTTTCATGACACTCACGGTCACCTTAAAAAAAGTACAAACAAAAAAGTGCATTGAAACAGGCATAAAACAAAAAATACAATACAAAGACAGTGCAAAGATCAGAAGGAGTAGGAGAGTTTGAACAGAAGAGTTTTAAGTCAGAGTACCACGTGTGTTTAATACTCATAAGCTTAAAACTCTGTTTTAAGGCACATAGGCTGCTTCAAAGTGTGGATCTCTTTGTCACCATGTTATTGTCGGCATATGCTTGTTTGTTTGTTTGTTGGCAAGATTATGCAAAAACTACTGGATAGATTTTGCTGTAATTTTCAGGAGAAGTTGATAATGGCCCAACTTAAAAATGATTCAATTTTGGTGGTGATCCAGATAACTGCCATTAACGAATGATCGTTATGCTCAATAACTGTCTAACTAATAATGATATCAACATGATTCTGAGTGCTAGGTGTGGGTTTTCAGGGTCATGAATCATATTATGATGGTAACTTTATCATGGAACTATTGCTTATAGATGTAACAGCAATATGTGAGCTACCTTGGTGGAGGTTTGCGCTCTCTGAGTGCTTTCTAGTTTTTATTGTTTTTAAATGTATGACATGTTCAGCATTGCAGGTGCAGAAAGAAAAGTATGAATGAAGAAGTACAAAGTAAATCACAATAAGTTTGAATGTGTCTGATGGTTAGTGTGTTACATTCAACATCCATTTGCAGTTGATTATTGGGAGTGACCGCCCTTTTCTGTGGATGAATTTTATATAATTAAGTAGAAAAGCCGTACAGTGGCCTTCCTGGTTCTGTGACCTTAGAAGGCTTTGTAAGCAGATTACACCTCAAACTGTGAGGTGTCCCTTTTAATAGAGTTTCTCTGAAATTTGATGAAATTCATCCATGAAGTGTCCTCACATGGAAGTGGAGGTGGCTGGAGCTCACAGTCATCCCATGTTATTTTTTTGGCTGAGAGCAGATGTTTTTATTTTTCATGTTTATTGTGAAATAGAAGTCGAACAACGTAGTGTACATACATTGGTGTGGGTACAAAGTGTGAGCAAGGGGTGTGTGCGTGTATAATTCAGATATAATATATAATATAATGATGGTTATGGCAGTAATACAATGAGGGACATCAATAAATAATAATAATAATATCAGTTATAATAATAACAATATGAATAATAATAGTTGTGACAGCAATAGTTATAGAAAAAATAATGGTGTCAAAGGCAGCAATAATTTCAAAAATGAGAAAGAAAAATAGGAAACAAAGGATGAAAGAAGGATGTGGGAGGGGAGGGGAAATAAATAAATGCAATTTGAAATAAAAAACATCATTATGACATTGTGAGAGAGGGAAAAATAAATAAAACAAGATAAATAAAATGGAGCTAGTTTCAATGGCATTTTGGCATTCACAAGATGCCAAAATGCCACTGAATTTTGAAATCAGGAAGTTTGTTCCCTCTGCGAAAACATTGTTTTGCAAGTTCATTATTTTGCTTCATGTCTTTCTGCACCACAAAGCAAACATCTTTTTGATCCCAGCAGAGATGAAATAAGTGGCATCTTATCAAGCGGACCTCCAGGAAACAAAATGTGTATCAGTAGAAAGATACCTCTGCTGAGATAAGCCCTTGTCTGTTCCGCAGGCAGCACCGGGACAAAAACTGAGACTTCTGTGTCTTTTGAGGCTGTAAGAGTTTCCAAAGTTTGCACAGCTCTGCAGAAAACATGTTGAAAGATGAGGAAGGCGATGTTCCCACACGGTTTTAGGATGATCTTTGGGGTTGTCATCACAGACATGAACAAATACTTGACTTTTTCCTACAAGTTCTTCCACAAGCTGTGAAGTGTCAGGACTATGAGTGCAGTGATAAGGGCTTTTAAAGTGTTGTCTTAATGCAGGATGAGGTTTTGTTATTTCAGCAGTCATGACACAGCTATCGATCTGTCTTCACCTGCTATTTCGCTGTGTGTGTTCATGCTTTATTGCCTCCACCAAGGAGGTTGTGTTTTTGCTGGCGTGTGTTTGTTTGTCTGTTTGTTAACAAGATTACAGAAAAACTACAAAATGGATTTACATGAGTATTTTACCAGAAGTGTGGTTTGGTCCAAAGAAGAAGCCATTAAATGTTGGTGTCGATGCGTGTATTTGTCTGGATGCAAACAATTCCCAATATTTCAAAATATCCTGTCAGTTAACATTGGTCGGAATTTTAAAAAATCATATATCTGCCATTTCTTAACCGATTCGCTTCCAATTTTACAGGATAATATGGGGTCTATGTCTCTATCATCAAGGCAAATTTTATCTGGATCTGATCCAGACTGATGTCACAAAAAAACATTGAACTTTATAATGGGAAATCCCATTGACGAAATTTAATAATTCATATAAAATCAAAATTTAAAGTGATGTTCCCAAAACTTGTGTTCGTGCAGGATAACAACCTCCATGTATGTGCTGAGTTTGGTCCAGATCCTGGCACTATTCTGGATCTGGTGATCGAGAATTGTGTCTTTTACAGGGGTTGTGGAAAAGCCACTGCCAGAACTGAGCTGCTTGCTGGTGATCTGCGCTCTCTGAGTGCTTTTTTAGTTGACATTGCAGTGCCACCATATTCCAAACTTAGGTGAATGGATTTGTGAAGAAGGTGCTTTTAAAGTTTTTCAAGTATGGTAGAAATACTAACACTTTGAATTGGAAATGTACAAATGGCTTCCAGTTAAATCAGACCTCTGTCCGTGTCAGTCAACCTGGGTGGCTTCTCTGCCGTCCAGAATTCTTAGGTAGCTGTTGAGAGGGTGATTAATGTTTTAAGGTCACTTTGTGCCTTGTTGTACCCGGTTCTTACTCTTAAAAGCCTCTGGGAAAGGAGCTTACTGCCCTCAGATCACAACAATGCACTGACCTTTAATGACACGTTCTACAGGGTATCTGTCTCTGAGCTCGCATGTGAATCTCTGCGCTGGCCTTCAGTAGAGATAGCCACAAGGATGAGGGCGTCTGCAGATAGGGGCAGATTCTTCTCTAACTCTCTGCTCTTTGCTTTCTAAAAATCTAGGGACAAGCAGAGAGACTCAGACAGAGTTGTGCCGTTTCTTTCTCACAGTCATTGGCTGCATTTCCCGAGCTCTGGGGTGTCATATTCTGTCTGAATTAGAAACAATGAATTGAATGCAGACAGCTTGACAGCAGATATGACCAGCTGGGATGCATAAATAATGGAAAAATGAATCACAGTCTAGAATCTTTCATAGAAGGGTTCTTATTTTAAGTGACAGGGGTTTACTTGTTCATGCACTAAGCCCAATTCCAATGAAGTAGGGACATTGTGTAAAACGTAAGTAAAAATAGAATACAATGATTGTTCAAACTGATAAACATCATTGTTCTGTTGCAAATATGCACTCATTTTAAATTTGATGCCTGTAACATGTTCCAAAAATGCTGGGACAGGGGCATGTTTCCCACTTTTACATCACCTCTCCCTTTAACAATACTCAATAACTGTTTGAGAACTCAAAACACGAACTGTTGAGGTTTTTAAAATGGATTTCATTCCCATTCTTGCCTATTGTATGAATTCAGTTACTTAACGGGGGTCTCCATTGTCATATTTTGACACTGACCAAACAGGTATCTGTTGAGCATTCCTCAACCTTCCCAGTCTTTTTATTAGATTGGATAGAACTTTATTAATTCCTTGGGAAGACTGCCTCATGAAATTAGGATTCCAGCAGCAAGCACACAGGGTAAAAAAACACACAAGTATCAGAAAAGTAAAAAACAATTTTCAAATATAAATATAACTAAAAATTAGAGTGGTACAGTCTGATGGCCTGAGGGACAAAAGAAAAATTTTGCAGCCCCTGTCCCAACTTTTTTGGAATGTGTTGCTGGCATTAAATTCAAAATGAGTAAATATTTACAACAAAAAAATAAAGTCAGTTTGAATCCTAAATATATCTTGTCTTTGTAGTGTATTTAGTTGAATATAGGTTGAAATGGATTTGCAGATCATTACCTCTGCCAACGAGGTTATGTTTTCAACAGGATCTGTCTGTGTGTTTTTGTTTGTTTGTCTGTTTGTTTGTTTGTCTGTCAGCAAGATAACGCTAAAACCACTGGATGGATTTACATGAAAATTTTACCCGAGGTGTGGTTTGGTCCAAGGAAGAAGCCATTACATTTTGGTGTTGATCTGCATATTTGTCTGGATGCAAAAAATTCCCAAAATTTGCGAAAAATCCCAAAAGTTAACATTGGGCCATATTTTATAAAATCGTATCTCTGACATAACTTCATGGATTTGCTTCAAAATTCAGACGATATTATATTTAATATAACTCTATCGTCACGGTCAATTTCATCTGGATCCGATCCTGATTGACATCACAAAAAACATTGACGTTTATAATGGCAAATCCCATTCATTTCTCCTCGGCCGCTGTGAGGGTTCTGCCCCCTTTACGTCATTATGAGAATTGTAGTTTATTTGCAAACTCACGTCAACGTTTTTCAAGCCTGTGTCGCTACATTACCCAGCTTCCCTTGCAGTGCCAGTGGAGGAACTCTTCACATAAACAGACGTGAGTGGTGGTGACCCAGAGTTGTCTCTTGGCGGAGGTCTGCGCTCTCCAAGTGCTTTTCTAGTTATATTCTGTTTTTATTTATGTTTTACACAATGTCCCAACTCCACTGGAAGTGCAACATGTTGAGAAATGCTGGGACAGGGGTAATAAAGGGATGGGAAAGCTGTGGAATCCTTAAACTCTTGTTCACTCCGCAGTTGAGCAGGTTAACTGGAAACAGGCGAGTGTTATGATTAAGTATAAAAGGAGAACTATGAAGCACAAAACAACGTCGACCACAAAGAAACCCAACATGTTGAGCAACCAAAGTCATACATCAAGAAAGAATAGGAAAGAATTCCACCTACAAATCTTCAAAAGTTAGTGTCTTCAGTACTTAAGCACTTATTCAGTGTTGCTAGAAGGACAGGTGATGTACAAACCAGCAGCACAAAACAGTGACACAGAGCCTAGAGCAGCAGCCTCTAGTCAACCCCCCGAGTCCTCTGCCTGTCAGGTTGCACAACGGTGTAGTTCAGTTGATCACATGCCCATTTTTGACCCCTCAAACATTCCCACTCTCAAAAACAGACAAAGTGGAGCACAGTTTTACATTGCCACTCGACTAATTACCTTCAGGCTTTTCCCACTCTGATACAGGACTCATAAAGAGGTAAAGGCGCTGAGTCAGGACTTTACCAATTAACTGAGCCATTCTCATTGATGCAGCAGCACGCGAGGGTCATGTCAGGGTTTACAACCCAAATGTCAAAGAGTGAAGCGTGAGGCTACAATAACAAAACCCTGCAGTGGAGTTTTGTTCTTGTATAGCTTTGTTCTAAAAATTCCAAAAAAAAAACCTTCAGAAATGCTTTATATTGTATTTTTTGAAGTGTACTGAGAATTGTTGCTGGCTATTTAATTATATTGAAATATTTGATATTTTAGCTGATGCTACTACCTGCATCAACCATCAACCAACATCATTCCTCTCCAGTTTATATTCATTATAGATATAAATGTTAATATTAGATTGATCTCTCTATCCATGGTTGTACTGATTATACATCCATAGTTACTGTCTTTTCAACCATACAGAAATGAGGTTCCTCTTGAAAATGAGATGCCACATCTCAAGGAGCTTACCTTTAATAAATTTATATTAAAAAAATAAAATGCTATACAAATAAAGATTGATTGAGTCTATATTCTACAGAGACAGCCTGTTACCTATTCAACCACAGACTGTAGACAAAATTGGACAAAGGCAGATTAATGTCAGCCTTGTGATTACCAAAGGAACCTGCAGCTTTACTGTTAACACCCTCTCAACCTAACTTCTGCTACTCATTAACAGAAAGGTCAATTTTCCGATGCAACCACTTCAGTTTTCCCTTAATCAAATGCCTGCCGACTTCCAGCCAACTTCCAGCCCCTGGGATTCTCCCCCACCTCTCAGGGTGTGTAGCAAATCCTACCATAAACACACCCTTTCATGCAAGGTGCCCTCATGAGATGGGGCTTCCCTCTCAATGGCTTCAATGTAGAATAGTGTTAGCAGTTACCAGTTACTACTGCTTTGTCACGTCATAAGAGGGGATCTCATGACAGCCCAGTCATGGACTAAGCAAGACTCAGTCAAGAAAAGTTGGGAAAATTTAAGTGGCTCTATTTGCAGACTTATGGTCTTCTGAGCTGTGGCAACAATGCCTGGGCTTTTAGCCGTGTCAAGCAAGTCCCAAAATGCATTAGAAGAAGTCAGTGACAAATTAAAATGTGTGATATAAAAAGAAATGCCCCCATTTTATAAGAGAGCTACCATACTTGAACTACTCAGACAAAGCCATTCATTAAACTAGGCCTTAAATTTGTAAATGTTGGCCTATAAATATGGTAGTCATAAAAATAGTCTTTTTACCAAACACATCCATAAAACTTCAGGTTTTTTCTGCAGCCAGCCTCAAGTGGACGCTCCAGGAACTGCAGTTTTTAGCACATTCATATTAGCTTTGTTTTCGGTCACTGGAGGTTGCCACTTGCGTTTGGCATTGATTTTAACCAAAATCTCAAGACAGGATTCAGATTTTTAATTGATGGAGCTAAATGGAAATTTTAAGAAATGTAACACAGCTCTTAAAGTGGATTATTAGCTGCATGGAGTATTAAGATGTGATTTAATCTGTATATATCGACTTAAATTCTGAATATCCAACTGTTTGTTTTGATAAATACTGTCTGACAGTAATTGTCTCCTGATCAATGTGGATCAATCTTTTATGAATTTTTACATCCTATGTTCTATTTACAACAGCATGTAAGTTATTCACATCAAATGTACACATATTTTGCAAAAATCCAAATTTTAATTGCTTTGTACAAAAAGTATGTCAATTGCCTGTTTACAAAACCACCCTAACATAAGGAAAATCACCCTCTTCCTCTGTTGCTTGCTCCAACTTCCAGAAAGTGTGTGCTCAAACTTGCCCCTAATGATGCCATCAGGGAATGTGCTGCCACCCCCAAGATTGAAGCCACTCCCTGACTCATTCCTGAGCCAGGAATGAGTCTTTCCCACAGTCAGTTCCAGTAAAAGAAACATGCTAGGCAGCAATACTACACAATAGAGCACAGCACTGGAAAGCTGAAGCCACATCCATGTGTGAGGGGCGTGGTCAAGCAGAGCTTTCACGGGTTAAACCAAAACAGCCTGTTCTGAGCAGGGATGAAATCAAAGGCTTTGTAGGCACGCCAAAAATCTAATACCAGAGGATGTTCAAGCAAGATCTGATTCAAGCTTTGATTAATTGAAATAAAAGGATTTTTAAAAAATCAAAATTTGAGAGAAATAGAGAGAAAAAGACAGTTTAAAAGAAGCTGTAAATGTAAATGTTCTTTATTTATACAGCCCTTTACAACAACCCTTTTGGTGAACCAAAGTGCTTTACAATAGATAGGAAATGAAAAGGAATAAATAAAAACAATCAAAAGCAATAAAAACAATAAAAGCAATAAAACAGAATAAAATTCAATAAAATAAAATACAATAAATAAAGTAAAAGTAAAAAATGTCACCATGCTACTGAGTTTTAAATGCCATCCTATATAAATAGGTTTTCAGTCTAGATTTGAAGAGGCCCAGGTCAGAAATAAGACACATTTCGGCGGGGAGCTTTTTCCAGAGCCATGGAAGCAGCAACTGAAAAGGCTTGAGGTTGTGAACTACACTGCAAAAAAAAGTCCAGCAGTACCTTCAGTATTTTTTATCTTAACACTTTCAAAAGTCAAATGAACACTTTGAAATAGTGACATAGAATTTGAAACAAGTTAAAATAACACTTTTCACCTTAAAGTCAACTCTGACATGTTGAACTCTGACATTTCAATTCAGTTTTTTGCAGTGTAAATTCTCAGGGAGGAAAATCATGATTCACATTTTGGCAGGGATTGTGCAGCCCCTACTCAAAACCCAAACACCAAAGTACCAGAGTTGGCTCGCATGTGTTTCACCCACTTTCTTGATGGCAGCTCAGGGCAGCAAGGACTTCAGAGTGACAGGCTTTGATGTGCCAGTTCTTGGCACCCATGGCATCTGTGCCCCCTGACCCTCCACACAATCATTGTATAGGATTCCCCCCTCGGTGCCCACTGTGTATACATGGTAGTTCAAATGCTAGCATCAGGTTTTTGGTCAATGGGTTCATTTACATGGAAAAACTGCCCTCCCCCGCCTGGGGTTTGAACTAGCCGACTTGAATCGCTGCCCGCTCTCCCCTTGCGCTTTCATGTATGTGAATGGAGGCACTTGTTGATTGTGACCTCACTTCCCTCTTTGTTTGGAGTCACTCACTGGACGGGTGGATGTGACCTTGAGTTTTTTCCACTCCTAGGTGCGTGGTTGCTGGGCTCTCTGGCTGGTTTCCTGGCCCTCAGTTGGAGCTGTGTGTGCATTGAGCTCTTTGTCTTCCTCTTAACTCCGGCTCTTGACAGGGGTCGGGAAAGGTGGCCAGCCAGGGTGTGATGGACTGGTGCTGATCACAGAGACAACCCCTCTCACCTTTAGGGTTTGGCTTTAGATGGTGTGAGGCTTCTCATGTCAGATGGCTCCATAGGGCTCAGGCTTACTCCGTGCCCTCGTGCCCCCCAGGCGGACTGAACCCCCTCCCCCTCCAGGAAGTAACTTTTGTTGCTGGGGGAATAAAGGTCTGCTTTAGGCCTTTTGTGTGGGTGTATTGATATGGCTTACTTGTTTGCATCAATCAGGAGTGCATGTCATCTCTCAGACAAGGTGCACAGCTGAGAATTAGGGATCTGCTGAGCAAGCAGTGCAGGGGGAATGAAGAAGGAGCTCCTTTCTTTATGAGTTTGAGCAGTCCCGTCCTGCGCTGCATGTGCCTGTTGGTTCGGCTGCAGAGATTGGCAGACGCCCCAGACTTTTTCCCAAACTCCCACTGCCTGCCTTTCTTCTTTACACCTGCTCCTCTACAGAAGCATTCTCACCAACTGCCTCACATTGACCTACAAAATTATACTCTGGTGAGGAGAGCAACATAATTAGGTCAGTGATCATTGTGTGAATCGTCAAACTAGTTGATGATATGTTTTGTTGTTAGTTGTTGAATCAAGACACAACCATCTCCCTGCCTAAACTTGTGCTTTAAGCCTCGGGACGTGATCTGTATCGACCAAGCCCATCCATCGGGGGCTGGTGATCCCTACTGGCAGCTAAAACCTGATCTGGACGTCCCTGTTTGTAATGCATTTTCTACCTTGTAGTTAAGTTTCTCTAATAGAGCCCAATAAAATCTGTGCTATTTTTTTCCCAAATTCTGTTCAGTTGTTCCCATATTCCGTTGTTTCCATTTTCATTTTTTGAGAATTTGTTTTTTAGTGTTTTATGCAAATTTAACCCTGAGACACAGTATAAAGTAATGAAATATAGACACTCACTCTTCAGGTGGTCCTCACACGCATCTTTACAGGTCCAGTCAACAGTATGCTGACAAAATTTGCTGAACATTTGATCTCCTGACACATATTAATCATAGGCAAACTGCTCTGTTCTCTTGAGTCAGCCGGGAGTTTCGTAGCTTCTTTGCCAACGTACGTGCCGCTTGATGTCACTTGTGTCGCTCACATCACGCCACTCGTGGCCCCTCGACGCCAGTGATCATTGAAAATGAATGCAGCTGGATGGCGAGGACGCTCAGATCGCTTTTGGTGTAAACGCATGGTGAGACGGTGTGACATGTTGACATCGTTAATATGGGGAAGACGAGGGGGAGAGGAAGTAAAGCGTGTATTGTCCACAGCCTTAGTGACCTCCTCAAGGCATTTTCAAGAAAGATACGTCGCTTTTTAGTCAGAAAAAAAACGCTTTTACGTAAAATGTTGGATTCTGCATTTAATGCCTAATTCCGTGATTCCGTCCGCATGTCCGTGATTGCAGATTTATAGGGCCCTACTCTAAAGTCAGGATGCCTTATCCTATTGTTTCCTCTCTGTTTATTACATGATACAGTGCAAAGAGCTAATAATGTCTCCCAATGCACCCATTGTCATCTGACTTTAAAATAACAGATACTCTGGACATATTCATGCAGGACAGGGCAGCTCCAGACCGACTCTGACTTTAATAGCTGCCATTTGTCGGCCTGCCCTGAGGCCTCAGCCCCAGTGAACCCGATGTGTTGTGTTGTCTCGGGAGTTCCCGTGACAGATTCCAGCTGGGGCTATTTTCTGCCACTGTGCACTGTCTGGGCATCCTTAACAAATGGGAGCTGATTGGAACAGTTTGAGTGACAGGGACTGCGTGGTGGCTTCAGTGACAGTCAGAGGTGAGCGGGGGTGACAGGTGAGCGACAGTCTCCCGCCGAGGTGGGCTGGGTAGGGAGAGTGTTGAGTGCTGGCTGAGCAACCATCAGTGTCATCGCCTGTGGATCTGGCTGTTTATCTTCAGACAGGCCAGACAGGAGTGCAAACTGCAGATCTGCTTTGTTTATGTCAGAGCAAAACTGTTTCTCACAGACTCAAAAATACTGAAGGTGAAGATTTCTGCCCTTTTTCATGAGGAAAACATCACCCTTCATGGTTTCCTTTTTACTGTATATACACTAAGCAGCCAAATATGTCCAAAATCATCTTAAAAAGGGCATTCATTGGTGCATTCGCCATGTATTTATGTTAGTACAAAATATTGGTCTGCCTCTCTCCAAAGTACAGCAATTTTTAGACCTAATCTTGCCAGAGGCCAGAGAAGTTGTCTGATCATCTGAGCTTACATACACAAGTATACAGGCCATGACCTTGTGAACGCGATATCTCAAAATGTCTTTGAGAGAATTTTTGTAAAATTTGACCACATGATCAAGTGGATTCACGGATGCACTGATTAGGCTTTGGAGCACCATAACTCAAAGGTCAAGGTTATAGCAACTTGTGATCATCCTTTATTGTAAATGCAATATCCCAAGAATGCTTGTAGAGGTTTCCATCAAAATTGTCAAAAATGAAAAAAATGCCAGTTGTGACTCTGATAAATTGTGTTTCCCCTGGGCACTCCAGTTTCCTTGCACAGACCAAAGACAAGCTCATTATGTTAATTGATGACTTTTACTTATCAAATTAGTGTCAATCCTTGTCTGTGTCTCCATGTAGATTGATAACAACTTTCTCAAGGGATCAATATCACCAGTCTTTTTTAAGAAGTTTTTTTTGGCATTTTTAGGCCTTTATTAACAGAAGACCATGAATAGGCTTATGAAAGGAGCGAGAGAGAGTAGGGGAAGACACTTTGCAAACAGGCTGGATTTGGACCCAGAAGAATGTATTTGGGTTGTGCCTTGTTGCTAACCACTCCGCCAAACCGGCACCCCCATCATTAGTGGTTTTGCGTATCAATTCCTTCCGTTTTGTCCTTACAAATCAAAGACACCATAAGATCATAAAGAAGTCAGCATCATAGCAGACAGGGTCAAAAATGGTCAAAACTGTGGCATGATTTTCAACAAAAAGACATTTACTGCACAATTCTTAGTGGGTGGAAAACAAGCAACTTGCAGGAGCATTTTACTATGGATCACGGCATTGATTATCTGGTGTGATAAAAGCTAAAAGGCCTATGTAGACCAGCTTTTGCTCACACCGAAAATCAGCAGCAATCAAAGGGAATTGGTAAAGAATCAGAATGATAAGCAGAATCCTTAAAGGATAAGTTCAGTTTTTGACACCTGGACCTTATTTTTAGGATTAAATATGCTTGTAGACTCACCCAGACAATTTTGGCGGAGCTCGGAGCCATTTTCGAGCAATTTAGATCTATCCAATGGCATTTTTTCTCATGCCATAGTAGCAGACGGGGCCAGAAACCGAAGCCCCTAAATTAGACATTATCTGCTGCGAAACTCGCTCATTTCAGCTACATTTTATAAATGAATGGCCAGTGTTATCACCATGTCAGCTCAACTTTGTTGTTGTGGTCATCCGGGGCTTTACAAGGATGGGTAACTTTTGGTGACGTCATAGACAAGAACATGAGTAGAGCTGCTGTTGTTGCTAGGCTACACGGCTACACGGCTATTTTTGTGCAACATGGCGGAATATTTATCCGATGTAGAAGTGTCTGACGACGACTTTGAGTATGATGGATGCCCGTATCGTTTTGAGCCAGAATATACCGACGAGGAGCAATTTGAAAGGAGGATGCAGAGGGAAAGAGCCGAACAGCTGGCCAGAGAACAAGCAACCACTGCACGTCCACGAATGGGGGCTAACTGGTGGTGTTGTTGTGGACATTGCACGGCAATGGCAACAGAGGAGGAGTGCCTTTGCTGCTCAGAGTGGGACTTGAGACCAGAGGAAACACGTATTGATGCCCCCCAAAATACGATTTCTGGCCCCGTCTGCTACTATGGCATGAGAAAAATAAGCCGTTGAATGGATCTAAATTGCTCAAAAACGGCTCCGAGCTCCGCCAAAATTGTCTGGGTGAGTCTATGAGTGTATTTAATCCTAAAAATAAGGTCCAGGTGTCAAAAAAACGAACTTATCCTTTAATGACATTGGTATCAGTAAAGTCTTATTGATGCGTATCCCCACTGTTGACCTACTCCTTGCCCAATGTCAGCTGAGATATAGGCTCCAGCCCCTGTGACCCCAAAGGGATAAGTGGTCGAGATAGTTGGAAACTTGAAAGTTTGGATCCCATGAGAACCTCTGGTCAAGGGTTCACACCTTGTCTTACTTATGAAATAGGCCCATGATAGGTCTGCCTACTTTTCCTATAATGACCACCATCTTCCATGATCAGGAGGTGTCTAATAAGAGGAACAGCATTTTCATTATTGTTTGTTTTTTAAACCTTTAAGAGATCATAGGGACATTTTGTATCATTCAGGTTTTTATTTTCAGTCCATTTTGGCTGTGTTGAATCAATACAGCTCAAGTTTGCCATTTTTCGTCTAAGTTTCTTAAATTTTTCTAAAATGGCTAAGCTACACAAAAACCGACTCATTAGTCCCTAACGACAAGAAAAGTCCAACTGAAAACCATTGAAGATGCCATTTTTTATCCTCCATTTAACTGAACATAAACTAATGCATTCCTTTATTTTAATGTGTCATTTTGGACAATCAAATATTAATTCTTATGTTGGTCCACAGGATGGCACTTCTTTTTCACATTGAAAGCATGTCACAAAGTATCACATTTTTTAGCGTTTTCTTGTAAGGGTGCCTGCAAAATAATACTGCATCAAAATCAGTGTTGCTGCCAATCATTGACCCAACTCAGGGCCTAATAATAATAACAATAGTAATAATAATCAAATGCTCCTGAAAATCTCTTTAATGGAAATTAAAAAAAAAAATACTGAGTTGTGTGCGGATACTGGCCCTTAAAGGGTTAAACCTTTTTCAAGCTGAGTTTACAGTCCTGAGCTCCATATGTGTGATTTGTTGTTTTCCTAAAGTTGCATCTTGGTTCTTATACATATTTTGTCAAATTGTGTTCACTAAAGTACTCCCTGGCTGCATTTTACAGTGAAATACGTCTGCAGGTAATACCTTTCCCAGGAGATGAAGGTGCAGTCAGATTTCACAGACAGAAATGATGGTAAGAACAAAGTCAAAGTTATAATTTAGCAGAATTTTCCTTTAAGTGTATTTCTGAATGTTCCCATTAGACTCAGACGGAGCTATGTTAATTGGTGGCTTTATGATGCTGTGGTTTTCAGAACCCTCTCACCATGAATCAGCAGCGTGAATCAAACTTTCTCATGAAATGTGTGATAATGTCTAAGTCCTGGTGGTAGTGCCTCCAGCCAACCAGCAGTCATTAAAGCTATGGGGTGGATTCCTGTACTGAAGGGAAACTGGGGACTGATTCTGGCCTCCTCTCCTTTTTATTATTAGGAGCTCAGATCCTTTAGTCAGGACTGCCCACAAAAGACATAACTGTGACCCTGAAAGGCCTCGTGAATGGGCCCCTAGACTGGTTCTAGCATGTATACACTTGGGTATATCTGACACAAAGTCAAGGTTTACCTGGCTGTATCACGATGGCCAGGTTTTTGAGTTTTGTTACATAGGGGGCACACACTAGGGTGCTCGTGAGCATTGTACGGTATGCATGGTTTGCTATAGTCTTTGCCCTATGACATGAATAAATTGTCAGATTCTGATTCCAAAGAAAATATAGTTTTGATTCATCCACACATCCATTATCTATTCTGTTTATCCCTTTTGGGGTCAGAGGGGGCTGAAGCCTAGAGGTGGGGTACGCCCTGAACTGGTCACCAGCTCATCCCAGGGCCACATAGAGAGACAGACAACGATTCATGCTAACACTCATACCTAAGGGCAATTCGGAGTCACTAATCAACCTAATGAATCTGTTTTTGGTCCGTGGGAGGAAGCCGGAGTGCCCAGGAAGAACCCACGCATGCACAAGGACAACATGCCAACTCGACACAGAAAGGTTCGGGGGTTAAACCAGCACCCCTCTTGCTGTGAGGCATGTGCACTTCCTGTTGCGCCACCATGCCACCTTGCTTGGCTTCAGGATACACCGTTTCTCTGATCACTCTTTTGGGGCCCCTCCATGTCTCTGTGCGCCGGAAAGCTTTAACCTTTATCACCCCCCTTATGGGAAACCTTGCTTAAGTCGTGTTTTGTCTCTCCAGAGGGGCTCTGCTACTCCAAACACATTCTTCAGCTGACCATCATGCTGTCTTTAGCAGGTCTCTGAACTCAAAATAACAACCAGGAGCACTGTAAGTGCTCAAAGCCCCACCGTCTTCCAACGAGGTCAAAAGCCGTGCCACTTCACTTTGAAAAGACTTCTTCAGCAGCAACAATTAGCTGCCTCTGCTGCTCTCCGTCTAGCCGCAGAATTGCACTTAATTATGCTTCTGTCTGCTGGAGTTTCAACATATTTTACCCTCTTGAGTCTAACTGCAGTAACCAGAGTGTCTGACCCTGTATAGAAGCGAGGCTCTACCTTTACTCACTGTAAGGTATACTGTCTATTTAATTGGCACCCTGGGAATCGGACGCTTTGACTCCCAGCAGGCCATTGTAAAAGAATGTTAATTAGTTCAACAATGAGTGTGCGCTTGCCATTGTTGGGCTCTTGGCATTGATACTTTTGACAGAGAGCTGAAGGAGAGTCAAAGAGCAGCTCTTTGATGTGGAACGAAATCTCAATGAGATCCCATCAGGACTGAATATACATGAACAGGCTCAAACGGAGAGAGCATTGACAGTCATTCACTTACACAATATTTATTAAGAAACATTGACAGAAGTGCGAACTAAAAATCTAAGAACACTGATTCCTTTTTATGATATGTGAGCAAAAGCTGTAGCCATGATCATTCCTTTGCTTTCCATCTTTGAAATTTGCAAGCAAACCCCTGCGCTCTGCATTTTCGCCAGTAACCTGATTACTCTCAGTCAATCAGGGTTCCACATGTCCTGGAAAACCTGGAAAATCTGGATAATGATTGACCAGTCATGGAAAACATATAGAAAATGAGGAATAAAGTAAAATGTCCTCGAAAAGCTTGAATTGTCCTGGAAAATGATTTACCTTTCTTCTAACTTGTTATTGAACAAAAATCAAACATAGTAAATGAAGTAAAAATGTGGATAAAATAAAGCAAGTTAAGGAATAAAATATAAAAGCTCAAAACAATGGTGATAAAAAGAAATAATAAAAAATGGCAAAATAAAATTTAGGCTACTTAAAGAGTAAATCAACAATATATATTTATAAAAAAACAGAGTAAATAAAGATACAAAAATAAGTATACACCATAAATTTATTATAGGAAGACACTACATGAGAGACAGACTAAAAAGATAGCTAGCAGACAATGTTTATGCCCGAGAGTTAGAAATAAATTCTTTTTTAGTTCAATATGATAGGGTGGAGCCAGCTAGAGATATTGGTCATCAACCTTTATTTTTGTTTTTTAGAAGGCTGGCTTAACCTGAGAATTGCCCACACCATGATTGAAACTTTAGTTGATTATGTGACATTGGCTACGTTTACATGCAGTCATTAAACCTTTTATAACCGGAATATTAGCAATAACCCGGTTGCGTGCAACCATGTAAACACCAAAAAACCTTTTGAAAAAACGGAATATGCTCATATTCCGGTTTTTAAAAACTCGAAAGTCACCCCTGATATACTCCTGTTCTAACCCAAATATTTGGTCATGTATACGCCGATCGGGATACCCTGATCGAAAGGAACATTAAGTTGTGTTCTGCGCATGTCCTTTTCGCAAGGAATCTTGGTCTTTTGAGTACAGGAAGTACTTGTTGTAACATTGCACAGCTCCGGCTCGATTTCCTGATTCTTTACGTTCTCACCTTCCATTAATGAAGAAACTGACAAAGAATAGTGTCATGTACTGGTGGTGGGTCAGTACCAGCACCAATGCGAAAACGAAGCCAAATGTTAGCTGCTCCGGGCTGTTCATTATCCCCCTCGCTGCTGCTATTGTTCTTGTTACTGTTGGATACATGAAGAAGAAGCGGAAATAACGCGCATTGCATCATGACGTTCTCCGTGCATTGCTGTTTTGTCAGGGATACTATGCATAGAGGAATAACTCTGTTTGCTCACGCATGTAAACTGGATTATTCCAAATGTTTCAGAAACCGGAATATTGATCTTAACCCAAATATTGACTGCATATAAACATAGCCAGTGGAATCTGTGGGTGTCATAATTTGGTGGGGGTGGAGTCCTGGAAAATGATTTCCAGGACAAAGTGGGAACCCTATCAATTCATAAGAAACATTTCATGTAATGTTTGTTGCTCGAACTCAATCATATGTACAAAACTACCAAAGTTTCCCAAATTTTCTTGGCGTTGCATTTGTACAGAGACAAACCTTTCACCAAGAGTTTACGTTGACATTCCCCCCAGTATGTTTTCTTTTCTTTTTTAAAGCTCAAGTTTGGGGGTGTTTATGCCCTTATATGAGGGACAGAAACGTGGACAGGCAACAGAAGACTTGTGGACCTGGACTGCCTGCTTTGAGAACATCAGCATATTAACATGGGGCTTGCAAAGTAAGGCACAAAAACTCAGATGGGGCAAGAAGTTGAACACACCGACATGGAATCAATGAAAACAGAGAAGCAATCGCTTAACCTGCACACAGCAAGGGGTCATCAGAATTATTAGATACACTGAATGTAATCTTTACACAATCTGATTTCCTCCCATGGATTTATCGATTTATGTGGTGATCAATACCAAATTTCACTCTGTTTTTAAGACAACACACCAAGCGGAATGATGGATTGTAATGGGGCTTTCCATGACAAGGTATCAGCTTGACTTGGCCCAACTTTGCTTGACAAATATTTTGTGCAGGAATGAGGAATTTCACACTAAATCGACCTTTCTATACACAAATTTGAGTCGCTCACTGGGCTTTATACATTTTATTAGAGAACTAACGCTCGACGGGCTCTGAGTCTTAAACGAATCAAAACGAATATGCAGTACATGTTGAAGCGTTAGTCATCTGCACCTGGAAGAAACATCTGAAGTGACTTGAGTGCTCCACTTGTTTTTGTGGAAAAGCCCTTTTTTGGAATCCATTGAAGTGTTTTTCGGAAGTTTTGGTCCCGTTCTGAGACCTCCATCTGTGGAGAGGCTGAAGCATGAGCTACTATCTGATTTAGATAAAGTGCCATGATTTAGGTCAATGTTCTGAATCATCAGACTCTGTAGTTTATGTTAAAGATACTATATTACCAGGGTGTGAATATGGTGTGCCTTGAGATTTTGGCTTGATCTTTGGTGTGCCTTGGGCAAAAAAAAGTCTGAAAACCGTCTAGTATCTAGAAGTTAGAATTTTGGTCATTTTAGCAAGGAGGGATCATTTTTTTTTTCTTTTTGTGTCTCACCTCACTCCCCAGTTCATAGACACCATTCTTTCGACTGTGCGTGCAGTAACAAGCAAGAGACGGGCAGAGCTTGCCAACCGCTAGTTAGCTTAGCTCAAGAACTTGGAGTAACCAGCATGCCTCTGCCTACAGTCATCAGATAAACTCTTCAGCAACCCTAAAGGGTCCTCTGTTGCTTGTTGTCACTTTTTTGTTAACCACATTATGTTACGTTATCTGTTTTTTAACTAAGATTAGCACTTTGTTATTTTTGAAAAAAATACATACAAAACTAAACTGCAGGGCAAATGCGCAAAGCACCGCGGACGTACTTGTAAGTAGGTCAACAAAAGAAAGCACAGCTGTAGTGGTTTGCACAAGCACCCTGTGGTTTAGTTTCGCATTTTTTTTTTGGAAAACTACGTAAAATTTTAGATTAATCTTGGTCTAAACATAGATAACGTAACATAATACGGTAAAAAAACAAGTCATAACAAGAACATAGGACCATTTGGAGTTGCTGAAGAGTTTGTCTGACTGTAGGAAGAGGCAGGCTAATGCTACCTATTGACTCCCAGTGTTTGAGCTAAGCTAATTAGTGGTGGGCGAGCTCTGCCCGTCTTTTCCTTGTTCCCACATGCACAGTCAAAAGAATGGTGTCTATCTGCTTGTCATGGACTCGGGAGTGAGGCAAGACACAAAAACAAAGAAAATGTTGGTGTATCCCTTTAAGTGGTCATAACAAAATATTTGATAAAAGCACTGAAATGATCATGAATGGAGAGTTTGCTTTGTCATTAAATCAAAAGATAAACACTGTAAAAATCTGTTGTGCTTGATTATCTTTTGGCACAGTGATGAAAGATTTTCGTGCTTTAACAAGTTAAGAAGGCGCTAGAGCAGAAAATTGAGCTTGCCGTGAGTCTGTTTCAGCTTTGTACAGAGCCGAGCCAACCAAATTACAACATTTATAAATGCTTACACACACATGCCGTGCAGGGCCGCTTTTATTGTTCTCAGCAAAGAGGAGCCGCCAGAGCTCGATTTTTTTTTTTTTATAGGCTCAGGCTTATGAACGTTTTTCTGGTGTAAGAATATAATCCAACACGTTTTGATGTTTGGTAATCAAGTCCAATATGTGAAATCCACAGATGGAGATGTGTGCTGGCGGGTCAGGGCAGTCACCCCTGTCTTCTCATGGTGTAAGTAGCAGCTCAGTGCCCAGTGAGAGGGGGGATTTGAACCTAAGGAGATTTGGGGAAGGTTGTGTATGGCTAATCTGCACTGATTCAAAGGCTATTATAACAGAGGCCATATTTTCACATTCTCCTCCTCTTTCTTTCTTTTTTAATCTCACACTCGCTCGCCCTGACTCTCAGCACTTACTTCAGCAGACGTAGATACTCCTCTTTCCTCCCATAATCCCTTTGATATCAGACTGTCTGCAGTGATGAGTCTGTTTAAAGGCTTTAGTGTCGAGGGATTGGCCCTCGGAGAGAGTTTCTTCCCTGGAAAATACAAAGCTCTGTTCTGGCCCAGCCGCCCGGGGCCGTGTGCGCGGGCACGGACCGGGCTTGGCTCCGACTCCGATGTTGGCGCTGGCATGGAGCTGGGGTGTCACGGCAGCAAGAGCTGTGTGTGCCATTGTGCCAGGGAGTCACGCTCCACCTCGCACGCCCGCTGGGGGCATCGCTTGAACAGTCTTGGAGCGCTCTATTCTCTTTTTCTGCTTTTCTCTGAGCTAACAGTTACACACAATCTCCCTCTTTGTGACCGTCTGGAAAGATTGAGTGTAAGACGACAATGGGACTGTTCACTATAATGGGGTTAACCAGAGTTGAAGAGGTTGTTAAGGATGAAGGACTTTGAAATCTACACGGTGCATAAATATTATATTTATACTGTTTTTTTTTTTTTTTAATTTACATGTGAGTAAGGTATGAAGCATTGCTGTTGCAGTAAATAGGAATAGTAAAAAACAATTCAAATCATAATGATGTTTTAATTAGAAGAAAAATAAGCTTACAGTTATGTGCCCTCCATCTACATTTGCCAGCCACTTTATTAGGAGCACCTTCATCAGTGTTTCTTTAGACATTTCCAAATGACACTAGAAAACTCACCATTTTGCTTAATTACTCTGATGACATTAAAATCTGGATGAGTGAAACCCCCCTTCAGTTAAAACATGTTCAATAGCAACACTGTTAAACATAAAATGTATAGTAAAACATGCACTGAAATACACATGCTCATGCGCAAACAGGTCCTTTGATCATGTACTCATGTCAGAGGGATGACTTGCTGCTCCTGAAGAAGCACTACCAAGCAATTTTGGGGTTCAGTGCTTTCCTCAAGGGCACTTCAACACTACCAACAAAAACTATCAAACATGGTTCAGTTGGGCCTTGAACCAGCCACCCTTCAGTCCCCAATCCAAGTCATTCCAGGTTGAGCTACTGCCACCCCAAATTTGTTGTGTCACAAAGCGAGTTAGAGATGCTTATTCATGCTTTTTCATCCTCAACTGTTTACAAATGATCCAAAACGCTGCTGCAAGATTATTAACAAGGTCGACCAGGTTCACTCATATCACTTCCATTTTAGTCACTCTGCACTCCATTAAATTCTAGATTTTAGTTTAGGGTTCTTGTTTCTGGACACAAAGATCTTCACAATTAAGCATCTCATATTGCTGACCTTCTCCAGCCCCTAGTTGACCGGACCTATTTGTTGTTCCTCGGGTCTAGTTAAAAATCAGAGGTGACGGTGCATTTGAATACGTGCTACAACTTTCACTGATGCATTTAAAAAGACACTTAAGACACTTTTAATGAGGGGGTACTCATGAGTAATGAAACTCAAAAACCTGGCCATTGTGATACAGCTGGGCAGAACCTGACTGTTGGGTCAGACATGCTAGAACCAGTAGATAGCTGGATATTACAAGTATGGCCTGGAAATATGAACAACCCAGAAACATAATGCCTCCCGCCTCAGCTTTTACCGACATGAATGACTGAAAAATCAATTTGTCTCATTTTAAAACATGTGTATCAAAAAAGTTTTGAAAATCCTGACAACCTTTCCTCTCGGGATATCTTACAGCTGTGTGTCCCCAAACAAAAAAGACCTCCATGTGCAGAGAATTCAAAGGCTGTCCTCTTGTTCCCTCACCTAGCTCTTATAATCCAGACTCGATCAGGCTTCAGTCTTATGGGAAACATCCCTGTGGACATGCATGGACAGTCTCATATGTAATTCAATCATCTTTGACCCTGACCTTTACAGAGTTTTCCCCCTCCTTTCCTCCAGTAAAACAGGCTGTTTGCCCTCTTCTCGTCTGTGTTTCTGTCTCCCTTTTTAACCTCACTCTGTCATGGTGAAGGAATCTGCCGCTCACAGCCAGCCCGACACGTGCAGTTCAGCTGAGAGTGAATGCCAGTGGAGTTTGTACAGTGGGTTACGTCCTGGTTTCCTTTTTTTTTTGTCATGATGAAAGCTCGAGCCTGATAATCGTTACAATCTGGGGTCTTATTTGTTCCCCTTCAGCATGATTACTTCATAGTTTCCTTCATGTTTGGAGTGTACACTGCTCAAGAGAATTCTGATCTCCTTGCAGATAAATAGTCTACTAAAAAAGGTGTTGCTAAATTGTTAGGCAGGAGGCAAAGATGTATACTAGGCCCTTCTCAGCATAGCTTAAAACACTGAGAGCACATGGAGGGATTCTATGATATCGCAGGTGTTCCTAATAAAGTGGCCGGTGAGTGATGCTATGCAGTTTCTCTTCCTCTTCTCACTTTTGGTCAAAATTATGACAGCACATTATACATTTTTGTCCTTTAACCCCCCCCAGAATGACTCACTGGCCACTTTATTAGGAACACCTGTTCAAGTGCTTATTAACAGAAATAGCAACTCTAAATGGTCCTGTGTGCTTGTTGTGACTTGTTTTTTTTACCGCGTTATGGTACGTTATCTTCTACTATCATTGTATTAACTTCTTCTGCTCATAAACAGAGGCTTTGTTTTGTTGATCTACTCACAAGCACGTCTGCGGTTTGGTTTCATGCATTTCTTCTGAAAATTACATCTTAGTCTAAAAATAGATAACGTAACATAACGGGGTAAAACACACGAGTCACAACAAGCTCACAGGACAGTTTAGAGTTTTCTGTATAGTTTATCTGATGACTGTAGGTAGAGGCAGACTAAGACTTCCCATTGACTCCCACTGTTTGTGCTAAGCTAACTAGCTGTCCTCTTCCTACTCAATGCACAGCTGAAAGAATGGTGTCTATCTGTCTGACATGGACTCAGGAGTGAGGCAAGACATGAAAACAACAAAAATGTTGGCGTATCTCTTCAGTGACTATTCTGCGACCCCTTGGATCAGGAGGCCCCAGAAACTCCCTTCCTTTCCTGAATGTTAAAACCGCCTCTGCATCCCTATAGTCCCTCTGTGAGTCGTCTTGTGTTTCCTCTGTGTGA
Source organism: Cetoscarus ocellatus (assembly GCA_037902135.1). Classification (NCBI taxonomy): domain Eukaryota; kingdom Metazoa; phylum Chordata; class Actinopteri; order Labriformes; family Labridae; genus Cetoscarus; species Cetoscarus ocellatus. The sequence goes on from JBAMNC010001480.1 coordinate 36,308, forward strand.
GCACACACACTGTCAGGCCTGTAAACCCTCATTCTCACAACTCTCTGGTGACCTTGCTGTTTTTCTGAGCGCTGGAATGACACAATAATTTATGTCGGATTTCACCACTGAGGTCCTGCGTCCCTCTGTTATGTCATTGGAATTCAGATAAGCTAAAACCCTCAGCTCTTAGCTATGGACGTACCATGCTCTTTTATGAAATGCCTGTTCAGAAAGTGGAGCAAGGTGTGAAACAATTGAATTAGTGATTTCCCAATTCCCCTTTTAAAATCAAGGTTTTCATGGCTGTTATTCTCACCTTCTGCTCTCCTTCCTCGTCACTGATCGTATTTTCTGTTCCTTCAAACAGAACATACCAAGAAGCCGGTTTCCTTTGAGAGCAGAGGGAGCATCGGAGAGGAGCTGGATTCTGTCAGAGCCATGATCGAGGATGAACACATTCATGAAAATAACTCTACAGGCACTCACCAAGGATCACCACGCAGGCAAAAGCGCTTCCTCTCCTACCCTCGCTACGTCGAGCTGATGGTGACAGCAGACGCCAAAATGGTCCGACATCATGGACGCAACCTGGAGCACTACATCCTAACAATCATGTCAGTAGTAAGTAAAATAATGTTTCTAAAAATCATCATTTTGGCTCAGTTTTGGAGAGGTTTATGTGTGTTTGAGTGTCTTTGGTGATAATTTGAATGGATATAGAATTCAAAATAATCAAAAAAATAATTCTAATTCTTTGAATTTTGAGCTGTAAGAGGACGTTATTTTATCACATTATGAGTCACCCTTCTTATTCAAAAACCCTCACCAACAGTCTGTCAAAAGCTCTTTTCACAATATATCTTTTGTAAAAGCACTTCAGTGAAGAGGCGTCAACATTGAGACATTGAGTTCACTGTGCAATACAGTTTTTAAAGAAATACATCAACTTTTTTTTGTTTACTTGTCTTGCCTCACTCCCAAGTCCATAACAGGAAGGAAGAGACGGGCAGAGCTCGCCCACCGCTAATTAGCTTCACTCAAACACTGGGAGTCAATGGGTAGCGTTAGCCTGCCTCTGCCTACAGTCATCAGATAAACTCTTCAGCAACTCTAAAATGTCTTGTGTGCTTTTTGTGACCCGTTATGTTGCATTATCTATTTACTAAGATTAGCACTTTATATAATTTCCTAAAGAAACGCATACAAAACTAACAGTTCCACTGCCTCAGCTTCTCTTCATGTACACTCAGCTTCCAAAACTTTGCTCCTCCTCTGTATATTCTGGTTCAAATAGGTAAAGTCGTGGATCCTCGTCAGTCCCAAAGAAATCATCCTTGTCCTCTCTTACAAAGTTGGCTGTAATCCTCAGTATCAATCTGCTTTTACTCCTAAACAGAGGCTTTCTTTGACTGACCCGCTTACAAGCACATCCACGGTGGCTTGTGCATGCGCCCTGCGGTTTAGTTTCGTATGTATTTCTTTTGAAAATTAAATAAAATGCTAATCTTAGTTTAAAAAATAGATGTCGTAACATAACACGGTAAAAATACGAGTCACAGCAAGCAAACAGGACCATCAAGAGTTGCTGAAGAGTTTATCTGGTGACTGTAGGCAGAGGCAGGCTAACAATACCCATTGACTCCCAGTGTTTGAGCTAAGCCAAAAGCGGTGGACGGGCTTCGAGCCTCGTTACTGCATGCACAGTTGAAAGAATGATGTCTATCTGCTTGTCATGGACTTAGGAGTGAGGCAAAACATGGAAGGAATAAATGTTGGTGTATCCCTTTAAGGGCCAACCTACAATTTTGTGAATTCTAGGTTTATTCCCTTTTATTACAATTAATTCTAGTTTATTTCAGTAAATTTCTGTTAAATTCCCATGGAAAGTTTCCAACTTTGAATTTTGCAACCCTAAGTAAAGACAGCCTCACATTTAAAGTAGTTCTTCAGTTGTTTAAGCAACATATTAGAGATGTCTTAATGTTTTTCCTTCAACAGTCTTAAAAAAGTTGATCATCCACTGCGGGGTTTTGTGATTCTAGCCTCACAGTTTACTCTTTGGCATTTTGTTCATAAAACCTGGCGTGATCCTCGCGTGCTGCTGCTTCAATGAGAGTGTCTCAGTTAATTGGTAAAGTCCTGACTCAGCACTTTATGAGTCCTGCATCTGAGTGGGAGAGCCTGCAGGTAATTAGTCCTTTGACACTGTAAAACTGTGACCCTCTGTGTCTGTATTTGTGAGTGGAAATGTTTGAGGAGTCAAAACAGGGCAGGTTTATCAAGTACCGAACTGTCCGTACCTTCCGTCCAGTATGACAAGCAGAATATTGGAAACATTTATTAACACAAAAAAGAGTAATGATTGTCAGCGGAGGGTTGTGCTTTAGTAAAGCAGAGAGAATACTCTGCCCAAACCTGTATCCTCAGATTTGAGGTCAAATATTCAGTCTGACCTACAAACATCCACTTTATTTCACAGTCACTGCTTTATCCATGTTTACTCTCACCACATCAAGTATTGCAAGGTTCCTTTATTCAGAACAAAGAAAACAACACAGTCTTATCCATTTCAGTGAGGCTTTAAGTTGTAGCTGCTGCAAGAAATCTTCAAAATTGATGTTGATGCTTCTGTGAAGTGTACTAAAGCAAATGCCACATTCGGTGACACATTAAAGATGTACAAAGAGTGTTACCAGACAGAACAAGCAGAGTTTAGTCCCAAAACACCACTTACACATGTACAGTGAAGGTTTAGCAAGAGATCAGCTGTGGGTTGCACAAGTTTTATGGAAGTTCGAATGAAGCTTAGTTAAAATTCAAAGGATAGTTTGGGATTTTTGAAGTGGGGTTTGCATTACGTGCACGGTAATTGCCTGAACATTAGCCATAGTGTCAGAGATCAGCTCTATATCTGTACAGAACGAGCTGGCACAAGCTTGTGGCTGTATATTAGTGCAGATGGGGCTACATCCAGTCCACATAGTTTAAAGAATTTGGAGTGAAAGCAAGCCACAACAACAGCTTAGTGATTGCTTGCTGTATTCAACACCTTCATAACAGCTTATTGCTCCACTTATAGCTGTTTTGTTTTGGCACTACTTCAGTACACGGCACAACCTATGTGGCCTTCAGACAGCAATGTGATTGAAATACTCGCTTTTATTCTGCCAAATTCACCACCATTATTGCTTTTCAAATAAGATGAACCAAATTTATAAATGTTTGGAGATTATTCTGTGGACTAAGCACAGATCATTTGATTGATTTGATTTTAAAAACACGATTTTTGAAAAACATCTTAAGTTTTTCTTTTGTCCAAAATACCGTAATTTCTTGATTATAACACGCACCACATATTTTCACGATTATTGCTTGGAAAAACTCTATACTCGAATATAACATGCACCCAAATTTTGCCCAAACCTTATCTCTCAGACAACTGAAAAATGACCTTTTATTCAAAGTTTTAATTAATGAAATTTCAGTATTTTCACGACAAATGCCAATGTGTTCGACCAATCACAGCACTGCTATTTTGCGTCTCCTTGCTCACAAGATGGCAGCGCTCTGTGTTTGCCTGTGTTTCGCAGAGAAAGAGGATATTTCAGCTTTGTGTATCAGATGTGTTGCAATTGCGATGTTGGTAAGACGAAATATTTTAAGCATTTTGCTTGTACTCGTGTATAATACGCACCTGAAAAATTAGAGCTTATTTAAAAGCAAAAAAGTGTGTGTTATAATCGAGAAATTACGGTAATCTGGCGGAGGTTCAACATGAGGGCGGCAGGGTGGTGCACGTGCCTCACAGCAAGAAGCTCAGGGCTTTCCTGTGTGGAGTTTACCTCCTCTTCCGATGCATGAGTGGGTTCTCTCCGGGCACTCTGGCTTCCTCCCTCAGGCCAAAAACATGCTCATTAGGTTGATTGATGACTCCAAATTGCCCTTAGGTTCAGCTGTGTGTGAAAGGTTGTCTGTCTTTCTGTGTGGCCCTGCCATTGGCTGCTGATCGGTTCGGAATGAACCCCGCCTCTCTCCCAATGTCAGCTGGGATAGGCTCCAGCGCCCCTGCGACCCCAAAAGTTAAATTAACCCCTCCAAAGTTGATAAAAGATAAAAAGTAGTAGATAAAAAGTAGAATTAAAAGCTTCACACTTTCTAGAGTTAAATTAGCACTTTTAAATAGTATCATTTAAGGACTATGAGAGAAAATAACACTCCTGGAGTTAAATCAACTCTGTGATTTTGAACTCTTCAATTATTGACATGTTTATTTACACTTTAAAAGTCCAGTGTTATCTGAGCTAACACCAGAATTGGATATTATTTTCAACAGCATGTAAACATAATTAAATCAAGTGTTCTGTTGCCTGTTTAACCCTTTAATGCCTGAAAACACAAATTATACCCAGAAAATTCCCACATTTATTTTGACTACATTTTTAGATTCCTTGACCATGAAAACAAACCATTGGCAACTGAATTCATAATGATATCAACATTACTTCAGCAGTTATTCACGAAAATCACATTTTCCGTAATGGCAGTTTTCTTCTGGATCTAGTTCCACAGCTTTTGAAGATACAGCAAATCCATATGCACCTTCCAAATTCCACAATGCCTTGGCTATTTAATGGTGTTTGTTGCGTGTTTATAGCTTCATTTGTTCTCTTCCTATGATGAAAATTCCAAAGGTCCCCTTTTTTTTCATATTCTGGATCATAGTATCCGGAATTTTTCCTCTATCCGGATCAGTCTTTGATATACTGTAGAGCATGCTAGAAACTGTTTTTTTTTTCCCAAGTGCCCTGACCTAACTAAGTAACAGACAGACAAACAAACCCTCCCAAAAACATAACCGTCTTGGCGGATGTAAATATGATATAACAGGCTTTAAAGGGTTAAGGAACGATATCAGAAACATCAATGATGGCCGTATAAAACTGAAGCCATCCTCACATGTTGAGCTCAATACAGTAATGCACAGAAGGGCACAGTCATACAGATGAAGGGCTTGTATCACAGTTGAACTTGTAACTTGCAAAGACAGGCTACGTTCACCCACTGTGGACAGGCCGCAGCCACACCCCCACCCCCCCTCCCTCAGGCTAAGGCAAGCTAAATGTTTATAGTGGGCTAATGAGTTCCTGTCAGGAGGCTGCACATGGCCTCAGGAGAGTGCTGGCCGACCGTGACAGGGGTGCACAAGAAAAGCAAGAGAAGCGAAGGGGAAAAAACTACAGAGGGGATGTTTTCGCTGTCCTCACAGAGGGGCTTCGAGCTCCAGATCTGCTGAGGTTTCACTTTTGTTGCTGGCTCCAGATTTGACTTTGTTTTTCTTCGCTAAGGTCTGCGAGGGACTTGTAATTGGTTTTAATACTCTGTTGATTAAACTAACCCTGAAGGAGACGTTTTTTTGTTTCTCTTGACCTGATTTAGCTGTTGCTATTTTGATTAGACTCCATGAAGCTTAGCGAGAAAAAACAAAAGCTGTGTTTCCTCTTTCGAGTAATGAGTGGGGAGAAGTAGATCAGCTCGTACTCTGTCTCTCTCAGTGCTCCTGTTTCAGGTTAGTAGAGGTTTGCATTTCCTTTTTGTGTGTTTTGTCTTTGTTACAGGTAGCAGCAGTGTACAAGGACCCCAGTGTAGGAAACCTCATCAACATCGTGATTGTCAAGCTCATCGTCGTCCACAATGAACAGGTGAGTGCTGGTATTAAAAGCTGCCTGTATCAAGCTCCCTGATACGGCTGACGTCAGCGCAGGTGTCCCTGGGCTGGCCTTTTCTCTGTGAGGCCAGATTGAAAGGACACTGCTGGCCTTGTCAGTCCAAAGTCTCTGGAGAGGTTTCTCTGGAAAACAAACGATACTATAGAGCAGCAGCTAGACACCTGCAAGGAAAGTCAAGCCCCCTGCTGAACCTTTCTGTGAAATGGTATTGGTTTAATTACATGTACAATATACTGTTTATCATCGTGTATAGATTAAAACAATATTTATATCTGTGTTTCTGCCACAAGTGCCCTAATCTATTACAGTATGCTAAAGTTTTCCCAAATATCACATATCACACTACCACGTTGTGAAGAGAATATGCAGCATGAAGAAGAATTATTCCTTTAATCACGGGAGTGAGTCGGGTGAGGATAGTTCAGCATTTGCAAAACCTGAAGATCAATAAAGTTTGAGCTCATCAATATAGCTGTCAAGTCTTGTGGGTCCTGTGATATAGCAGCATTTCATTTAAGCAACGGTGTAAAACAAACATCTGGTCTGGCAGGGGTAACGTAACACTCAAACACATTAGTACACATTAATATATAAGTTGAATTAATTCCAAGTGTCACACCTTTTTACTGTAGAAATGGATAAAAATTCTGATAGCTCCACAACAGACTCATAACAGACTGACTACAGCAGCAGAAAAAATCCTCCTCATCTGCTTGAAAGAAGCATTAAAAGCACACCCAAACTTTATTGAAGTCACTTTGGTTACAAAATGTACACGCTTTTTACATTCTTGTTGAAATTAGCAGAATGACCTTAATGAAAAAAATGTAATGAGAATTAGCTAACATTAACAATTATATTCTCTGGTAGTTGTAACTGTGTGTTGCTGCCATTCTTGGTCAGGTTTCCCTTAAAAAATAAATCTGTGATCTCACGTGTGGGACTAACATAACTAATAAAGGTTGAGTAAATAAATAAATAAACATGATGTGTGCAAAGGCAGCTCAGAAAATTTACAGCTAGACAAATAAAAATAATGTCATCACATTATGTTCAAATTCAAGGAAATATTAAATTTAGCATTTGTGTAAAACTTGATTTTAGCCTCGTTTCCACCAGAGGGTTCAGTTCGGTTCGTCTTGGTATGGCTCGCTTTTTGTGGGGTTTCCATAGCCTAAAACCGGGACAGGACCCCTTATAAGCGTACCGTACCATCCTACTTTTTGGGACCCTTCTGTTGGGGTGCCAAGCATACCGATCCGACCCCAGAAGTTGGAGCTAGAAACACTGCAGCCCGTTGATTGGTCGAAGGAGACTTCACTTCCCGTGCGACAGCGGTAATACAGAACAACGCAGCCCCGCCATGTTTAAATCTCCACTTGTCTTTGTGAAGATAACTCTCAAGGCTTTTTAGTTTGGAAAATGGCATCAAGATCGAGCGTCCCATGGTGTACTGTGGAGGTGCAGACCTTCCTCAGTGTTCTCGGTGAAGAGAATCGTTGTTCTTTGTTTACTGTGTCACGTTTTCTTCTTCGTTGTATTTAATAGCCGGGTACACTGTGTCGCGCTGCTATGACATAATGCTATCGGCATCCGGCTTAGACGCCGCCTACCAAGTAGGGTACAGCTGGCAGTGGAAACGCAACCAAGATCAGGCTTTACCGATCCGGCCCGAGCCAAACCGTGCCGATCCATACCGGACCACTTGGTGGAAACGGGGCTTTACAGTTCTTTGAAGGTCAAATGTATTGGTTTTTGCCATGGTTGAAAAGCTCTCGGACGCGTTTGTTTGTATTTGTCTATTTTATACAATGAACTGCATTGAGGTGTTAATGAAACATTTTTTTTTTCTTTCAAGGAAAAAGAAAGAATTGCTTGAGTATTAAAAAAGGCGTTCTTGCTTCAATAACCCTTGCCCTCCCTGTAAATTTTACCTGAAATGTCTCTGAATAGAACAGAGAAAATCACATTAACAGCCAGGGTTGTCAGAATTTAACTGAACTGAACTGAAAACAATGACCATAAAAGCTTAGTTACATTTTGAACTGTCGGCTTGTAAAACAGAGACACTTTCACCCAGATTACCCCCTGTCTTTTCAATCAGTCAGTTTCCACATCCCGCACCACCATCTCAGGTGCGTGTCAGTAGTACCACCTTGTGCTTCTTCACTGAAAACATGATGCAAGTCTGTTTTTAGCAGGAGATGTACATGTTCAACCCGACATCAATCTCCACCAAGCAGATCGTCCCAAAACAGGAAAACAAACACGCAGAGGTTTGGGTTTGTCTTAAAATACAGTTCTGTGTAAAAATATTATTAATGTAGACGGCGATCAACATCTGGCCGGCATTATAACCTGCTGTTTATTTGTTCCTTCCCCTTTGAACATGGCTGCCGATCTCATAATTCCATGAAGTTGTTGTTCTCAAACTGTTAAACCTGATGCTCCACTGTGCAGCACTTTAACACTTACATTAGTCAACAATCTGCGCTGTTGGTCAAAGTGAAACCACAGTGCAGATGGGACACTATGCTGACCAACTATGTGAAATTACCAATCAGGCAGCTTTTGTATTGTCTTGATTACATCCTCAACTTTGTTGTTGTTGTTAATGCTGACTGCCTCTCCATGAGCATGACATTATTGTTTTATGAGGTGCAAGGAAATGCTTTGAAGGCAGTGACGCTGGAGTTTTTAAGATAGGACAACATTAGTGTCTCAAGCAAACGTAGGAGAAGAAAGCTGTTCTGAATTGAGAGTGATTCTCCAAACGAGGATGCGATCAAGTTGAAGAACCCATTCTCGTGTCCCATCCTTAGCTAGTTTAAAGGTGCAGTGTGTAGAATTTGGCAAAGCCTGTGAAGACCAAAAGGGCTAGGGACCAAAAAGCTTTCAAAACCGGCGGACAGAGTCGCGTTTCGTTCTTTTTGTCCTTAAAATCCACCCGTAGACAACATGGCGGATCGTTACGTCGGCCTACATGAAAGCGGCCCGCGGTAATGTAAATTTTTTTAACCTTTTTCTAACAAAATAAAAATAAAACAAACATTTTATGGGGATGATTGTAGTCCTATTTTGACAGACTTTACATACAAATAGAAACATTATATCCTATATTCACCGTTTCTGTTCGGCGAAATGCTGCCAGATTCTACACACTGCATCTTTAAGAGAAGTTGATTTGCATTTTGAGACAGACCACATTGTAGTAAAGCAACCATAAATAAATGTGTTTCTGTTACTTTGAAGGGTTAAAGTAAACATTAAGTTGTAAAAGAAAACTGCAGAATTTCCATTGTGCTGATTTTCTGTTTGTCCGAACATTCTTTTCATTTATTATTTTCTTTTGCATTTTCAAAATAAATATGAATTTATTCACTCATTCATTCAAGTTGTAGAAGAAAATTTTGTCCTCAAGGGTGGCCTTGTCTTCTTAAACATCAGCTTCAAATTTCACAGAATATTAATCCAGTTTCTTGGTCACATCCTCATAAATGTCTCCTCCAAAACAGGATGGACCCACAGTGAGCTTCAACGCCGCCATGACTCTCCACAACTTCTGCGTCTGGCAGCAGAGCCAAAACGTCCAGGATGACGGCCACCCCTCTCACCACGACACCGCTCTCCTCATCACTAGGTACACTCTCCCCCTCCCTTTGAAAGCAAAGCCAAGCTGCGTAGGAAAACCGTCCTCTTCAAAGACATGTAACAGCATTTTCTTTGTTTGTTTTTTCAGGGAAGACATCTGCCGAGCGAAAGATAAATGTGACACTTTAGGTAAACTTCTGAGATTCTCTTTGCAATAATATCCATACCTTTGGTCACTTTCTGTTAACTTTCTGCTCCGCTGCCCACAGCTCATAAACGGTGCCCTAATGAGTTTATGGCGAGCTGTCGGCTAATAATATTGTAGTGACAGAGCAGAGTGGTAGAAGAGGGAGGAGGGTGCGGGACGGAGAGGGCCGGTGGCAGTGCTAATCTCTCCCTTACAGAAGTTTTGATGGTTTAATCGCCTTTGCACACTCAGGCAGCAGGTTTTTCTTTCTAATAATTGCTCCTCTGTATGTGTTTATGAGTGTTTTTTTTTTTTCTTTTTTCCCCTGCGGGTGTACGTGACTCTGCGCTGTAGGGCTGGCCGAGCTGGGGACCATGTGCGACCAGTACCGCAGCTGCTCCATCAGCGAGGAAAACGGAATTAGTGCCTCCTTCACCATCGCTCATGAGCTGGGCCATGTGTAAGTGCAAGCACACACAAATCGCACACACACACACACAAACCTTATCCTACCTCTCACGGCCAGCTTTGACCAACAAAAGCCTCCTTATAGAGAGATGTAGAGCCAAGCAGAAGCAGGTGCAAAACATAATAAAGGGAAAAACTTGACTTTTAATAACATGCCAGCCTCTAATGCTGTACTGTGCTGCTCTGGGAGTTAACCCTGTGCATGTCAGAGGTCTTCTAAGAGGGACAACAAGAAAAGGATAATATGCAGTGAGTAGGTTGTGATGGTGGAATGGACTCAAGACAAGGTTAACACCCTAACCTTAAAGGGATACACCAACGTTTTCTTTGTTTATGTATCCTGCCTCACTCCCAAGTTCATCACAAGCAGATAGACACCATTCTTAAATGCAAATTGCCCACAAGTTTAAGAATGGCTCGCACAAACGGCTCACTCGTAACTGCGAATCGGTTCTAATTGTTCACTTAAAAGAGCTGTTCAAAAGACTCGACTCGTTCGTGAACGTCACATCTCTTGCAAACCACCGCAGAAGTAGGTCACCAAAACAAACCCTCTGTTTATGAGTAGAAAAAGATAATACAGTGATAGCAGAAGATAACTTAACAGGGTAAAAAAAAAATGAGTCACAACAAGCATGCAGGACCATTTAGAGTTGCTAAAGAGTTTATCTGATGACTGTAGGCAGGGGCAGGCTAACACTACCCATTGACTCCCAGTGTTTGAGCTAAGCTAATTAGCGGTGGGGGCAAGCTCTTTCCATCTCTTCCTTGTGACTGCAAAGAATGTTGACGTATCCCTTCTAGTTTATCTCTGGCTATTTACTTTAAAGTCAGGAGTTTAAGTCACACTGGTATATTTGCTTCTTGATATTATTTCTCCCCTTTAATAATACCAATTGGAATTGTTTAGTATATCATTGGAAGGCCTGATTAGTCACCTTTATATCGAGGCACAACTTTTTAGAGTTGGTCATTCTTGGAATGAGCAACACAGCTAAACCTGTGAATAGTACCCACCCAAAAAGTGCCAAAGTACTCTGAAACTGGAAGCTAGTGTTCTGGTACGCAGTACGAGTGGCAGCATTATCTGGTGTCAGCCCTGGTACCATTTCCAAACTTGGACCAGGTTCTGTGAGTACTGGTGAAGTCAAAGACAGACTACCAAGTGGGCATCGCTGGAAGACATCCTCAAGAAGACTGGTTCCTCACCCTTGCTTTACTGAGGGACTGTAGGCTTCTTCTTCGAGGGGAAGAGGGGATTTGGGCTTTTTTGAGAGGTAGGAGCACTATGCACATGTTTAGCTGTGTTTCTCACTCCACAAATGCACAATCCTACAAGTTGTGCTTCGTTGTAAAGGTGACAAATCAGGCTTTCCATTGCAATACTAGTTAGTATTATTAAAAGAGGAGAAGCAATTGACTGAAATAATGTTTACTAACTTTTTTATGAGAAGTGTAGAAAACTATCCTTAAAGGAACTGATGTTTTGACCATCTCCCTTTGCTATGGTTTGTATTTTTTTTTTTTTTTGGCAGGTCCGCAACCTACAGTTTCTGTGCAGAAAGGTTGCTCTTTTAGTGTCCACTGTTTTAACCACATTGGCCTGCACTTCTGCTACAAATACTATGGTCAATGATGGGTCAGATTACATGATTTATGTGCTATTATGGATGTAAACAAACTGAGGTTGATGCCTTGAGAGCATCTTGAGATCCATTTGTTAAAATAAGCTTAACTAGCAGCTAATACAGTAAGCTTGTCTAACCTATCAATGGTGAAGTCCAACAAGGAGTGTATGTCATAGCCTAAAGCAAAATCTGTCACATGCTAACCTTCTGTGTCGGGATGTGAGTCTGCATTCCAATTCCAGTTGAACACTGGTTACAACAAACTCAGGGAATCAACATTATTTGTCCTTTTGTTTGTTGATTTCCTTTTTAATTCCTTCCACTAATCTCTAAATGCCTTGCAAATCATGAAGGTGACTTTCACGAGAGGCAGTCAGTGGAACTGACATATCAGGAGTGTGCGGTGTTTGACATTGTTGACCCTAAAAGCCTGTATATAGAAGTGAGATATGTTGATTTTATTTCATAGTCTAAAGGTCATGTGTCCTTTGACCTTTTAGATTTGCATTTTCGTCTTTCCTCCCTTTTTTCAGATTAAAGCCAGTAAACTTAGAATCAAGCAGACCTCTTTTAGCTCAAAGCAGATGGTTAGTCTGTTTTTTATTCGAATGGTTTGTTCTTTTTAACAACTGAGATCTATGAAGGGATAGCAGACCGTTGTTATGCGTAAAAGGCAAATCAGAGGCTGTTTGATAAACTCAGATAAGAGTCAGTGCATACAGGAAGTACATCCCTTGATTTCCAAGCAGCAGTAATCAGAGAAACTTTTTTAAACTTTATTTATCTTGTGCCCAGCTCGTTGTCATGTATCAGCCTGAAGCCTGATAAAATAACACAACAATACCACAGTGATGTCATACATAGCTTCCCTGTCAGTGAGTGATGGCAGTGTTATCACAACACGTTCTGCCACTCTCAGTGTTTTCACAACAAGCAGATATTGCCACATGAATGGAGTAAAAAAGTCTTGAATTTATCATCGTCGTCCAAATGACTGAGTCAAAACACATGACTGGATTCTGTGTGGAGGGGGGTGCTTACCTAAACAGCAACAAGGAAAAATGGGCTTCATTCATCAACTATTTGAAGAAGATTAATTCTTCAAATCCACTTCTGCAGTCTTCAAGATGTTTGTTGTTAAAGATGTTTTCAAGTTTTTATCTGGGATTTGGTTTCAGCTGAGATCAAATTTACCAACAAGCTGGAGAGCACTCTCACCAAACTTTGAAGGCTCATTGAAACTTCGCGAAAAAGTCATCTGGTGTTTTTTTTTTTCTTAATTTTGCATCTTTGTAATATGAAACAGCATGTAGATAAGATAACAGCATTTGATCTGAATAATGGAATATTAAATCATGAGTAAATGTTGAGTTCCAAGGAAAGAATTTCTACTTTAATGTAAAAGAAACAGTCACTTGCAATGATGAAACCACCTTGACAATGCCCTTGAAAATAGGTATTTCAATGACAAATCTTAAACATGTTAGATCATTTACCATACCTGCCCTGGGGCCACATCAGGCCCCCTGCAACTTCACATTCTGCCCCTAACCTGACACACCAGCTTGACAGTTCAATATATTCACTCGTCCATCTGGGAACAGCCCATGAAAGAAAGTGTGCGTGAACAGGTAGAACCTTTTATCCTTCATATCCAGGGAGGGATTCCTGACTATTTGGATTGATGTTTGGTGTTGGATGTATGCATTTGTATATAAATATATGTATATGTGTATTTTATATGTATATATGCATGTATGTGTATGCATAAAATGAAGAGTTTTTCTTCATCCTGCTATATTGTAAAGAGTCTTGAGAGAACACTTGTTATGAATTGGCACTATAAAAATCAAGATTGATTGATTGATGTCCATCAGGTGATTGGACCATTGCTTCGTCTGTCACAGGCCAATCAGACAATGCAGGAGGCATATACTGCTGCTACAGTGTTCAAAACAAAATGTAAGCCCCTCCATCCAACAAACTCTCGCCAAAACATGTCAGAAGTGGAGCAAATATATCATTTCTATTAGGGCTGGAAGATATATCGTTATCGTATCAATATTGAGATATGAACATTCACAATATTAATATCGAAAAAGCGCAGATATAAACGATATAGTTTTCCCCTGCGCTCACCCTGCATGTACAGCTCTGGAGGTCACGACAAATTTCATTTTTACGATTGCCCGTGAATGCACCGCTAAGGCCAGCCAACCACAAACCTTTTTTTATTCTCGAACCGTTTTTATTTTTCTGAAAAATGCTTGGTTTTCACTGAACCCATAGCCATATCATATCGTATCGAGGTATCTGGCATGAATATCGAGATATGAAATTTTGAAGAAGTGCTTCTGCTGTTGAAGTTTGTTCTTCGTTTAATAAAGAAATGCAGTCCAGATTTAGTAAAACTGCTACTGAAGCTGTTAGCATCCATGCTAATCTCCGTACAAATAGTCACTTCCTGCTGTCACCTCGCTTGTAGAGTTCACAGAGAACTGCCTCTTTAAAGAAAATGCCCCTTAAAATGCTGTTTTTTACTTCCTGGGGTTTATGATGTAATAGCCATACAGCCTCCACCTCCACCTAGTTTTTAAGAGCTCATTATTGTTGTCTCTGGTAGATTTCCCGCCCTCTCAGATTTTAGAGGGAGAGACAGTTGCATCAGATCCTCTACAAAGACTAAATTTTTCGTAATTTTATTCAATTTAATAAAATCCTTGTTTAATAGACACCCAAGAAATTATGTAGATGGTCAAACACACCAGGACATGGAATTTTTAAAGAATAATGGAGTCTCTGACAGCATTAATGCACTATCTGTCCTACTCTGGGTTTTCTTTGGAAGGTGTAACTCTGGACTTGTATCTTCATCAGTTATTTGACTCAATGACAACATTTTTTTTATCTGAAAGAGAAATAAATCTGGTTTACTTTGTGGGAAGTGACCAACATGTCAGATTTTTACTGATTTAAAAAATCACACTGAAGCTTTATGCCAATGTGGACTTGATGTTCTTCATGAAGGAATGCAGCTGAATCAATCCATCTCTGACATTTGACTTTTCTAGTTTGCCACAGACCTTTACACAAACATATTTTCCTGTCTTGATGAATTTCCTTTTCCCACTCGTTGTTCCTCCCTTGCAGAATCCAAAAGCCAAAAATAAGAACAAGCTTTTCTTCCGGTGTGACTCTCTGTTTGTGTAGGACACTGAAAAAGGCACCAGTGTCCTGTGTTCTCGTGAGCTACTGGTGAAGAATGAGAGATATTCTTCTTCCTCCTCAGTCCCGCTCACACATTCCTCCAGTGGAGAAATCGGACCAAAGAGAGTGAGGGAGAGAGCCAGATGGATGAGTCTCCCTGCCCCCTCTTTCCACTTGCGTCTCGTGTGGATCTGTTTATGCTAAAGTTCAAGCAGCTGGAGGCCCAGTTGGCGCTGCCTCCTGGGGTGGTTAATCACCGCGTTCACAGGCGTGAGCTCAGGGGAAAAGTCAGTGTCAGGTAGAGGGAGCCTCTCAAGAACACTGAAGATTAAAAAGAGATTTAGACCAATGGATAGGAGGCCTTTCTCAGATGACTGAGGATGTGTGATTACTAAGACCATCAGGGGGATTTTCAGGTGAGGTAGTGTCACTTGATAGCGGTTAAAAAATCTACAGTCCCAGCTCAAACTTCAGCTCAAACTCCATCCATCCATCCATTATACCTCCCAGCTGTGTACCAAGAGTGGGGTTCACTCTGGACTGAACGAGGGGAAAAAGGAGCGTTTAATGTCATTGACGGCAAACAAGAAAAGAGAGGAGGCGTCAGAGGAGTTAAAATGTAAGACAGCTGGATTTGTTGAAGCAGAAGATGAGATTATTTTAGTGGCCTCTGATTGAAACATAAATGAAAATCTTCTGAACTTCTGATTTATTAGTGAGTCAATTTAAGCTTGGTGGTCTGGTTTGGTCTAGTCCAGTACAGTTTGGAGCTGTTAGCCCTGATCTAGCTTGCTGCCAGCTGTACCCTCACCTGAGGGCTGGAAGTTGAGGATCCCACCACCACCACTGCACTTCGTTGCACCTACTCAGTGTCCACTTTTACATATCAAAAGTAATTTTTGTCAAGAATAAACTGATGTTTTTTTTGCTTTTTGGTTTTCATGGATGCCAATGAGAGCAAATGGCCTACAAGGCCTGATACGGTTCACAGCAAGAAGGGTGCTGGTTAAATCTCTGTCAGAGAGAGCCTTCCTGTGTGGATTTTGCATGTTCTCCCTGTGCATGTGTGGGTTCTCTCCAGGCACTCTGGCTTCCTCCCACAGACCAAAAACATGCATTAGGTCCAGTGTTAATTTTGTCGACTAATTATTTTCGTCATAGTTTCGTCAACAACCTTATTTCCCCTGACGAAAACTAGACAGTAACTACAAAAAAGTGTGCATTGTCAAAAACTAAAGCTAAATTAACTGACATTTTCGTCAACAAATAAAAACTAGACCAAATTGTTTGACAGTGACTATTTCCAATCAGACCTAATTTCGTCGTGTAGAAAGTAGGGACAAGTTAGGAGTCACAACTACTTTGGTTGTGTGGAAAGGCTGGATGAGTTAAGAGGGACATCCAATCACAACTGCCTTAGCTTCATGGTGGAGGGATCCAAGTGTAAAAAAGCACAAGACAATCTGCACATCAAAAAGAGCTCCCTTGAAAATTTTACTTAAACCAGCAGTGACGTTTTGAGCTGAAAATGAAATTTACAAGGGAGCTCTATTTGGTGTGCGGATTGTCTTGTACTTTTTCATTCAATTTTTTAGATCCAGCCCCCTACATAGGATGTGCGTGTTCTGCCTAATCTTTCTCCATGGGATCCAAGTGTAAAACATGACTTCAGAAATTCAAGGAAACATAAAAATGCCTTACACTCTACAATTCATATTTTAGTCGACTAAATTCACAGTTGATTTTTAAAATGTTGTGAAATTTCATCAACTAAAACTAGACTAAAATTAAAACAATTTAGATGCCTGAATTATGACTAAAACTAAAAGATATTTTAGGCAAAAGACTAAAACTAAATTAAACAGTGCTGTCAAAATGAATACTGATTAGGTCAATTGGTGACTCCTAATTGCCCTTAGGTATGAATGGGAGCATGAATGGTTGTTTGCCTCTCTACGTGACCCTGCGACTGGCTGGTAGCCGGTCCAGGGTGTACCCTGCCTCTCGCCCAATGTCTGCAGGGATAGGCACCAGCCCCCTGTGACCCTAAAAGGGATAAACATAATAGGTAATGGATGGATGGTTGGAAATATTGGCATATCAGATATTAGCAAATATCTTATGTCATGCTTCTGTAATTTAAACATGAAGTGATGGTTTTTGTTACCAATCAACAGACTGCAGTTTTTTTAGCTCCACTGTTTGTACCCTTTGGTTCGGCTTTGTACTCCAGCACAAGGGTGCCAAAGAAATGTGATGGCACCAGTCAGTTTATTGGGTACTTTTTCCAATATTTGACATTAAAAACACCTATAGCAAAGTACTAAACTGAACTGTTCTGCTTGTTGGAAATGCAGCTTTAATGTGTTGGTTCATCCTCTGCAGCACAATGTCACATCATAGTACACAAAATCATGCCTGAAACATACTCAGTTACCTTGTGCTGTGTTTTGGTGCAATCACAGGGCTGGTGTTGCATGTTGTTTTGACACGTTGTTACATTACGTATTCAAGGAGGTGCACGTTAGGCTATATGCTTCGGCCTCTGCATTGGTTTGGGCTATGTGGATCAACACTGAGGGCTGCACCATAGCTTTCAAAAAGAGATATAAATAAGCTCAGGGGCTGTGAGCACCAGCATAGATAAGGACTTCCTCTGAAGCGGTGTTCCCAAGGTGTCTCGGGTTTAACTTGATGAAAGAGCAGTGAAAGGAGGTGTCCATTTTACAACCTTATTGATATGTGATCTATATCTCTTGTCATGAGTTTAGGGGTCATTGTTGGAAGTGAAAAGGAGGGTGGTTTCAGCACTGTCACCATAAGTTATCAGAAGTGTAAAATCATCAGGATGGATGTGTTTGTGGAGGCGGGTGGAGGGGGTGGCTGTAGTAGTGAAGAGGATCCCCAGTGAACACTGATATTTGAATTTGGGCCCAAAAATAACGTGTTTGCTTGAAAATAAAAAGAAAAAATTCAGTTGTTTTGTCATCACATTTCTTTTTTCTTATATTGTACAAAATGTCCCAACTTCTTTTGAATTTTTGGTTATATTGAGTTTGGAACACACTCTGGGCTGCATACAACCCCTAGCTTAATGTCTCTTTGCTGTGTTTCAAGATACAATAAATGACTTAAGGCTACAGAGCCACATGATAAAGGATGTGTCATAAATAATGCTGTATAATCCTGAAATACCACAAACCCATTACAGATACATTTACAGGGACTGTTTAAGATGAATCACTCAACATGGTGCTTTCTGTCCTCAAATGATCCCTCATACTGACTCACTCTGCTAAACAGCTGATAGAACTGATCTTGCAGACTGTGCTGTTTGCTCTGATGATTATTCCTACACCAGGACATCATGCCCTTGCTAGTCAAAAGGTTATTTATCATCATTTAAGTGCAGAAATCTGTTTTTGTCCTGCTGAAAATAAGTTTAGTGGCATGACAGCATGCTGGTTATGATGGCATGACCTTTCCTGAGCTCTAACGACAATGAAGTGGATTTGACGTAATCCCACTACAGTCTGAATGCCAATAATTAAGTGCAGGTCTGGTTCTCTAACACTTAAATTGACTTCAGTATTGATCTGTCCCTCGGGAGATCTGAACAGAGAGTTGGACACTCCCTGGTTTATGACTTCATTACACTAAAAGGCTCTCCCCTCTGGAGTTCAAACTAATATCCTTGCGTGTGTCCTTCAGATTTGCCGAAACTAAATCATCAGGACGTGTTGAGGGTACAGATTGTTTGGAGCTTGTGCCGAATTTTTATCACCATGATGAGAAACTCTGCATGGTCAGGGGGAAAACTTGATAAGATATCGTCACTTGTTTTCAGCCAAGGATAAGATAAGACACAAAAGCACCTAATTTCATTTTTATTTTTTAAATCTAGCCCTTACTTTATTCACTAATTGTTAAAAATAAATGATTTCCGTACATTCAGTGGTCACTCCATCCACACATGCTCATCTGATCATGTTTAAGCCAATCATATGACAGCAACTCATTGCAATGTGGTATTTACACATGGTCTAGATCACTGGTTCTCAGCTGGTCTGACTTTGGGACCCACCATCACCCTTTATTGACAAGCTGCGACCCAAATTGAGGAAAACATCCAATTTCTCAAATTTATTTGATGAAAAGATGCACTTTGAACCTGAGATGATACAGAATATCACAGTCTGCCAACACAAAAACAAGTTAATGATTAACCAAAATGAACAACATCTGGGGATGCTAGAGAGGGAAATATTCCCTTTTACACTCAAGTATCTGCATTTTAATCTAAACCAAAAGGTGCATCTTAGGGAGACAAGGTTTCAAGACTTTAAATGTAACTTTAGCTGTGATAAACCTACATCAGTGGGCACATACTGAACAGCTCTGTATCAATAATATTAAATCAGTAAATAAGCTGCTGATCATAAAGCTGTCACAAAGCACTTCAGCAACTTCAGCTGTTTTAACAGACTCAGTGCTTTCATGCACAAACATTAAATACAAAAGTGCAGCTACTGAGAAGTTGTTTTAAAAAATCTTAAGAATATGTAGCTTTAGCTAAGTGCCTTCTTGTGAATATTTAGCAAACACCTTTCAATAAAAACGTGTCAACTGGCAGGGTATCATCCCTACCTGTTGAGCTCCCTTCAAAATAAAAGTACTGGATTTTTTTCCCATCATTTTTTGCCCAGGCAAAGGCTCGGGACCAGTGTTAATTTTGTTGACTAATTGTTTTCGTCATAGTTTCGTCACAACCTTTTTTCCCCTGACAAAAACTAGACAGTAACTCATAAAAACAAGTGCACATGGACAAAAACTAAACTAAATTAGCTGACTTTTTCATCAACAAATAAAAACTAGACAAAAATGTTTGACAGAGACTTAATCAGAAAGTAGAGAAAAGTTAGGAATATATCCAATCACAGCTACTTTGGTTGTGTGGAAAGGTTGGATGAGTTAAGATGGACATCCAATCACAGCTGCCTTGGCTTGGTGGTGGTGGGATAAGTTGGGGGGGGTGGGGGGGGGCGATCCAATCAGAGCTCCTCTCTTTATGAATTGATATATTCATTTCGAGCAGGTTCACTGTTTGTTGTCAGTTCTGGTATTGTAACTGAGATGCTCTGCCAGGTAGCCTAAATAAAGGTGACTGCATTTCTCACAAAAGTTCAATTTGTTTCTGTTCATTTATACATTCAAACTTTACTAGCATTCAATAAAAGGTAATTAGAGGTTTCATTTTATCCAAGTGTAAAACATGACTTCAGAAATTCAGGAAACATATAAAAATGTCTTACACTTTACACTTCATATTTTAGTCGACTAACTTTACAGTAGATTTTGTCAACCAAAACTAGACTAAAATTAAAACGATTTAGATGACTGAATTATCACTAAAACTAAAAGATATTTTAGGCAAAAGACTATAACTAAAACTAAATTAAAAGTGCTTTAGCTGACCCTCTGCAAAAGGGTCCGCGACCCACTTTTTTGTCATGACCCACCAATTGAGAATCACTGATCTTGATGACCGGTTCATGTTAAAACAAGTATCAGAATGGGAAAGAAAGGTGATTGAAGTGAACTGAATTGACTGAAGTTCTCAACACTCAAGCATAAATCTGACTTTGGTTTGCCATTGAAACTTTCTCAAACACAACTTAAAGGAAACTGACGCAGACATCTGTGAATGAGGCCCTTTGTGAGCTGCTTCTTTTTACCCTAACTCTCCTGTCACTGGATGCACCTGTGCACCATCATACCTGACAGAGACCAGTCCACAGATGCCTTTTCATTTGGGGCTGTCAGCATCAGCCGACAGCTCAGAGCATGTATATGTGTGCTGGTGTGTGTCTGTGTGTGTGTGTGTGTGTGGAGCTCATTACTGTGCCAGAGGCTTAATTATTCCCTGGGTGCCTTCAGAGCCTCGGCCCCCGTAGGGTGGGCCTCATGCCAGCCGGGCTCGGTCTTGTTTGTGTGCCGGTACGGATTGACCCTCAGCCACAGTCCAGAGCGCAGCGCTGGCCCACATCCTGTTGTAAACATCTCAGACATCGTACAGCTGCGAGGGTTCCTGTGTGTGTGTATAAATACATGCGCATGTGTGTATTTATGGATCATTTCCAAAATCACAGCACAAAACAGGACATTTTGGACTCCTATCCTGGATCAGGGATCAAGGACTTGTTTTATGAGGCTGTCGTCTGCAGACAAGATGGATGAAATCACTCACTTGCAGATGTGCTGTGCTCCTCTTTATACAGCTGTTTTCTGCTGAGTAAAAAATTTATTGTAATTCATACTGAACAGCCCATTAAAGCTGAGGCAGGCAATTTATCTTTAGAAGCCTTTTTTATCATTTAGCTTAAGGCTCTTCCCATAGAGACAGGCTCTTATAAATCACATGCATATATAAAGCTTCTGGCTTGTAAAACATCCATCCAATCATTTTATCCATAGTTAACTGATTAACAGCTATTTTGATTAAGTAGTGTAAATTAATTTTGAGGAAAAAACACCAAACATTTCTGCTCTCAAAGCCCCAAATGTAAGAATTTTCTCAGTCTCAAAACTCTTTTTTTCTTGATCATAATATTTTTGATAATATCAGACATAAATAAAGCTTAAAACAGCATGAGATCTAGAGCTCATGCTGTTTTACTCGAATATTAGGAACAAGTACAGGACATGCTATTGTTTAAGTCAAGGGTCCATGTCTTTTAATGAGCTCAAATATGAATTAATCCGTACCCGAGGTCGCACCTTATTTAATGCATGATGAAAGAAGTTTCAGTGATGATAAGTCATTTTGTAGTGCAGTCAGTCAGTAATTTATGACACAGGATCACCAAAACATCTTAGTTGTGCTCTTAAAAATGAGATAATGTGTTTCATGATATTTATTTTTTTTTAAATCTAACATTTTTTTATTGACTTTTCTTTTCAGATGCACAACCAGTGTGCAGAGTAAAGCAGTATTAACAAGTCTGAGTCAACTTTTATAAAAAAATAAATTTAATAAAAATTAATAAATCAAATAAATCATAAATAAATGAAAATATTAATAAATAATAGTGATCATACAGTAATAATCATGAAATAAGCAAATAGTGTAGAATGATAATAAGATGCACATTCTTCATATTTAGATTCATCACAAAGCAATGTTACATGACATGTCCATTACTTAGACTTACACAGCCAAAAAGGTACGTAGGGGGAGCATATAAGTATTAGACATCATGATCAACAATTTCCAATCATTTCCAGATAAGGGGACCATACTTTCACAACAAGATCTAAATTTTTATTAATCTTATAAATGAGTTGTTCAAAAGAATCTGTCTTGGTTAGCTCATCTCTCCATTCCTTGAAACTAATCTTCTCTTTCGACTTCCAGTGTCTTAAAACTACTTTCATGATATTTATTAAAAATACATGTCACATGGGGCGGCACGGTGGTGCAGCAGGTGGCCTCACAGCAAGAAAGATGCTGGTTTGATCCCTATGTCAGTCAGGGCTTTTCTGTATGGAGTTGGCATGTTCTCCCCGTGCATGTGTGGGTTCTCTCTGGGCACTCCAGCTTCCTCCAACAGACCAAAAACATGCTCATTAGGTTGATTGATGTCTCCAAATTGCCTTTAGGTATGAGTGTGAGCGTGAATGATTATCTGTCTCTCTTTGTGGCCCTGTGATTGGCTGGTGACTGGTTCAGGGTGTGCCCTGCCTCTCATCCAATGTCAGCTGGGATATGCTCCAGCCCCCCATGACCCCGAAAGGGATAACTGGAAAAGATAATGGAGACAGACTATGAAGTAGCCAGTGAGTGTTTATGTTCTGAAATGTTGGCAGAAAGTACAAATGCCATAATGCCTCACCTTATCATCACTCCATGTCTATATTTAAAAATGAAACAGTCTTATTTGTCATAGAATCACATGCTGTGTGTCTCTGATATCAGCAAAATCAGTTTAAGTGCATCCCTTAAAACAACAAAATGGCTTTGCTGATGCAAAAGTGAAGCACTAAGAGTTTTCTCTTTATCATATTCGTTATTATGCTTCTACAATGGAGACACAGCAATAGCTATTTGTGTGTTCTTCTACATCCCTAACTCTGCCTCCCTTTCTCCCTCTTTCTGCTCCAGGTTCAACATGCCTCACGATGACAACCCAAAGTGTCGGGAGGCAGGCATAAAGCACCAGTACCACGTCATGGCTCCCACCCTCAACTACGACACCAATCCCTGGTCGTGGTCCAAATGCAGCCGCAAGTACATCACTGAGTTCCTAGAGTAGGTACTTGTTCTTCTTATGGAAGAGGTGCTTCTCCATTTCTGCTCTGGTGTGATTTCAAAGCAACAGTGGATACTGAAAATCTGAAAATGTTGCATACAAAAATGCAGTCACTTTCAGGGTTGTTTTACAGCATGCATTTCCTATTCTTCTTTTTGAATGGATAACAAATGAACCAAGGCGGCTCACTCAATATGATGAAGCTGGTTTAGATTCGGGTGTAGTTACCCAGTCTATACGTGTCAGGGCCATTAAATCAATCCATTTTACCCAAATTTGGTCGAATTTAATGTTTTGAATTCTTAGGCAGTAGGTTAGCTTTTCCATTTTGTATACCTCAAGGATTATTCCAAACAACTCCTCCACTGTAGGATGTGATGGATTCATCCACTTTCTGGAGAATGATTTTTTATTAGCTCCTAAAAGAGTGTAGCACACGTTTACTTAAAAAATAAATAAATAAATAAAACTATTTAAACATAAACCTGTAACCACCTTAAGGCAATTTAAAGGTAAATTGTAACTCAGAGGATTCTAAACTCAGAAGGAGGAAATATAAACAAATAATAACAACATTTAATAAAACTCAGGAGACTGAAATAGATTTTAACAAAATATTTGTTATTGAGAACAACAAAAACAACAAAAAATAAATAAATAACATAATCTTTTAAAGAAATCAGAAAAAAAAACATTTGGTTTGATTACCAAAGAACTTGAGGTCTTTAAGTTCATAATTTAAAAAAAGTTCAGTCTTGGCAATGAAAGAAAAAATGTCCCATCTTCCTACTGCACAGGTTGGTGATTATGGGTTGGATTCCGATGATGAAGATGAAGATGATGATGTTTGTCCTTCTGACTCACCATCTTTCACAGTATAGGTTGGGGTAGGAAAACAACTTGGCCAATTCAACAAAGTATGACAATATTTTGTGTGCTGATCTGTCCGGCATCAGTCTTTTTATGATGGCTTCCTGCCATCAACAAAAGAACATTTCTTCAGGATAAATTTCTTTGAGATATTCGATACTTGACTGTCTGTAACTATCTCATGTCTCGCCTTCGTCTCTCTCTGCTTCAAAAACCCTGCTCTTCCAGTTTAAGACACTGATCCCCAGTGCCCATTGGCTTACACAATCGCGCGTGATCAAATGTGAAAAAAACGAGACAAAACGTAATTATAAAATCACACGAGATCTTTATGCGGCCTCAATTCAAGTTTTTTTTTTCCTTTATGTGTACATTCAGTATGGGAAAATATATATATATATATAAACAGAAAAGATGTATTATAAATACAATATTTAATTCAGCAATTTAAATGTGACCTGGGTTACAACAGCCTGTAATAGCTTAAATCCTTCCTTTGATTCATTAGTTGAGTTAGATTTTAAAACAGTATTCAATGTTTTTGTATTTTCCTCCAGTGTGATTTTAATTTGGGGCATCCCCATCTATCACTAGCTTCAAGACACCAAAACATGACATGATGAATGGTGTCTCATATTTGACTTAAAATAATTAAATCCTGTCCCTCAAAACTCAGCATTTAGAGGCCGCTCCCCAGTCCAAGCCACTCCAAAATCAAATATAGGGCAAAGGGCGTGGAACTGGGGAGAAGGTCTGCAAAATCCTTATGCAAAGTGTGCCATTAACTTTTACTTGTGATGTGGCCTTCCAAACAAACTGCTTCTCCGTCTCTCGCTGTGCTCTGCATAGACAGGTCAGTGTAAAGTAAACTCTGCCGAGTTGTTATTGCCTGGTGTTGAAAGAGTATTTCCTGTTTGAATCAGGGGGGTCTTCCTCGACTGACCCCAGCGATGGATTTTCTGCAGCCCCTCCGCTCTGCTGTCTCTTCGGTCAGACACAGAGTGCTGTGCTGTCAAGACGCTGGGCAAACAGTAATCTAGTCACCAGGCTGCTTTCCACAGCCAGAGCTGTAACTGGGGGCAACGGCTCGTTCAGCAAGTCCTGCTGAAAGAGTCTTCTTTAAGATGGGAAATGTAACTTATAATTAGATCTTCACTGGACCTGACCCTTTGATATTTGCCTCCTTTTCCTCTGTTAATTGTCAAAGCATTCACAAAGGACAGCCTTGTAGGCCAGATGCATCTCAAGAGCGCAGTGTTACGCATTACATGGCGTTTTCAGATTGGGCTTCACATAGTTTCCAGCCAGTGGTGACCTAAGAGTGGAGCAGTGGAAACATCAAGCTGAAGATGAGGAGAAGCTCTTCATTATTTAGTCAGGACCATCAGTCGTATGAGGTTTCTGTGTGGGCGACAGGTGCAAGAGGAAACCTCGTAAGCAGTTTTGATGGTAATTATTTGTTTTATGTAAGGCTGTCAAATAGAGTGGATGACGTACTTTTGTAGGCCAACCTGAAAGTTAGCATCGTGCCAGTTCTCTGGGCGAAGAGCCTGTTGGGTTTTTCTCTGTGTTCATGGATAAAAGCTGGGGTAAACTAAGAAAATCCACAAAACTTACAGCATTATAATGGCACGAAAGAATCAAACTTAACTTAGTTTTAAGGCTTGAACGTAATTAGTGAGAGTAAAAATTCTGGAACAACAAAATGGCTGTTCCACATTTCTGACTTATAATATGCTATGTTGTGACCTCTTGTTTGAGAATTTCCTCTTAATCTAATGACCTGGTCAAGTTGGTGCCCACGGCTGTGGCTATGATGTATGTATTATTGTTTAACAAAAAACAATCTGAAATGATTGCAATAGGGTCCCTGGCCATTTTTGTTGTTCTTGTTACCAGTTTGTTAGCAACTATCCTTTTAAAACACTTGAAAATTCAAATATGGGGTAACATTAAATGGATTTTATGCACTTTAAGTTCAAATCTTGTATGCATGTGTTCAGTACAAACCTTATTCCTTATCTATTTCTCACCTCCATGTTTTTGACTCATTCCTGCAACACTTTATTGAATGCATCAGTAGACACTTATTAATTTTGTAAGAAGTGAGGTACAGTTTAATTTGGTCAAGAGGAGTTTCACAGTTTAATGGTCCTGCTTCAGCATCTTCTGATCCAGTCAGATGAGCCTAAAGCTTAACCTCACACACCATGTGGACTGTTCAGTATATTCACTAGTCCGTCTGGGCAACAGCTCATAGTGTTTGTGAATGAGCAGAACCTTTCAAAAGCGAGTGATTAGATGATCAATCTGTAAGTCACATTTATTGCAGTCTGAACACATGTTGTAATAGGCCGGTGCTAGTTTAAAATACAAAATATTTCCTACAAAGTAGATCAAACTCTCAGGAAAACATGTTGAAAGTTGGGTGGAAATATCCTCTCTATCAAGAAATGCTTTCAGTGTTGTGATTTGTTTTTCATTTAAAAAAGAAATTCCAACCAGGACCTGATAAAACTGCTACTGAAGCTGCTAGCATCCATGCTAACCTCTGTAGCATCAGTCACTTCTTGCTGTCAGCTTGCTTGCAGCTCCCACCTCTTCCTGGTTTGAAGGACTTTGGCTGGTCCGTGCTGCTTTGTGCCGCACACAGTCTTGGAATGGAGCTTGGCAAGATGGGTCTGTCAGATCACAGATACTGAATCAGGTGGATCCAACTGCACTGCAAAGTTAGCTAAAGCAGACTGTAAGCTACCTGTAAATGTATTTTTGCAAGTTTAGTTGAGAAAAAGATATTTGGTTTTCTGTTAGATCTAGAAACCTGTGCTGCAACTGTGGTAGAAAACAGAAAGAATAGCACAAGGACACTAAATTACAATTGATATTTACTCTATAATTTTTGTTAAACTACCACAATCCAGGCCTAGTCGTGATTAAGGTGAATCTCTAATGTCTTTGTTACTGTCAGATTTAGGAGCATCTGACTGCACTGATCCACCATTTGCTCCTGTCTGGGTTTTCTCTCAGTGATAGTTGTTTGTAGTAGAATAACTTAGACTGTCATTTTCACCATATAGTATAAAGCACAGGTCAGTATTGTCGTCCCATGAGAGTGTGACATCACATCTCAAACAAAGCAATATATTTATTTATATATGATAAAAATGTGCATTATCTTGAGTTAACTACCAAAATCAGGAGCTTAACAGCATTGAAAGGACCTCTTTCACAATACATGTAATTTTGCCCACAGCCCAATTTTTTGTTTATTGTGTGGTATTTGTAGTACACCCAGAGACTCCCAAGAATATACCTTTAGAAAATCCAAAAGTCATCCAGGGCCTGTACTATGACCTATTTTATGATCATTGCCATAGGTGTGAGCCAGGGTGCACACTTTACCCCAAAACTTACTCAAACACAAATAATAAATCATCAAATTGGGTCAAATCACCTTCACTGAAGTCTGGTGCATCTTTTGAAATCAAATGTAAAGCTAAGTATTACAATTGAAAGAAGTTATTGAATTTTAACTGGAAAAAAAATAGTTTTTTTTATGATTTTTTTCAACAAATTCAATTCTTTGGAGATGTGTCTGACCAACTTACAGTTGCTGTACACCTAAAATACTTACAAATTATTTGGCCACATATATATTCTCAAAGTGGGAAAAAAAATCATCAAATTCTGAGACCGGTAAAGTTGTTCAATTAACAGGTTGGGTTACTGTGGTAGAATCAGGATACTGTTCCATATCTTGTATATCAGGGAACCTTTAAAGATTTGTTCAGAATTCATCCTTTAAGTATGATTTCTTTTAGAATTTGAATGCTAGATTCAAAACAAACATTTCACATGAAATGTTATTCATTTTAATATTGAACAGCCACAAAGGGCCTGTATATTATGCCTTTGTGATGAGATAATAATGAGCCATTGATACAAGTAAAAACCGATGCAGTTTTGGATTGTTGTAATCAGATTGTATATATCTACAATGACAGCAATACATAAACATTACTTCTGTCAATTTCTGTTTCTAGTACTTATATATACATTTAATCTGTTTTATGGCCTTCGTGTCTTTTTGCATAGCAACGGCTTGGACAATTTTAATTTGTAGACTGGAACTATAGTGAGGGAAAGGGGATCTGAGAAATCCATAAGATGTATGATTGGCTGGTTATTTCATAGAATGGAGTCTTTGAATTTGCTTGTGTATGGTTGGAGGGGTTTCTGATTTTGAAAATGTTTATAATATCCCAAATAATAGATTACAGATGCAACATGTGCACACATGCCAGAGGTTCTCTTTCCAGCAGGACAGAGACAATAATATGCCTTCACAGGATCATCTGATGCATTCTTGTCAAATTGAATCCAAACATTGTATTTTATTTGAGATCTGTGACGAGAATGAATCTGTCCCCTAATGAGATCAGCATCATGCTGGTAAACCCAAATCTCATAGTGACCATCATTTTTTTGATGCTCAGCAATGTAGCCAGGGGACTGTTTGATTTGGTATGTACCGCATGTTATGGTCTCAAGGTATTCCAGATCCACATGAGGGAACGAGATATCAGATGCTTCAAGCTTCTGCCATTCACTACGAGCTCTACGTGACATATTTGTTTTTTATTTTTCAAACCTTTCATGGAATAAAATGACCATGCTTACTAATCTTTCCCAAGCTACACTGTCAAGATATTTTTATACAATTGCAGATATTTTGAAAAAAAAAAATGATGGTATATATATTTAAAATACAATGTTTGGATTCAATTTGACAAGAATGCATCAGATGATCCTGTGAAGGCATATTATTGTCTCTGTCCTGCTGGAAAGAGAACCTCTGGCATGTGTGCACATGTTGCATCTGTAATCTATTATTTGGGATATTATAAACATTTTCAAAATCAGAAACCCCTCCAACCATACACAAGCAAATTCAAAGACTCCATTCTGTGAAATAACCAGCCAATCATACATCTTATGGATTTCTCAGATCCCCTTTCCCTCACTATAGTTCCAGTCTACAAATTAAAATTGTCCAAGCCGTTGCTATGCAAAAAGACACGAAGGCCATAAAACAGATTACATGTATATATAAGTACTAGAAACAGAAATTGACAGAAGTAATGTTTATGTATTGCTGTCATTGTAGATATATACAATCTGATTACAACAATCCAAAACTGCATTGGTTTTTACTTGTATCAATGGCTCATTATTATCTCATCACAAAGGCATAATATACAGGCCCTTTGTGGCTGTTCAATATTAAAATGAATAACATTTCATGTGAAATGTTTGTTTTGAATCTAGCATTCAAATTCTAAAAGAAATCATACTTAAAGGATGAATTCTGAACAAATCTTTAAAGGTTCCCTGATATACAAGATATGGAACAGTATCCTGATTCTACCACAGTAACCCAACCTGTTAATTGAACAACTTTACCGGTCTCAGAATTTGATGATTTTTTTCCCACTTTGAGAATATATATGTGGCCAAATAATTTGTAAGTATTTTAGGTGTACAGCAACTGTAAGTTGGTCAGACACATCTCCAAAGAATTGAATTTGTTGAAAAAATCATAAAAAAAAACTATTTTTTTTCCAGTTAAAATTCAATAACTTCTTTCAATTGTAATACTTAGCTTTACATTTGATTTCAAAAGATGCACCAGACTTCAGTGAAGGTGATTTGACCCAATTTGATGATTTATTATTTGTGTTTGAGTAAGTTTTGGGGTAAAGTGTGCACCCTGGCTCACACCTATGGCAATGATCATAAAATAGGTCATAGTACAGGCCCTGGATGACTTTTGGATTTTCTAAAGGTATATTCTTGGGAGTCTCTGGGTGTACTACAAATACCACACAATAAACAAAAAATGGGGCTGTGGGCAAAATTACATGTATTGTGAAAGAGGTCCTTTCAATCTTGTCATTCAAGTCCCTGTGATACCTGACAGAGTGTGTAGGTATGAAGACAGTAAAGCAGCTTTTTGCAGTGTGGGAGCCACTGGTGGGAAAGACCCTCAAGTGTGTAGTCCAAATGCTTTTGAAATCCGTCTCCAGCCAACAATGAGGCGCATTGATTCAAAGCAGCTCTCCTGCAGCTCCACCCCTGCTCGGTGCTCTGACCTGGTCAAGTACGTCACTGTTTTGACTGCCTTTCCTCCTTGAAGAGTAAATTCAATCTGCACCCCTCTCCATCAGTTTAACAAACGAAAGGACGCGCCACCTCTCGAACATCGCTCTTTCAAAAGGGCGAAGGGCTCCCCTGCCCTCCCTCCCCCTCCTTATCTCACTGCTGCTGTAATAATGTGCACTGAACCCCCACAACTGAAAGCTGATGAAAAGTGTCCTGTTGTTGTATGCAGTGTTATTATGAGTCAACCGCTACATAAAGCAGCCTTTCTTTCCTCGTCTGGCACTGTGCTGTTTGATGTGAGCCACAAGACACCAAATGGAGAGGCAAAATGCAGATCTTTGGGTAGAACTTCTCTCTAATTGTTGAGTTTGTGGAGTGTCAAACCCACAAAACCATTGGCTGTGGCGAGGACTACCATTTCCCCCCTACACAGCGAGATGATAAACCTAACCACAGAGGCTCAGACTATAAAGCTCCCTTGTGAATTGTTTGAATATATTTTATATCTTCATTACACCTCTGTGCCAGCTGCAGCCAGATCTAAAAGCTCTGTGTTCGAGACATTCATGAATCTCATGAACCCCTGTGAAGGAGCTTCTTCAAACTTCACACAAAGGTCCAGTGTAGGTACATACCCTGTCAGTTATTCAATCTGTTCTCGGTCCACACATGAACCAGAAGTAGTGTCTCACTTGCCATGTTAAGGACCGTCCCGTGTCTTTTAAACAGCTCGGAGGACAGAGGATTGAGGACAGAGGACCATTGAGTGGTCTTTTCAGTGTGGTGTGCAGAGTTCAAGTATTTTAGTTGTAAGTGTTGGAGGGAGGGTGGAGGGTGGAGGGTGCGGTGAGCCGGTGATTGTTGTCCCACGACGTGAGGGTGTGAAGACTGGACTATGCTAAAATTGTACAACTAAACCTAGGGTGACCATATTCTGTAAACCCAAAACGAGGTCCCTCAGCAGCATGTGTTGCATCATGACGCGTGCAGCATGCACACTTGATATCCTGACAGGTAGGTACACTGGAATAATGCCAGTGGTCCAGTGCAGTGCTTTATTATAAATATTAACCCTTTAACTGCTATGATTATGGATGGCCGCCTGTTTTATTTATTTATTTTTTTTTTGCTTTTTTTGTCAATAAATGTGTCAGAAAATGCCCTTTAAGTAAAATATTTTGCACCTTTTTTCAGGTAAAAATGAATCATTCTAGCAAGTATTTGCCATTATTTAGTTGTAAATATTTAAAACAGTGTGTTATTACAAAAAAGAAAGAAAGAGATTTGAAATTTCAACAAGTTCCTCTTTATAAACAATTCTAAATGAGCATGTACAACACTTTTGAGAAGACAAAACGAAACTCAACCTATTTTATAGTATTTATTATTAGTATTATTTATCATTACTGTTATTATTATATCATTTAAATTTTTATGAAATCCATAAAACATGAACAATGATGAAAAAGACGATGACAAAAAATTAACTAGGTGAAAATACAGCCAAAAAAAAAACTGTAAGAAAACACTCCAGAATGATACTAATGTCATTTTTTACATATGTTTACATTAGTTACACAGAAATTACCGATAAATGACTCACATGTTTGTCTCTGAATCCTCTCTCTGCTCTCTGGCTCAGTCAGCTCATTTCCCGTACCTCCCCCTCAGGCAATCCAGCCTTTACCGTAATGCACCATATATCATTGGAAAGCTCCGTTTCTCAGCTTTCAGAATCCGTTGGAATTATCTGGATAGCATGGATACTCATGGAGTTACAGTAGTTTGAATCATGCCTGTCTTTTTCTGTCACCGGTGACAGCTTCGTCTGTAGAACAAGCTGAGCAAAACCCAGACTTTTAAGGGAATTTTTTAAAATCCCCCTGGACGTAATCTTACTACCAAAAAGGAGGACATGTCCGGGCATCAGAGGACTTATGGTCACCCCAACTTAACCCTTAGTCATAGTAGGGTCACCACGAGTCACAGACATAATGTAGCCGGTCAGGTTGTTACCATGTTGAAGCAAGTTCAATATCCATCCTCTATGTGATCCTGCAGATGGATCAGCCTAATTCAGTGTCTGTAATCAGGCAGATCCATCTTGCCAAGCTCCAATCTATATTTAACGATTGTGAGGGGCCCAAAGCGGGACGACCCGATCAGCGTCCTTTGAAGCAGGAAGAGTTGGGAGCTATGAGAGACGACAGCAGGAAGCTACTGCTCATACAGAGATTAGCATAGATGCTGACAGTTGCAGTAGCAGTTTTGTCAGATCTGGACTGAATTTCCTCATCAAATAAAAAAGAAATATCAATATTGTTCCACTTCTGACATGTCTTGGTGAAAGTTTGTTTGGCCTGTACTTACTGTGATTGACTGAACAGTCGTCCAATCAGCTGACGGATATGCTTTTGAGAGGTTCCCATTCCCAAACACTTCCCTTGGGCTCTTTTCCAGATGGGTTAGTCAAATATATTGAATGGTCCAGGTTAGGTTGTCTCAATGCAGCCGCTCCTTGGTGTCCTCCAGGTGCACCCAATTTCCCAATTATCAAGTCCTCACAAACGCGCAGACAGAAACATACAAGCATCCACCAATATACAAATTCATATCAAAAGCATATATGTGTATCAATAAAAATGAAGAGTATGGCTTCAGCCTACTCTGTTAAGTGTCTTGAGATAAATACTTGTTATGAATTGGTGCAGTACAAATAAAGATTGATTGATTGATTGATTGAGGCCAGAGGCCAAAGGTCATGTATACCTCGCAAAGTCTTATAACCACTATGTGGATGTCCTATTTTTCTCATTCTAATTAAGATTGATCTGTTTGCCAACTTCATGTCTTAGTACAAAAATTGTTACATGATGTCTGACAAAACTCCTGCTGCAGATCGCTTTCACTGTTTTAATCAAATACTGTATGGAGCGATACTCTGTGGCATTCAGCCCTCTGCAAATAACATCAATCTGATATGTACTCACTGCTCTGCCTGCAGAGGGAAACCCAGTGTATGGAAACTATTATTGTTTAGTCTCTCATGACATTGCACAACAGCCAACTATAAATTGTCTTATAAATAAACTCACATTTAAGATTCCCAATGGTTGCCAGATGTGGAGCTGATGCTGATGCCAAAGGAGATTTCTTTAATTCACACAGGCAGTATATTTTTTTTTTAGAAAAAAAGATGTTCAATAAAAAAAAAAAAAAAGAACAGGCTGACCTCTTCTCTCTTCATCTGTCTGTCTGTCGAGCTCTTAATAATAATCCCGTTATAAGTTTTGGACCCTGATTACACAGATGACCAACTGCTGACAGATGCTGCAATATGGGACTGTCTGTTTGATTCTTTGACAGGCTGCTCTTCCACTGCTGAAATTTTGCTCTTATGCAAGACTTCGCCCTTTTCACCCAGCCCTGTGTGCTGCAGCAGTGGTGCCTCTGTCCGGGAAAGTCTCAGGTCATGAGCATTGTGCTCTCAAGGTTGTGCCTTAATTCGTACGTACATCTGATTCTTTGAAACAAAATATCTCAACAATGCTTCAGGGGATTGTCTTCAAACTCTGCTCAGAAATGACCACTCTGAATCAGGAACATACAGTAGTAATCATTACACAGTTCATAGTTTAAAGCAAAAGGTCCTTGAATCTATTTTCATTGCTTGTGAATGCAGTATCCCATTTTTTCATTTATTGAATTTATTCAAACTTTAGACAAATATCCTCTCTGACTTTAAGAAAAACTGTTGACACTTTGAAAGTCCTTGGTCAAAGCTATGGAGAGAAAAAACAGAGAAATGCTGTAAAGTATTTACTTTAAACTTTTCGCTTTCACTCAGATAATTGAAGATGGAAATGTTACAGTTTAGAAGTCATAGGTCAAGGTCATGGAGCCTTATGTTCATTCTTTGCTTGTACATATAATATACCATAAAACGGTGTAAGGAATTTTCTTCAAACTTTGCACATTACCCAACAGATATAGATGTAGATGAAGACTGCTGATCAGAGGTCATGGGTCAAGGTCATGGAGCCTTCTGTTCATCCTATGCTTGTACAAATAATACCTCTTAAATGCTGTAAGGAAAAGTATTTTAACTTTGCACATGCTCCCACAGGTAATTGAAGATCTCCTGAAAGCTTTAAGGAATGTCCTTCAAACTTTACTCGTTAACCGACAGATAATTGAAGATGCAAAGACTGTAAATTAGAGGTCTAAGGTCAAAGTCATGAAGCCTTATGTTCATCTTTTGCTTGTACAAATATTATCTCCCAAATGCTGTAAGGAATTTTATTTAAACTTTGCACATTAGTTCACACATAATTGAAGATGCAAAAATTGCAGATTAGAGGTCATAGGTCAAGGTCATGGACTCTTACGTTCATCCTTTGCTAGTGCATGTACTATCTCCTGAATGCTGTAAGGAATTTTATTTGGACTCTGCCCATTAGCTCACAGATAATTCAAGATGGAAAGGTTACAGATCAGAGATCAAGGTCATGGAGCCTTATGTTTATCCTTTGCCTGTACATTTAATATCTCATGAGCAGTGAAAGGGATTGTATTTAGATTTTGCACATTAACTCATAGATAATTGTAGATGCAAAGGCTAGAGGCCAGAGGTCATAGGTCAAATTCATGGAGCCTTATGGTTGTCCTTTGTTTGTACATATAATAGCTCCTGAATGCTATAAGGAATTGTATTTAAATGTTGCACATTGACCCACAGATAACTGAAGATGCAAAGACTGTAAATAAGAGGTTATAGGTCAAGGTCATTGAGCCGTATGTATATCCTTTGCTTGTACATATAATATCTCTTGAATGTTGTAGGGAATTTTATTTGAACTTTGCACATTAACTCACAGGTAATTGAAGATGGAAAGACTGCCAATTAGAGGTCATAGGTCAAGGTAATGGAGCCTCCTGTTCATCATTTGCTTGGGAACACAATGTCTTAAGGAAACTCCAAGAGAATTTCTTCAAACTCATCCCAAATATCCACACTTAATGACAAGCTTCTGCCTTCATTTTTAAAAGTCTTAGACTGAGCCTCATGATGATCCTTTGCTTCTGAATATAAAATTAGGAGAACTTAACTTTGGATTTGGCAGACTTTGCTTAAATGTTTACCCTTATTTAAGTAGTTTAACTAGTTGTGCTTGGGTGGTATACTTCAAAGGGAGGGTCATAGGGTCTCATGTTCATCCTTCGCTTGAACAAATTCATAAAGCAAACCACCACAAAAAAAACCCCACCACAGCCCATCTCCTTGTCCCACCACTGTGTTCTTACTGTCTGGTGCTTGTAAAGCTTGCAGATGCATAAAACCACCAGGTGGTAGTCCGAGTGTACATCATAACTGGGAATGAAAGGGGGAAAGAAACAAAGTGACGGCAACTCGGGATAATACTGTGTAATTATTGGCCTGTCAGATCAGCTGTTACTGTATGGAGCAGGTGTTTTAGCAGCTCAATCCTGGATTAAATCAGTCAAAGAGACACGGACATGTTGTGTAATTACACTGCTATACGTGCCTCATGCGCTGGTTCCCTTTCTTTCAAGATAAACAGAATGAAGAGGAGATCCTTTCAGGCTCGGCTCCTTCTGCTCATGTTTGACTGCCGTCTTTTCACAGCTGTGAAGGGCGATGATTTCATATGCAGGCTGCTGGTACATACATTCATCCCAGCTGTGCTTTTGTTGCCCCCGTCTCTGCGTCACAGCTCAGGGTGTGGCTGATTTACAGCACAATCTGTCATTGTAGTGCAACGCTGCTGCCTGCACTGATTTGTGTAACCTAATCGAGGTGCTTTATGATTCCAAATTCTTCTGTTTACGGTGAAATACACGTTGGATTAAAATGTTTTCAGCGTGCAGATCCCTCTCAGCGTGTATCAAAATGCCGCTTTATTCAGTCTGTGGCGCCTGACTCCAGTTTCACAGTGACAGCATTTAACTAACAGGCTATTGAGAGGAAGTGGTATCAGTCTCTGTGTTAGGTAACTGTACAGACCACCCACAGGGAGCACACATCAGAGGACGATCACACACAATGACTGAGGTGTTTACTTAGTTCAGATGATGGATTATGACACATGTTGATGCTTCGTGGAGTCAGAAAATACTTGATTTTCCTTAAAATATTCTTACCATCTAAGTTTGAAACTGTGTTTACTCAGCCACATACTTAAAGGATAAGTTCGTTTTTTTGACACCTGGACCTTATTTTTAGGATTAAATACGCTCGTAGACTCACCTAGACAATTTTGGTGGAGCTTGGAGCCGTTTTCGAGCAATTTAGATCCATCCAATGGCATTTATTTCTCATGCCATAGTAGCAGACGGGGCCAGAAATCGAAGCCCCTAAATTAGACATTATCTGCTGCGAAACTCACTCCTCCTATGTTGCCATTGCCGTGCAATGTCCACAACAACACCACCAGTTAGCCCCCATATGTGGACGTGCAGTGGTTGCTTGTTTCTGGCCAGCTGTTCGGCTCCTTCCCTCTGCATCCTCCTTTCAAATAGCTCCTCGTCGGTATATTCTGGCTCAAAACGATACGGGCATCCATTATACTCAAAGTCGTCGCCAGACACTTCTACATCGGATAAATATTCCGCCATGCTGCACAAAAATAGCCGTGTAGCCATGTAGCCTAGCAACAATAGCAGCTCTACTCAGCTGCGCTCTTGCGGTGCATGTCTATGACATCACCAAAAGTTACCCATCCTTGTAAAGCCCCGGATGACCATAACAACGAAGTTGAGCTGACATGGTGATAACACTGGCCATTCATTTATAAAATGTAGCTGAAATGAGCGAGTTTCGCAGTAGATAATGTCTAATTTAGGGGCTTCAATTTCTGGCCCCGTCCGCTACTATGGCATGAGAAAAAAACGCCGTTGGATGGATCTAAATTGCTCGAAAACGGCTCTGATCTCCGCCAAAATTGTCTGGGTGAGTCTACGAGTGTATTTAATCCTAAAAATAAGGTCCAGGTGTCAAAAAAACGAACTTATCCTTTAAACCTTATTCACACATGCACAAAAGCCCTAAAATTCCAGAATTTACCAGAGTGAGCTGATTGTAGGAATGCATACTACAGGTTTAGCCCTTTTCACACATGTAGCCCAGATAATCCCCTGACATTCTTAGCCTTCACTTTCTTTGTTGTTTGCTCATCTGTCAGTGGTGGAGTGGGGAAGGGGAAAAGGAAGCAGTAGGTACATTTCTGGGTAATTTCAGGATGAAGACTTCTGCATTTGCACATGCAGCTCAGTGGGGTGATTTCAGGATAATTTCTGGAGTTTTTCTCCAGAAAAAAAAGAGTGAATGCGGTTGTAGTCTCCAAGGCTTCACCCTGAAATTTTCCTGCTGCCTCCTTTTGTGCTCTCCCCACCCCATTCACTGTCTGTCTGTGAAAATCTTTTTGCTGTAAAGGGCAAGTGTAATCCAAATCCTGCCCTATATTTTTCTGCTAGCTCCCTGGTATTTTCAGAACATAATGAAGAAATGTTTTAAAAAGTATAAGGTTTTCCAGAGTAAAAAGTGTTAATGTGTGTTAAGCCACATTCTCACATGCACAAAACCAATCAGTGATTTTCCTAAATTTACTCTGATGAAAAGCATTTGATTGAATTCAGTGAGGTTTTTCAACCAGTGTTTACCCTGAAATATTCCTGCTTTCGCCCTTGTATGCTCTCCTCTGTCATTCCTTCATTTACTGCTGTGCAAACTAAAGGAAAACTTTCTGCTAAGCTTTGGGAAATTCTGCAGAGGTGACCTAAAATTTTCTTGAAGGGACAGTAAAGTTTTCCACCAGACAGGTCCGTGACATTTCCCTGCTGCCTCCCAAATTGTGCCTCCCTCCCACTTTGTTGAGTTTGACAGTAATATTTTTGAAATCATTCAGGATTGCACAGATAAAAGAAAGCTTAAATATCACTCAAGCCAAAATCACAAACACACAAAGACCCAGCAAATTTCCAGGATTTTTTGGTTGAGCTGCACATGTGAATGCAAACTTCTGCTTTTTTCATTTAGGTGTTAATGTCAAATTTCCCAGCAATCCCACAGTATTTACCTAAGTTTCCATGGATGGGCTGCATGTTTCAGCAAAAACAGCAGGATTTTATGCCCAAACTCTCTTCGGAAATTTCCCAGTTGCCCCTTCAGCACTTCCCCTCCTGGTCATTGATGTGGAAACTGGGAAGCTGCCACAACAGGTTACCAAGATGCAAGGATATCATGTATAAAAATTGTAATACATGCACAAAAGCCCTGAAAATTTCCAGAATTTACACAAGTGAGCTAGTTTCTGTTTATGTTCAGCCATGCAGCTCACTCGGTTAAACTCTGGAAATTTTCAAGATTTTTTTGCATGTGTGAATGGAGCAATATGTTCTTCACTCCTGACATCATCATTGAAAATGTTCTGCTATGAGAGACAGTTGAGGACAAACATTTGGGATTTTTTTTCGGTTATCAGAAAAATTTCCAGAAAATATTTTGGTTGCATTTGTCAAAAGAGGTTTATGTCTGTTTGAGTGCATTATTTCATGTGTTTGCGCCTCAGTTCTTGTTAACTAAATACATATTTTCCTGGGTTTTTTTTATATAGTAGTGAAGGAAAAACATTTTGGGTTTTTTTTAAGCTGTCAAACATTTTCCAAGAAATTTTCAGTTGCATTTCTTAATTTTTTTTCATATGTTTAGGTGCATTATTTTATGTTTTTGAGCCTCAGTTCTTGATAACTAAATACCTAATTTCCTGTTTTTATATAACAGTTTAGGACAAAGATTTTGATTTTTTTTTTTTAAGGTAATCTGAAAATTTTCTAGAAAATATTTTGGTTGCGTATGTGAAAAAGGTTTTTGTTGGTTTAAGTGCATCATTTCATGTGTTTGTGCCTCAGTTCTTGTAAACTAAATACACATTTTCCTGTTTTTATATAACAGTTTAGGACAAAGATTTTGGATTTTTTTTTTAAGGTATCAAAAATTTTCCGGAAAATATTTCGGTTGCATTTGTTGAAAAGATTATTGTATGTTTAAGTGCATTGTTTTATGTTTTTGTGCTTCAGTTCTTGTTCGATAAATACATATTTTCCTGCTTTTTTTTTATAGTCGTTAAGGACAACATTTTGATTTTTTTTAGGTTATCAGAAAAATTTCCAGAAAATATTTCAGTTCCTTTTATGAAAAAGCTTATTGTATGTTTATGTGCATTATTTTATGTTTTTGTGCCTCAGTTCTTGTTAACTAAATAAACATGTTCCTGTTTTTTTGTAGTACGGGCTACGGCGAGTGCCTCCTCGATGAGCCTGTAGGTCGGACGTATGAGCTGCCAACCCTCCTCCCGGGTCAAATCTACAATGCAAACAGACAGTGTGAACTGATGTTTGGCCCTGGATCTCAAATTTGCCCTTATATGGTGAGTTGGCTTGCTATCAAAGAGAACAAACCAGAGAATAGAAAAGTAAAGAAGTGAGGACGTCAGGTGGAAGTAGATCTGAGGTGGTAATTGTCCTTTAAAGCACAGATGAATCATATTTTTGTGAGCCCTCTGACACTATCTTCATAATCCAGCAGATTAAACCCTAGTAAATTTTTATGACTCCTGTTATTTTAATTTGCATTTAATCTAATAATTGCCCTGGGGAATGTTCAACATGCATTTTAACAACACTGAGAGCTGCAGTTTATATCAGCATGTTGTTTAATACACAGCAATCTATCCAAACCAGATGCAGGGCTTTACTGATTGCTTTTTGCACATGTCTGTGATAGAAAATCACTGGAAAAACTCATTAAAATAGATGGTTCATCAAGCTGTCAACTCAGAAAAGTCAAAACAACAAAAATCAGTGCATGACGAAATATGTTCTGCATGTGTTGAGCTTGCACATTTAATATTAGCTCATCGTCTTTCCAACCCTAATGACAAACTGCTCCTGCTGATTTTATCCCCCTTCAGAAACAGTGCAAGCGTCTGTGGTGCACGAGTGCAGAGGGGGACCATAAAGGGTGTCGCACGCAGCACATGCCCCTGGCTGATGGGACTGACTGTGGACATGGAATGGTAAGTTTAAGCACAAATTGAGCTGCGGTTGACTTTCAGTGCTCATTGATTTGGAGTGATAATATAGGTCTTTGTCATAAACAATATAAGATAAGGATGTTACCTCAGTAACGTCACCTGCTGCTACCTTGAAACTCAGTGATGGTCATCATGTTGGAAAAGCCACTGATCAAGCTGGACACCAGTGTTAATTTTGTTGAACAGCCTTTTTTCCCCCGACCAAAACTAGACGGTTATTAATAAAAAACAAGTGCACAAAAAACTGAAACTAAATTAACTCACATTTTTCATCAACAAATAAAAACTTGACCAAGATGTCTGGCAGAGACTTAATCCAATCAAACCTAATTAGGTCATGTAGAAAGTAACGACAAGTTAGGAATATATCCAATCACAGCTACTTTGGTTGTGTGGAAAGGTTGGATGAGTTAAGAGGGACATCCAATCACAGCTGCCTTAGCTTGGTGGTGGTAGGATACATTGTGGAGCGATCCAATCAGAGCTACTCTCTTTATGAGTTGATATATTCATGTAGAGCAGGTTTACTGTTGTCAGTTCTGGTATTGTAACTGAGATGCTCTGCCAGGTAGCCTGAATAAAGGTGACTGCATTTCATACAAAAGTTCAATTTGTTTCTGTTAATTCATACATTCAAACTTTACCAACATTCAGTAAAGAGTTGTTAGATGTTTGATTTTATCCAAGTGTAAAACATGACTTCAGAAATTCAAGGAAACATAAAAAACGCCTTACATTTTAAACTTCATATTTTAGTCGACTAAAATGTGAAATTTCATCAACTAAAACTAGACCAAAATTAAAACAATTTAGATGACTAAATTATGACTGAAACTGAAAGATATTTTAGGCAAAAGACTATAACTACAACTGAATTAAAAAGTACTATCAAAATCAACACTGCTGGACACATCTGAAGAGTTTGGCTTACCTTTAAAATGACAGGGGAATAGGCTGCCCAGGCTCTCCTTAGTTTTAGCACAATATAATTTTTTCAATTTCATACAGACATTCTCTATTTATACTGAATCATTTGTTTTGTCCTAAAAAATGGAATATAGTGAAGACAATTACAAATGCAGCTGCTTCAATTTTCAATCTCATTACAGTCATGGCAGTGGACAGGTTCCAATCACAGACCAGCCAAGACTCAGTCATGGGAAATGGGAAAAATTTCTCCATCTGTGCCTTGAAATTTTCTTTTTTTTTTTTTTTTTTTGCAGTGCATGAAACATAAAGCTGTATTTTGGCTACATCAGATGGGACCAGAGTTATGTGTAACCATAATTTGCATCCACTGGTAGACGTTTATCTGTTCGGAGTACTGGAAGCTGACAGTGCTTGTAATTCTAGCGTTAGCTGCACTCTGCTTGATATTCTTCATAAAATACTACATTAGCCTGCATACTGTTGTGATATTTGGCAAGATTCAACCCACAACGCACAGCTTTTTGGTTAGCTTCCCCTGTTTAGTACTTGTTTGGTTGCAGTGTTAATTTTGACAGCACTTCTTAATTTAGTTTTAGTCATAATTTAGTCATTTAAATTGTTTTAATTTTAGTCCAGTTTTAGTTGATGAAATTTCACAACATTTTAGTCTACAAAATCTACTGTAAAGGTAGTCGACTACAATATGAATTATAAAGTGTGAGGCATTTATTATGTTTCCTTAAATTTCTGAAGTCATGTTTTACACTTGGATAAAATGAAACATCTAATAAACCTTTATTGAATGCCAATAAAGTCTGACTGTCTAAATGAACAGAAACAAATTGAACTTTTGTGTGAAATGCAATCACCTTTATTTAGGCTACCTGGCAGAGCATCTCAGTTACAATACCAGAATTGATAACAAACAGTGAACCTGCTCTACATGAATATATCAATTCATAAAGAGAGGAGCTCTGATTGGATCCAACCTTTCCACATAACCAAAGTAGTTGTGGTTGGATATATTCCTAACTCGTCCCTGCTTTCTACATGATGTAATTAGGTCTGATTGGATTAAGTCTGTCAAACATTTTCATCTAGGTTTTTTTTATTGATGAAAATATCAGTTAATGTAATTTTAGTTTTTATCCATGTGCACTTGTGTTTATGAGTTACTGTCTAGTTTTCATCAGGTTGTTGACAAAAAACTATGACCAAAATAATTAGTCAACAAAATTAACACTGTTTGGTTGGGATGGCTTTCACATCCAATGTGAGCTAAACTCTGGTCTGCTCTGGACTGCAGTTCGTGTTTTTTGGTCCTCATCAGAGTTTGCCTCAAGCTTCCATATCACCCCAAAGCAATCGAAGTTTCCAAAAATGTGAACCAGATTTTGTTTGTTTGGCCAAAAGTGTTGGGTGTGAAAGCGACCTTAATCGGATCATTCATGGTCTCGTACACAATATAAAACATTTTTACTTCAAACTCATACAAAAACGTTAAGACTTGTTATTGTGGACTGAAATGCATCAGCGTTTAACAAGGAACCTCCCCTTTTTATGGTGCAGTGTGGCATTTGATTGACACACAGAAACACCCTGATTTAATGAAGCCCACCCATCTAGTGCTTGTAGAAGACAAACACAAGTAATTGTTTGCAGCCTTAAAGATCTCAGATTGCTGTAAATCAAAATTTGGGTCAGATTTAGACGTTGTTTTGGAGCAAACCTTGTTTCTTCTTCTGTTCCTAATAAGCACGGTTGTCTGAGGCGGCCTGATTACATTTTAGACAAAATACTCTCCTGACACAAGCCAAAGCTCCCATGCAGCGCTGCTTTGAATCTTGATGCCTTTCCCTTTAAATCCCCTTCCCCTACCAAGAAGCAGGAATAATTTATCATCCATTACTCTCCTGCCCTCACAAACCCATGTAAATGTGGTCAGGTGACGGCTCTAGTTAGAAACTCGAAGCTTTTACCCTCAGTGTTGTTACGGGGCCCCAACCCCCATTAGCCTTCATGTTCTCCTCGCTCTGGGATGCTATGCTAATTAGGGCTGAGACGGCGGGTCGGTCACTGAGGATACGGGGAAGGAGGGCTGCAGGGGAGGGAAAGAGGATAGAGAGGGAGAGGAAAGAAAAGAGGGTGAGAGAGGGAGTCCTGAGAGGGAAAGGTGAAGACGTGGGCCCTTTGAAAGAGGATGCCGCCCGCCGTTCACAGTTGAGTCACCTTGTTGTGAACCCATGACCCTAAAACCTCTTTAAAAGGCGGGTGAGTGGGTCAGTGGTCAGGCCGTAACAGAGCCCAGGCCGAGACCAGGCAGCACATTCACAAAAGGCCTCACATCAGTGACTCTGCCGAGCGGGAGGCGGGAGGGGAAGAGGAGTGAGAAGGAGGTATGAGGGGGTGAGGGTGAGGTGGGCCGGTGTTTAGCATTCACAACATGCATGGGAGGAAGACAACGAGGAAGAGAAGAGAGCGAAGGAGGGATCTCTTCTCTCGTCTCTGCTCAACCTTTTGACCTCATGGACCCTTTTTGCGTCGTGGGCCTTGCAAGTCTCATACCCCTCATATCCGTTCATCTGGATCCATCTCCCTCCTCGCCATGTTAGGTCCTGGATCAGAGCTGACCAGTGAGAGGAGGTTAACAGGAAATAGCTCACATCTTAATCCAACTACAACAACCAGACTAAACAGTGATAGACGTGGGATCGCCACTCCCATACAGCCCACGGTGTACATGGCGTGGTCATCAAGAAGCTTATTTTCAGATACTACAAGAGGTGAATTCTGAATAAGTCCAATATCAAGCTAATGAGCCATCGGAGTGAATTGGAACCAACTACTGATACATGTTTAGATTTATGTGACACTTTACTTCCAATAGTTATGCCTAGTTTGGATGTGGTGATTTGTTTGCTAAAGACTAAACATTCTTTAAATACCTGGTTTGTCATTGCGTCCACCAAGAAGGTTATGTT
The DNA here is from genome assembly GCA_037902135.1 of Cetoscarus ocellatus. Lineage (NCBI taxonomy): Eukaryota > Metazoa > Chordata > Actinopteri > Labriformes > Labridae > Cetoscarus > Cetoscarus ocellatus. The sequence continues at coordinate 80,461 of JBAMNC010001480.1, forward strand.
TTTGCCGGTGTTTGTATCTTTTTTCATCCGTCCGTCTGTCTGTCTGTGAGCAAGATAACTCAGAAAGTTCTCAATGGATTTTGGTAAAATTTTCAGAGTTTTTTGATCACAGCAAAAGAAAGATATTGGTGATGATCCAAATACGGACCAGGATTTGTAACACTGCAGATTCATCTTGCCAAGCTTCAATCTACAATGATTGTGAGCAGCTTAAAGCGACACGTTTTAATCAGTGTCCTATAAAGCAGAAAGAGATGGGAGCTACGAGCGAGACTACAGCAGGAAGTGGCTGCTCATACAGTGATTAGCATAGATGCTAACAGCTTTAGGAGCAGTTTTGTCAGATCTGGACTGTATGTCTTTATTAAATGAAAAACAAACAAGACCACTACAAACTTTCTATAGAGAGAACAACTTTTTTCCACTTCCATAAGGTTTTGCAGAGAGTTTGTTTTATGATCAGTCTGTCCTTGACACTGCAGAAGTAGCGCCCCCCTATTCAATTATCTGATTGGCCCATAATGAATGTGATTGATAGAACGATCATCCAGTCACCCATCAGGTATCCTTTTTAAAAGATTTCTGTCATGAAACGAGGCACAGAAGAAGCGGACACAAATGCAAAACAGAGATCAAATAGGCAAAAGGTTTAATGTTAAAACAGGCAGGAGTCAGTACACAGAAAGTCAGTCAGATTAGGTCAGATTAGAATCCAAGAACGTGAGGCAAAAACAAGGCAAGGTCAAAATAAACAGTCAAGGTAATACACGGTCAGACAAGAATATGGAAATGCTGGGGCAAAGACTGTGAGGTACAACAAACTGGCGCAGAACAGTGGGAGACATGTATTTAAATACAAGAGGTAATGAGGGATGATGGGAAACAGGTGGAGTGAAACAATCCGGAGGCAGGTGTGACAAGAAGGTGGAAGGGCAGACAGGAACAAATCTGGAACAGAGACAAGGGTTAGTGATTTCAAAATAAAACAGGAAGGACAATACATGAGACATGAAATGTGCAAAAGGCATGACAATTCTGCTCATTCCCAAACACTTTCTAAGGGCTCTTTCCCAGGTGGTCTAATGAAATATATTGAACGATTCATCTGGTGAGTCAGGTTAAGTGACCATAAGATACTCTGGCATTAAGTACCAGAATCTGATTTCATCATTTTCCCTTCTGTTTGTTCCAGATACTCTGCACTAAATTGAATACATGACTGATGCCTTTTTTTAATCAAATTACTTCATGAATTTACATCACCCTGAGAGAAACTTTTAGAAAAGGTGCTTTACCAAATGGCCCTGAGTTGGAAGTGGTGATTATCAACATATGATAGCCCCGTGTGCGGGCTAACTAGAAGTCATAGTTGAAAAATTAAGCAAAGAAATACTGATGACCAAACCTTGCTCCCAGCATTACATACAGTAAAGATTAGGGATGCATGATATTGAATTTTTGCAGATATCCGATATGTCGATATTTTTTAATTCATCATCGCTCATACCGACACCAGTATTTCTAGTCAAGAGCTCAAGCTCTGTACTTAACAAGAATGGGTTTGTATCTTTCACTGTTACAGTAATTTTTTGCAAGGAACAGATGTAAAACAAGAAAAACAGCATTTAACTCTTGGAAAAATGAAACCCTTAACTTTTACATGTACCCATGCAGTGATGAGAAGGTGCATCAATATTGTACATCTGTGTACTCCAGCACATATATTCCAGCAGATATGTGGCCGATATATTGGCTGTAAATAGCTACAAAAATTTCGATGTCAGCCGAAACCGATACTTAACTTTTTAGGCTGATTTAGGCCAATACCGATATCAAACCGATAATATCATGCATCCATAGTAAAGATGCCAAGTACCTTAACTAGTATCTCTTAACTAAAGAAGTAAACTACTTTACTCAACACAGTTAAGTAACTGATTTGTGATCATTTTTACTGAAAAGTTCAAGTCTCCATAACCTGATTGCTCTCACTGTCACCCCATGGCCTTGCATTTAGACCAGTCTGTCTGTAAATTCAGAAGTGAGGCTCATTTTGACGGCTTTCTTTGTGTTTTTGGAACATTAGAGTAGTCGACTGAACTCAAACTTGAATGATGTTTAATCAAAATGTGAATACTTCACTCATGAATATTTCATGATTTCTTTTTTCTTGGTGATGCAAACCAAGCAAAAAGACATAAGTGTCTATATGTCGTGTTTATATTCTGAACAACTGCAAGCAGAGTTTCCTTGATTTCTTTGTGTGCGCTTAGAGGCACCACCTTTGTTTGTAGTATCAAGGACCCAGTTTCATCTTCATGCAGGGGGCTGTTTGAAGTAGCATGAGTTGAAAGGGAAGGGGGACCCTGCCCCGACACTCACCTGCCCACACAGGAGCCCTTTTATGTGGTGTTCTGGTGTGTTTGTGAGTGTGCGAGTGTGTTTGTATTCATGCTCAAAAGTCTGATAATCTGCAGATGAGTCCTCTTGATCCCTTTGTGTCCGTATCGTATAGATTTTTCCGTGTATCTCTCGGTGTTCTGACATTCCTAGTAAGATTCCCGTCACACCTTCCTTTACTCACTTCTCATTCTTCCTACAAAGAAGTCATGAGGTTCAGGCTTTCCAAGGGTCTGGGGTCGAGCTCCTGGCTCTAAGGTGTCTGAGGGAGTGTGTGTGTGTCTGTAGGGGAGGTGTCTGATCTGGAGGATTACAACCATGGCCTCTGCAGGGGGAAAACTAGCAGCAGGTATTGTCCAAAGGAACACAGCTCTGCTTTAAAGATCTCTTTGTAGGCTGTCATTAGACCCAAAAACCTGCCATGTCATTGGAAGCAGCTACACAGGAAACATCATTTGTCCCTCATAAAAGTAAGTACTCTGAGGGGCGCCGGTAGCCTTGTGGTTATGTACGTATGCCATGGAGAGGGGCTGTTGTCTGTGTTGGTTTTCTTTCATCAAGATTGTGGTCATCCAAAGCCTTATCTATAGGCTTCTTCAGCAAGAGTCATTGGCAGGGTAGCTGGCCTAGTTTTGCCTGAGGGCATGACCCCTTGGATATTTGTGAGATTGTTTGTATGTTGTGCAAATTTGCCGTGCTGATGTTCGCCATCATGCCGCATTGAGAGATTCATATTAGCCCTGATCTGACACGCTAGATTGACTGTTCAATATATTTCACTAGTCCATGTATAGGCAACAGCCCACAGAAAGTGTTTGGGAATGGGCATACGTTTTTTTCAAAGCATATCCGACAGGTGATTGGACAATCATTCTGCCAATCATACTCATTATGGGCCAGTCAGGTAATGTAGGATGTAGGCACTACTGTCATGGTGTCAAATACAAAATATGAGCCACTTAATAAAACAAACTTTCACCAAAACATGTTGAAAGTGGAGCAAAATTATCCTTTCTATCTAAAAATGCTTTAAGTGTGTTATTGTTTTTTATTTAATAAAATAATAAACTTCTACTAAAGCTGTTAGCATCTATGCTAATCACTGTATGAACAGTCACTTCCTGCTGTCAAACTTGCTTGTAGCTCCCATTGGGCTGTGCCACTTTGGGCTGCTCACAGTCATTGTAGATTGGAGCTTGGCACAATGGATCTACCTGATACTACCTCTGGAGGTGTTGCAAAGAGGGTATCAACTTGTTCCCTCTATTCCATCTCTGTGACGTTCACAGTGGAGGCAAAGCCTTACAGGGGTGTAAATATTACGGTTTAAAAACAGCACCATGAATGGGGCTTTTTAATCTTGAGTAGACTAAGTGGGTGGAAGTGTTGCTCGTACAGTTGAAAAAGCAAAAACTGTTTTTATCAGTGGATGATATATGATTTCTTAGTGCACCACTTTTCATAAGTAATGTTTTATTATTTCTTTTTTTAAATTTTGACAAAGATGAATTCTTTAACCCCTTCCTCAAACGTGTGCCCTCCTCTTGTCAGCAGAGGCTGTTGTCCTCTAAGCAGTTGTTTCTAAGATCAAATACATCCTGTGGCTCTTTTCCTGCATGTTATCCTCAGTCTTTTACCAGTTTCACTCTTCATCCACGGTCCGTGCCTAATTTGACAGCAGTCCGATGAACAGTTTAAAACTGTTAAATACAAGAATCAGTCATTTCTCAAGAGTGTGTCTTGATATTTTATCCAGAGTTTATGTGTCATCATTCATATTTTGTAAATAACTCAGCTAGCAATGTCAGACATGCCTTGGTTGAGATTTGTGCTCTGTGAGCACTTCTATATCTATATTTATATCTGCATATATTATTTTAATTCTCAAGATGGGAATGCACCCACTTTGAGTCTAACACATCCTCAGGAGACAGATTTGAGTGCTGGGGGTAGTACTGACCACTGCATCTGGTGGAACATAGGATAAACACCTGCACTGCAAAAATGCTTTGCACCAGGCAAACAAAGGGGCCCATTGAGCACTAATTTCAATGTCTAATTATATGTCTTGGGTAAATAATAAGGGCTGAGCAATTAATCAGTATTTTATCAAAATTGCAGTAGGTACTTCTGTAAGAAACAAATCCTGACAATCTGAAGTTATTGTGTGAAAAAAAAAAAAACATTTCTAATGTTGTAAAGCAGAGTTTTGTGGGATGATGGCCCGGCTTCACACTTTTTGGTGCAGTCAGATTAAGCTAAATCCTGCTCTAAGCTACCTTTAGATGCATTTCCAGTTAAGTGGGGAAAAAGCTTTTTCGCTGTGCACAGACTAGGACAGTAAGAAATAGCTTAATTGCACTCTGTATATTTTGTGAATTTATCTTAATCTATATTGTTTTGACCAGTGTTATCGCACAGTGTGTGTTGTTCTCATATCCTGTAGGCCTAGTCCATATTGATTAGCATACATCTGCTCTGAAGGCATGGCTCTCACCCCTCAGTCTGCAGTTTCAGGGGAGAGTTTTTTGTCCAATCGAGTTATGAAACAAAGTTATGACCACATCGGGTAATTGAGGTCAGTGCCCAAAAAAATGGGGGACCAGCACGTCCACAAAACGAAGAGTGAAAATGTTTGTTTGTATACAAGTGAGTTAAAATAGGGCAACAGGCACTGCAGGGTTCACGGGTAGTTCCTCTGCTCCCCCTCTCTGCTCCCTTCTCCTCCAGCTCCCTCTGCCTCCTCTCTTCTTCTCCTTCCTCGTCTCTCTCTTCCTCCTCGCTTCCCCTCTCTCTGCTGCTCGACGGGCCCTCTCGCAGGGCGCCGAAGTGAGTAATGCAGTCACATGACCTCTTGGCGGCGCGTCTGTCATCTGGCTCAGTGGGCCGTGCGCTAACGAGGGCATCCCATCACTTGTTGTCTATAAATACCGCCACCACTCTCCCTCCCTCCTCCCCTCCATCCTCTCTTCTCCTGCTCTTTCTTCCTTAACCCCCCCGCTCCCCTCCCATTCGATCTGTCTCGCTCTACGAAAGGATCCAGCCCATGCATGTGTGTTTGTGTTTTGGTTGTGTTTGCCGGGTATTATTTATTATTATTTATGTGCATTCTTTTTGAATCCTTATTTCATTTGCATGTTTTTTATGTAGTAGTGTGTACAGGCAATGACAGTCAACAGGGTCCTGTAAAGTCAAACTTGAGGGTCCATTTGGCCCCGAGTCCACATTCCCGCTCTTTGAAGATCCCTGGACTGCGTCACGGCACGTCATCGCTATGTGGGTGGCGGATTGAAAAAAGGAAAAGGGCGATGGAGCTTGGATAAAGTGTGTTGTTTTGTTGTCTAACTTTTATTGTTCTTAGTTTTGTTCATTTTACTGTCGTCTCTAAGACAGGCATGACTGAGCCCTCCCTTGACAGCCATTCTTTGCAAATGTGTTGATAGATTAACAAAACGTTTTAAGTCTTTTTAAATTCAAGCAGTACAATAATTGCTTCCCTCGGTAAAGCAAGAAGCAACTTTCATACCTGAATATCAAGCTGCAACCCTGGAAGTCTCTCGATTGCTCAGTTTTTGTATCACTGTTAATGTTCTATTTCATAAAAAAATGAATACATTTGGCAGTTGAAGTCTATTTGCTCTGAGTGGCAAGCCGAACGCAGAGCGTATGTTTTAAAATGAATGCAGAGTTGTTGACAACATGTTGCTTTGTAGTGCAAACTTACCACTTACCTCACAGTAGACCAGGGGTCCCCAACCAGCAGGCTGTGGCTGTAGCTCATTTTGTACCAGGCCGTATAGAGAGAAAGAGTCATGACTCCTATTTGAAAACTGAGTCTGAGGGTGTTTTTTTTTGAAAGCTTTCCAGATCCTCCTTTCACCATCTGTGTAGCCTGACTGCAGACTGTACACAGTGGCTCTCTGCGTCTGTCAGTGCTGTGATGAAGGGAAAAAGATCCGACTGTTTTACTGCACAATGTGTGACTTGAGGACAGTCGAGGCACACAAAAGCACTCAGTTTCCTGGTGTGGAAGGATCTGGTGGACTAAGTATTTGAAAATTTGAAGTTTTTTTTGCTTTAGTGATTGTGAACATATTCAAGCAGCCATCAAAACTGAATATATGAACCAGAGTTAAGACTAAATATGGGTATGTATTAGGGCTGTATGGTACGATACGTATCCTGACACTGAGGCCACGATACAATATGTATCCCAGTACACGTAAATTGTGAACATTGACTATGCTTTTTACAGAATTTCCTACAAGTTTTGTTTTTATTACAAGAAGAAAAAGAACAAGGAAGAGTTTTAAATGATTCTACAACTTAAGAAACTTGAACTCAGGTACTCCAAATTCATAGACCTAAGTTCAAATTTGGATCATGTGCTTCATCATGTAGTTTGGCTTCTACTTTGAACTTTGCCCTTGTTAACATCATCCAAATTGTATTGACAACAACTGTCAAAACATTGAGGCCGTATCGATTCTGTAGAATCTGTATTGATACACATATCCCCAAGGAGTGTAGTGCATTTGCAGTTTCTTCCTTACATCAATCTTAGTGATCATTGCCAAAGAAAATATACTGTATACAGAGGCTTTTTGGAAGCATAGCACAATTAGTTTTACTATCTCCCACCCATAGCAGCAGTTTCTGTCACAGTACTGAACCTAGAAGGACCCAAATGCACGACAAGACAAAGTCCAAGATCTCAAACAAGTCTTTAATCAGACAGGTTTGGTACACAAAAGAAGCAATCATAAAACCAGGCAGAAGTATCAGAATCAGCAGGGAAAAAGAGAGGTCAAGAAATGTACTTAATGAGATCAGAAATGTGGAAGGACACAAGTGGAATGCTGGAAAGCGATGACACAAGGTACAAAAACAATCTAGCAAAGAACCAGAGGGGAAGCAGGGTTTTAATACACACAAAGGTAATCAGACACAAGTGACGCAGGAGGAAACACAGGTGTAGGGAATCAACAATCAGGGAGACGCAGAGAGGGGAGGGCAGGAAACGAAACCTGAAACGAGAGGCAAGGGTGAGGAATTTCAAAATAAAACAGGGATGACAATCATGACACATGAGGAAGAAACAAACTGGAAGTTAACCAGGGGATGTGACAGTTTCAGAAATATAACAGTGTAGTAATGGTAAACCCTTATACTAATGGTTTGGATTGCTTTTGTCGGTCAAATGGGTGCATCTCCATTCAATGAATCTGTTCAGGAGCTTTAAGTACCATTTTCCAAAAGGACATTCGGATCCTCTTAATAGAGACTTAATTGAGTGGTTACTGCATGTGAATAAACAGGAAGTTGTTTCTGACATCCAAGCATTCCTCAAGAGGAAGAAAATGACTACGTGCTCTGGTTTCAGCCAATTAGAGCGAGATAGTGAGGTCCTGAAAAGTGAGTCCAGGGCAGAATGGAGTCTGTTGGCGGAGGCGGTGAGAGCTGGCGGGAGCTCCCTGGCAGCCTGACAGACTCGTCGTATGATGCTGGGATGTGTGTGTGTGTTAGTGTGTGTGTTTGTGTGTGTTTGTGCCTATACTGGAGCTCCGGTTGTGTGAGTGGTATCAGTGTCACTCTCAGCTAATCTCTGGATATTTGCAGGATGTTGCCACTTTGATTTCCCATCATCACACACATATCTGTGGGTTTGGGGCTAACAAGAGGATTGTTGTTGTAGCGCTGACATAGTTTGCTGATGGAATTACTGCGTCCGGTCAACAGTGTGAGGAGCTTTCTCTGCTGATCATGTTCAGTAGGAGAGGAAGTATCTGCTTGATTGCTGTATAATCTGAAAATGTTGAACTATACATGCTTCATACATGTTTCACAAAGTAGAAGTATGTAGAAATGTAAATCTATGGGAAAACTGTTAGCAGATGCTGATATTGGCATTTTTTATTTTTTATTTGAGATTTATTTATTTATTTGTTTATTTAAATGAGATGATATACAATAACGGACATTTATAGGTAAACACATGGGATTATAGCCAGGTTTTATTCCCATTCCTATTCCCATTTACAAAACAAACTGAAAAGCGATTTCTTGAACAAAAGTGGGCAAAAAGCTTACACGCAAAATAAGAAATCACCCAAAAAAACTAACTCATACTCGTATAGTCTAACAGAAACACAGTAAACAAAGTTATCAAGAACTGTTTGGAGGCCAAGAGCGATGCAGTGCTGCTGTCAGAAATGCTGCTGTGTGTGCCGCGGCTGAGTATACTTGAATAGGCTGGACTTAGCTCTTTGGTCAATGGGAAGGCTGCTTCTCCCTCCGCCGGACCTGCTTCCCCAGCCAATCCCAGGAGGCCGCCTGAATGTCAGCAGAGATCCTTGTGTGGACAGAGCACTCAGTCCTCACACTCACACATCTCAACAAATATGCATTAAAGACACAACAGATATGGCCAGGGCGGTAACTCCAGTTGAACCTCAACAGATCATCTTGACCATGCCTACAAGTCCAAATGCATTGATTTGCTGCCATGTGGTTGGCTGATCAGCTATTTAAAGTAACTAATCATGTTGCCAGACTGTGTGTTTCTCTCTGCATAAACAAATGGTTGGTAACGTATTACACATGATATTTAACCTGGCACCATTTTGTGTTGCCCCCTAGTGGCCGAAATTGAATTGTCATAAAGAGTTTGTTATCCTATGAGGAATTATCGGTGTAAGGGAAAATATCTTATTGCTGTCCCTTCATTGTTCATAGAAGAATATATACAGGTGTAATCTGGAGTGGCAGATGTATATTTCTCTTCAGTTAGAAAGTCTTGGCAGTAAAGGCGCCCCTGACGTGAACATGAATGAAACAGCTGATCGAGACAAACTGCTCATTTTCTCTAATGACAGCCCTCACACTTGCTGGAAAGATATGCAGTGGGTGGGGGGTGGGGGGACAGAGGTCTGTTGGGGTCATAGTTGCATCATATTTTCTTTCTCATTTAGCAATCCCTCCTTCCTGTCATTTCTCTTCCTGCTGTCTTCACGCCTCTGTCAACACAAAGGAAAGAGGAAATATGGAATGTAAGCTTTCACTGGAAAATGTGTGAGCGTGAACTCGAGCTGGCCGCGGTGGAGAGTAACTCAGAACAGTCACTCATGTTACTGTGAATTAACAGGGGTTTTTAAAATGACCATTATGACTTATTTTTCAGTTAATTCTATCAGTAACATTGTACTTCTCTTCATTTCCCAAACCATCTGAATGCTGAGTAAAAGAGAAATATGATGAGAGCTTCTCATCCCTGGTGCTCCCATAGAGCAAAACTTAACTGATCAGAAACAAGATATTCACTTGGGTTGACTACATTTTGGAATTTACAGTTTTCTAATAAAATTAAGAGCTTAAAATGCATAATGAATAAAATATCTATCTATCTATCTATCTATCTATCTATCTATCTATCTATCTATCTATCTATGTCTGCCTGTCTTTCCATTTTTAATGAAGCACTTATTACTTTTACTCAAATAGATTCAGTGCCAAGTTAACCTGTATTAGAGTGCTTTTTAAGTTAGATAATTTTACATTTACTGATGTAAATGTGAATTATTACATGATTTAATGTCATCAGTGTATATCTTAAGTCCTTCTTACTCAATTACAATATTTTCTACTATCAGAGTTCAGGTTATAACAAACACAGTCATCTCACAGTCTGATATTTTGCTGAAGGAAATACCTTTGACTCATTTGGCTCTCAGATGTGAGGTGTCAGAGGTTGAGGTGTCAGACACTTCAAAGTCAATAAGACTTTATTGAAAATCAACAGCAGTGGTCTGTATTGTGCAATTTTCACACATAACACCACATGTTCCTGTTTATATCCTACTCCAACAATCTGTTTTTATTAACACAAACTGGACAGAACAAGGAGGCCCATCACAAATTAAGACCAAACACTCGACGACACGCCAGGGCCGGAGTGAACTCTGAACCCTGGGAGCCATGAGGGAGACAGTGCGACATGAAAGGTGATGCCTTTTGGAAATGGCCGTGTTAAAATGAAAGGGCTTTTTAAATCGCTCCTGCGCCTTCTCATTCGGGCCGTGATGTATGGCTTGGGTTCAGAAATGAGGTGCTCTCTGCAACAGTTTCCTGGCAATTACAGGGCGCTGGCGTCCAAAACCAGGCAGCTACAGAGGCCTGAGCAGATGCTGCCGTCCTCTGAGGGGTTAGCACGCTGCTGACTGTTCTCTGAGGATGAGCTGGTTAAACCAGAGTGAGTCTGTGTGTGTGAGACTGGGGAGCGAAGAGGGACAACAAGGGCTGTCAGTGTTAACAAATCAAACAAGAGATCAAGGTCTGGAGTGAACAAACTCGGGTTTGATTGTTTTATTAAAAGCTGTTTTGTTGTTGTTTGAGGAGCACCACAGTTGCACAGCTGTAGAAGGGCAGCAAGCAGCTCGATGCTGCCAGTGATGAACAATAAATTATTTGTCAAAATGTAATCTTGTCACATCCTCACATTTGAGGACAAATATCCTTTTTGCTTTGTTACAAGCATATTTACTTAATTTGAGGTGTAGTCACTTTGATACAGTTTTGCTCAAGTGCAGTTAAAGTAATAAATCCATGAATATGCTCAATTAAAAGGAGAAGGAACTTTAATGAAAATATATTCATAGTACTGAGTATTTCGAGTGCACTTTGTGAGCAACAACAGCCTTTTCTGCCCAACTTTGTGTAACATGTCTCAACAACAGAATGTGAAGAATTAACTTTCACCATGAGAGATTAATAAGATATTTCTTTTCTTCTTCTTCTTCTTCTTCTTCATCTTCTTCTTGTTTTCTTACTTTTTCTCCTTTTTCTTCTCATTCTTCTTTTTCTCCTTCATCTTCTTCCCCTTCTTCTTATTATTTTTCTCCTTCTTCTTTTATTATTCTACTTCTTCTTCTTCTTGTCCTTCTTTTTCTTCTTGTTCTTATCCCCTACTTCTCTATCCTTCCTCTCTGTCCTCTCCTTCTTCCCCTTCTCCTTCTTCTTCCTCTCCTTCTTCTTTTTCTTCATCTTCTCCTGTTTCTCCTCCTTCTTTTTCATCTTCTCCGTTTTTCTCCAGTTGTGGGGCTTTCAGGGTATTCTATGCAATGTTTCTGACAGAAAATTTATTCTACAAAAAGGTCTGTGCTGATTAGATGTTATCTGACTTCATTGTAAATAAAGTGTTTGTTAAATTTTTTTTTTAAATTTTCTCCTTCTTCACCTTCTTCTTCTTCTTCTTCTCCTTCTCTTGCCTCTCCTTCTTTTTCACCCTCATCTTCTTCGTCTTCTTTTTTCCCCTCTTTATAATCTTCTTTCTCCTTTTTCTACGTCTTTTCTTCTTCTCATTTTTCTTCTTTTTCTTCTTCTTCTTCTTCTTCTGCTCTTCTTCACATTTTTTTAAGCTAAAACCAGTCAGCTTACAAACCACTGACATAATGCTGCAGAGCGAAAGAGCATCTTTCACTATGGTTGATTTTTCTAAAGTTTCTCATCTGGTGAGCCCACATCTGTCTAATGAGAGCACTCATTGTCGGCAGGAACGTCACTGACAGTCAAAACATTCAACATGGTGGCCTGCTCGAGTGTGTTTGCATCACAGCAGCCTGTTTTATTTGACCAAATTCATCAAAATGACAGGAATAATGAATTTAAAGACAATAGAAGGAGGATGATGGTGTTGCAGCTGCAGTGTGACAACAGTGAGTGTGTTTTCCTCTCTGTAACAGAATCAGATGTTTCAGGAATTTAGCTTTATCTATGTGAGCTTATCAGTGATAACACCCTTAGAATATGTGTGCAGGGCCATTTTATCTTATTTTTATTGATTAGAAAAATAAATACTGGGATATATGTTGCATCAATGTATCACATTTCTGCATGTGGTTCCCAGCAGGGGGGCTCAGCTCTTCTTCAGTCAGTCAGTCAGGACAGCACTACATAAAAATACATCTAAGAGCCAAGATCAAGTCCATGTCATCTTTTTATTCATTTGACAGCCACGGTACATAAATAATGTTCAAAACAAACACATGTGATGTATGTTTATGCACGCGCCCTGGTGCGAGCTGTTGAGTCAGCGTGTGTCTTTGCAGAATTCCTAATTTGAAGCACATGCTGGTCACAGCTGGACAGGCTTCTCTCACAAGACCTTCAAATGTCTCACCAGATTTCCAATTGAGTTCAGATTCAGACTCTTTTCCTTCTAGGAAACGCTCTGCCCGCGTCCTGACTGCTCGGTGAGCCTCTGCGAGCCTGACTCTCGCCTCGCCCCGGGCGCTGTTTGTGCACTTTGGGAAAGAGAGGCTAATTGGAATTGAGCGTGGCCCCCAGATGCCTCCAGACTCTGGGCAATCACTCTCACACTTGACACACATTCACACATGTGCACACACACTTTTACACACCCGGTCATGTGTGTGCTCACACACACACACACATACATCATCTCACACAGATGTTTTTTTTTCCTTCCACTCCCCCCCCTTTCTTCTTTTCACCCACATCACCTTTTCAAGCCAAACAAAACGGTTGTAAACACAGGGTGCCCGTGAGGGGGAGAGGAATGCCTCAGAGGCTTACACCGGCTTTGGTGCTCTCTGACAGACAGTCCGCCCTGTGTTTGACAGTTCCCTGGGTGCTGCTGCCTGGTCGCACCGTGGTGGTCCCTGTGTGGCCTGTATGAGAATAAAGGGGGGTGGGTAGTAAGGGGAGAGGATGGATTGAAAAGGTGCTCAGGTCCCTAATCTGACCTGAGGGAAAGAAAAGATTAGATTGAGAAATATAGTGAGTTTATAAGAGATATTGACATAAAGAAGGCACTAATCCAATTCAAATACAAGTAACATCATTAATCCCTCTTGTTTAGAGCAGCTTGTATAAAAAACAGAGACAAACATACACACTCAATAACATACAAACAACAGATAAAGCTAAAGAAAAAACAAGCCTGGACTTCATCCTGATATGAATAATGTCATTCATTAATAACCAGGCTTGACAAAAGACAGTAAAATATTAATTAAAAAACAACAAAAATGATCAGTCTGATAAAAAAAAAGTGCAATAGAAAGGGGTAAAAGTCAGTAGAAAGTATTAAAATGTAGAAAGTCGAAGCAGCATTTAGTAATCTGATTGCAGAGAGGATGAACGATTTAGAGTAACTGATCTCACAAAGCAGATGAATTTGCCACATTTCATGCCAGTCAACAGGTGAATCTGTCTTGCCAAGCCTCGTGCTGTTGCATATGTTCCCAGTTAGACCAGTGAGCATCTTTTAAGAAGAACAGGGTGATGTGAACAAGGAGGGAATGAGAGCCTGTAACCAATGTCAGATTAAAACAGGGTACACACATAAGGATTTTCTAAATCTAAGCAGATTTTTGTCTGTCAGAGACCCCAAACATGAAGATAAAAAATCAGGCCTTGAACAGTTTTGATCGTACTGTGTGTGGTGTGCTCCGATAATCTCAACACAACACACACACGCACAACTATTCTGTCCCACCACCGACCTAGAATCTAGTCCTCCAAGACACAGATCTTGCGTGATCAAAAGGGATCTAACAGAAACGAAGAAGAAGAAGAAACACAGCAAGGAAACACAACACAACCTGGCAGAGGACATACAAGGAGAGGGAATGATGGTGGTTTTGGAACTATTTTTGGTGGAAAAATTGGGAACCTAATGAAAGAAAAGACCGTGGGAAAAATCCTGGAGACAGCAAGAACATGTAAACTGGTCTTCTGTTTCTGAGGTCCACTGAACTTTATGTTTCAGGTTGGCCATTCTTGATTTTTTTCAGGCTTCTTGATTTGCTACATTCTGTTCCACATCATAATTAATGGAGTCATGACTCGGGAGTCCACACATGAAGATGTTTGGTTCTAAATATTAAGATACTGAAGTTTAATATTTACGATTGTTGGTCCCGACCCATTTCGGAGTCGATTATCGGGACAAATTCACTCTGAAGACACCTCAGACCACAGGATAATCTTATAGTATAATCTTATAAATCATAAAATAATCTGGCATTTGCTGTCCTTGGTTAGGAGGGGAGAAAGTCGGGACAAAAACAGCCAGATAATCTTTATGTGTACCCCGCTTTAGACAAGACTGAGATAGATGCTATTAAAGCGGGATCATTTTTTTTTTTTACATTGATTAGCATACCTGTCTTCAAAAATGAGTATATGAACCAGATTTAAGGCAGAAATGACCTCTTGAAGGATCATACCTGGTACCTTGTTGTCCTTATCATGTCTGAGGTTCCAAGTGAGCTGAGCTGACGCTGAAATATAAATCGTAAATGGACTTGGAGCAAAGCAGCTTTACACCGCAGGTCACATCTACCCATTCACACCCATTCACTCTCACTCACTTGTTGTTGCATAACAGTTTCAAAACTGACACACGCTGACGTGTAGCATCCAAATTTTTTTCACAGTGTTCACTGTGACGTCGCGTCTTCTTCTGCACATGCTGGTCACTTCAGGGCCGTAGATGGCTCATACTGAAGTCTGATGGGAGTCACATATAAATTATAATGTGAACAACCACAGAAAAAGACAGATTTCAACAAAAAATCAGAGTAAAGGCATTAAGACCTGCAATGAATCTTTTCCAAAAATTTGCCTCGCTCAAGTAGTGGTGCATAATGCTGTGTTTTATTTCTATTTAGCCGTGGTGCATCCTTTGCAGTTGTTTGAAAAATGTATTGATTTCTTTTGAATTTAACCAAAGATGATATATGTGCAAATTATTTGTTAGAATATGACTAGAGATCAGTGAGTTTCTGAACCTGTTGATACCACTGATAATGAAATAAGCAGTTAATCATCCTGAAAACGTAAGACTGTAGAGATATTTAACTTTGACAGCATCAGTTGACATAAGAAAACACTGTTTGTTTTTTAGCATTGTTTGAGGACAGGGGTCCATCATGTATCAATTAATTTCGGTTCATATAGCCCAGCCTGAGGCCCTCTGGAAAAAAAATCTTGTTGATAAACTTCCTGATATCATTGTTTTCATGAACAGAGGATGTTGCTCAACCCTCACGAAGCAGCACCTGTTTGCTCTCTCCTGGTGTGGAAGCAATTTCCCCCCATGTGCATGTTTTATCACATTCCTCTCTCTGATTTTTATTTGAATTGTTGGCGCTCCAACTGCATCATCAGTGCCTGTTTTACAGTGGACTCAGATATACGTGCTGCACCATTCCTCACACCAGGCCGGGCTCACTGAAATGTTTGTGGCTTGTTTAGTTTGTACCCTGCAGCTTCTAACACCTGTCTGTCATTGTACGCAGACTTTACACTCCATCATTAGACCCGCAAGTGTGTTAAACACAAACTGGACCAGGACAGCAGAGGCAGGGGTGCCAGATTCTCTGTATGCTGACATATGTTTGTGTGTATGACTTTGTGCTTTTGCAGGTGTTCACCTGAGGGAGGCAAGTAGTGCATTTATGTTAATGCAGAAATCAACCACATCAGGCGTGATGAGTATGATTTATGTAGTCCCTGGCCTATTTGTGTAATTCTGGGAATCTACTAAAGCAGATCTAAATGCCTTTTTCTCGGTTTTTATGAATTTATATGAGATTTCTTTCTTAAGCAGTGTACACATAAGGATTTTCTATGTCTGAGGGGATCGTACTGTGTGTGGTGTGCTCTAATTATCTCAACACTGTACACCACACACATAACTTTTCTGTCCCACCACTGATCTAGAATCTAGTCCTCCAAGCAAGAAGAAGAAATGTAGCAACACCCATAGACATATAAACGTATATGTGTCCATGGATATTGCATCATGGATGTGCAGCCGACAAATCTGCAGCAATGATGCTATAATGTCAGTATGAACCAAAATCTCTGAGTCATGTTTCCAGCACCAGCAGTGACTGAAACAAGGTGTTGCTAATGAAGCAGCTAGCCAGCGTAGATCAGTGTTAATTTTTCTTGACTAAATATTTCTGTCATAGTTTTCTGCAACAACATTTTTTCCCCTGACAAAAACTAGACTATAACTGAAAAAAACAAGTTTACATGGACAAAAACTAAAACTAAATTAACTGAAATTTTCGTCAACAAATAAAAACTAGACTTAAAATGTCTGACAGAGACTTAATCCAATCAGACCTAATTTGGTCATGTAGAAAGTAGAGAAAAGTTAGGAATATATCCAGTCACAGCTACTTTGGTTGTGTGGAAAGGTTGGATGAGTTAAGAGGGACATCCAGTCACAACTGCCTTAGCTTCATGGTGGAGGGATCCAAGTGTAAAACATGACTTTAGAAATTCAAGGAAAGATAAAAAATGCCTTACAATTCACACTTCATATTTTAGTCGACTAAATTTACAGTAGATTTTGTCGACTAAGATGTGAAATTTTATCGCTTAAAACTAGACTAAATCAAAACAATTTAGATGACTAAATTATTACATTTCCATATCTGCCAAAACAGATAATTATCTGTTTTATCTGATGATACTGGTATTGTGCCCAGTATATTGTGCATCCTGAAAGATCATCCTAGAAACAGCTCTATTTCTCAGGTCCTAGTGCATTCAGTCTTTTTTGTAGTATTTACTGAAAACACCATGAATTTGAAGTTTTGAATTCAATGATTTCTGAATTAGTGGAGGTCTGGACTAAATGCCAAAGGGGGTAGGACACGCCCCCTCCTGCCACCAGTTGTTAGCCTTCTTCTAATCGCAATATGTAGTTTTGCTTTAACTTTCATCTCTACCATCAACTACTATTTTAACTGATCATATTTGAGTTTGTTTTCTGGTGACATCTGATTATCTATTTACAGAAAAAGTTGCATCCTATATCTCCATTCAGTTAAACAGTATAGAAATTATACCTCTTGGTCCATATTTCCCAGCCCTACCTCCAGGTTAAAATCTCTGTACCTGTGTTGATGAAAAGCTGAACCCAGAGGAGGGAGTTCCTGATGCAAAGCCAGTAATGAACTTTCTTCCTCCTGTTATCACGACTCTAGAGTTTCCTTATCATGGTGCCACTGCTCCCTCGTGCCTGTGTGCCCGGGCGGCTGGGCTGCGTACCCAGACAGACGCCGTCTTGTCCCGCATTCTTTCAGCAAACAGGACCCTTCGATATCTTAGTCACTGAGAAGGGGATTTGGTTACACACAAAAGGGAAATGAGCCTGCTGTGCTTTGCTTATGAGAGCAGTGTTAGCACTTCTTGGCGAAGGTTGGTAAGTGGGTGCACACAGTTTGATACCAGGCACCTACTTTTACAGATCCCAGAGGGTCCACTGTGAGAAAAACCTGCATTATGACTGTTTTTATGTGAAATGAGGGTTTCCCAGCTGAGGTTGATCACAAATGTTAGAGCATTTCTTTCTTTATCAGACCTAAAACAGGTAGTTTATGCTTCGATCCCTTTCTGACTTGATTGCTGTAATGCTCTGTGCTCTGAAGTCATTAGGGATAACAATCAAAAACTACTACCAGGTTAGGACTGCAAGGCTCCTGACCAGATTCAGAAGATGTTACCCCATTTCTTGCTGCCCTCAACTGGTTACCAGTCAACTGTAGGATCGATTTTAAATTTCTCTGATTAGTCTTTAAAGCCTAAAATGGCCAGGTTTCATCTTTTATTACTGATCTTTTAACATTTTAAACACCAGAATGGAGTTTGAGATCCTCTGGCAGAAAGTTTTTGTTCGTTCCTAAGGGTGCTTTCACTACAAACATGTTTGGTCCAGACCAAACGCAATCTGGTTTGCTTTTCTGCAAACCAAAAAAAGTGTCTTGTTTGCTTCCAAGCAGACCAGAGATCGCTTCGCGATGTGTGTGAAAGCAATTCAGACTAAACAAGGACCAAACAAGGCAAGCAAACCAAAAGGGAGTGAATTTGGGGCTTGGATTTTACTGAATATCACAACAGAAAAGCTAACATACTTTCACTGGCAACAACAAGCAGAGTGCGGTGAACATAAGCATTGCTAGCACTGCACTAGCTTAACATCTACAAATCCTTGTGGAATATGTGTGTACTTCAAGCTAAACAATGTTATTACTTAAGGCTGGTTGTGTATTTCTGGCTCATAACGCAACAACGGGCTGGATGGCAAGAACACAGACAGTAGCTACAGCACCAACTAGTGGCAGGAGGCTATGCTACACAACATTTGACAGGCTTTGGCACAGTTTGAATTCAATTCGGTTCAATTGAACTACTTTATCTATCCCCAAGGGGGCAATTTTAAAGGCATAGGAGTAGCACACATCCAAGGACGTAGTAAAACTATAAGGAAAAAAACAAACAAAAACACTAAACAAACAAGTAAACAAACCAAAAGGCAAATTGCATGGTACTGCATCATAAAGTTAACAGATCTTTTAAAGTGGTATTCAGCTAAAGTGACCATGTAAATTATTGCAGACAAAGTGCATAGTGCATTAAAGACTGTGTTTTATGACCGGGTTGGGTGGTGGGGGATCAGTGAATCTGGGGCAACGAGGGGTTGGGATGGGTCAGGGAGGGTCAGAGTAAACCAAAGAAGAGAAAAATGAACAATGTTGCAACGTCACCCCCAAACTAAACCAGATCTGCCAAATTCTTGGTGTGAAAGTGACGTGAATCTAGTCTGGTAAATAAAGGTGATCAGGCCTTTCCTGTTGGAGCTCCAAAGCTTTGGACTTCCCTGCCAGAGGATTTTAGATTAGCGAACTGTTTGTTTCTTTTTTTTCAATCATTGCTGCAGATTTATTTTTTTTATTGAAGGCATCCGCTTAACCTCTGTGCTAGTTTTAACTCTTCTTTGTATACATATTTATCGCTTACTTTTACGCATTTTATTGTTGTTTTCCAGCTCTTTCCTTCTGTCCTTTACGCTGCGGCAGTCGCTCCCGCCTTCTACGTTATCTGACTGCCCCATAACGAAAGTGATTGAAAGACTGATCGTCCAATTACCTGCCAGATATGCCTCTGAAAGGTTCTTCTCATTACTAAACACTTTCCATGGGCTCTTTCCCAGATGGATGAGAGATATATTGAATGCTCTATCTGGTGTGTCATGTAAAGCCAGCTTTGCCCTGCATCAGTATTGTGCTCTTGCTTTTAACCATCTACCACCTGAGTATCCTGTTCTGATAGAGGGGGTCCGGTACCATCTGTTTACCCCTTAAACATAAATAAACCAACAAGAACCCATATGTTCAGAGTCTAGATGCCAATCTCAGACTAATCTGCTGCTTGAGTAAATGTCTCAGATAAATACAAACATGAGTCATGTGACCAAAATATTCATTTCTATGGTTAAAAATCAGAGAGGTCTTGTATTGTCTTGTCTCTTCTGTCTTCCATGTTCTCTGTTTCTGTCCGGCTCTCTGCTGTTTCCTCCTCCTTGCTCTTTGGACAGCTGGAGGTGTTGGACGCCGTCCAGGGGGGTAAACAAAAATGGATTTAGGATTTCTTTTTAAATTTAGTCTGAGATCTAAACAGAGGATTAAGACGTCAGAGAGGAACAGCACTCCCAGCTGTGCATGCACTAATTTTACCTTGTAGAGCCATGTCTGTGTTTGTCCTCGGCACTGCAGCGCTGCTCTCATTCTTTTAAACATGACCCAAATCTGTGTGTATGTCTGTTTTGTGCAGTACTGCAGACACGGGATGTGTGTAAACAAGGAACTGGACCTGCAGCCTGTCCACGGGGAATGGGGTCCCTGGGGGCCCTACAGCGCTTGTTCAAGGTCCTGTGGTGGAGGAACCCGGAGCACACATCGAGAATGCAACAAACCTGAGTAAGAAAAAACATCGGATATTTATGAAACCCAAATCTAAAGAGAATATGTTTGTTTTCAACCAATGAGGAGGGTTAATAAAAGGGAAGTCCTGCATTCATAGAAGACGTAAAGGGGCCAGTTTAACCCACACAGAGAAAATGAGAAAATACAAGACAGAAAAGACAAAACTATGAGATAAAAGTCACATTTATGAGATATAGAGTCAAAATGATAAAATATAAAGGACAACATTACAGGATAATTTTTCCAAAATGTATGAAATATGTCTGAAGATATGAGAAACTTGGTCTTCAAGGTGAAAATTAAAAGTATGATTTACTAGATTCAAATTCAACAATAAGCCTCAAATAAGTCACATTTGTGAGACACAAACATACAAGCTTAAACTTTAGAGACAAAACAGTCAAAGTTATTTTAAAAAGTCAAAGCGAGATATAAAGTAAAACGCATGGCAGAAAAATCTGAATAATGAGATGAAGAGTCAAAATTGTTGTAAAATTAGTGAAAATTATCAAAGCTAAATTGAAATCATGGGATAATAAGTTAAATTTGGGGTACTAACTCGAAATTGTAAATCAAGAAAGTCAAAATAATGATGTCTAAGTCATGATAAGGTGTTATTAAAGACAAAAGTACTTGTTAATGAGTTGAGTTTTAAGTTAAAATTATGAGTTTGGATTGTTTTAGATTAAAATCAGTGTTGTCAGTAATACATTAATTGTGAATATTATCACCGATACCGATGTCGATTATCACTCACAATATTAAAATAAAGATTTCAGCCAATACCAGAGCAGGTACTAATTTTACTATGACCTCTTTTGGGGTAGTTCTCCGAAAATGATTTTTCTCTTATGTTTGATCGATTTAAAAGATCACTGTTTCGTTTCGAACTAATACGAAGTACAATGTTAAAGGTATCAGATAAAAAGTCAAAATTTATAGTTGTCTTATCTGCCAAGGATGTATTTTTTTGGGCTGTTTTTGATTTAGCTTTTCAACAACTCGAATCACGATTTACAGTGTTATACAAGCACTTTCACATAAACAATGTATCCTGAAAAAAAAAGTGTCCTGAAATTGCTTGTGTGAGCTGCATGTGTGAATGCAAGCAGACTCTACAGCTTTTGATCGGCGAGCTATAGACGAAGAATATTTGTGCAGGTTTGTAAAGAAACATACTCACTCTTTTGGAACCATGAACCAAAACAATGCAAGTGTCTTTAATAAATGGAAAATCTTTCTACGGACAGTTTAGAGGCTTGAGATTTGTTTTGAGAAATACTTCAGGCATTTAAGAAGTGGTCCACATTCAGTGAGAATAAAACACTGACTTTTGTTTACACAGAGTAACAATAAAGACATGAAGCCTTATTTTAAAAAAATCCAAATCTTTATTTTAAACTGACTTTCACTCACTTGTGACTCCTCGTGTCTCTCTTCAGGCCCAGAAATGGAGGGAAGTTCTGTGTTGGTCGCAGGATGAAGTTCCGCTCCTGCAACACTGAGCCATGTCCACGAGGACGGAAAGACTTCCGTGAAGAGCAGTGCTCCCAGTTTGACGGCAGGCACTTCAACATCAACGGTCTACCTCCCACCGTCCGCTGGGTCCCCAAATACAGCGGCAGTGAGTATAGTAGAGTTATCATGGCGTCGCTGTCGGGCACAAACTGCTTATATCCATTTAAAAATGTACTCTTTTCCCATAAAACAGTGCGTTTAGTCAGCTTCTGTGTTTGTGAGTGGGTTTTTTACATTTTTGACCAAATCAAAGTACAACAAAATAAAATAAAATAACAATCAGAAGAATATAATATTCATTCATCCAGTGGTAGAACTTTTTTTTTGCATTTCCTGAAGAGCAGCAGTTTTGGATGTAGGATGATTACAATGATGTAAAGCATTTAAAAGCTCACATCTAACAGTAGATTTAAGAAAACAAGCACAGTTTAGGTGGTTTCACTTAAATGACTACTCTATTTACGCCTTAAATTCTAAATAAATTCAAGTCTATTTGTCTGATTTCTGGTCTTCCATCTTAAAAAACAGCCTGAATTTTGTGTTGGCGGCATAGTGGTGCAGCAGGTAGTGCACATGCCTCGCAGCAAGAAAGGTCAGCGGTTCAATCCCCAGGTTGCTCAGGGCCTTTCTGTGTGCAAGTTGCATGTTCTCCCTGTGTATGCATGGATTCTTTCCAGGCACTCTGGCTTCCTTCGAGAGACCAAAAACTTTTTAGCAGGTTGATTGGTGACTTCAAATTGCCCTTAGGTATGAATGTGAGCTTGAATGGTCTGTCTCTCCACGTGGCCCTGTGATTGGCTGGCGACCAGTTCAGGGTGTACCCTGCCTCTCAGCCCAATGTCAGCTGGGATAGGCTCCAGCCCCCCTGCAACCCTGAAAGAGATAAGCAGTATGCATAATGGACGGATTTCTCATCACAGGCCCAAGGAGGAAAATGTCATGAAAGTGGAAAACACTTGCAAAATAAGTTTATCGACTGTGCAGACACTGGTGAGGCTACATGCATGTTCTCAGGTTGTCTCTCTGTCTCTCTGTCCGATCATTTTAAGATCAGATAGATGAAAAGATTTTAAGATCCTCAAAGGTCGATGCACCTTTTTAAGATCCTCAAAGGTGCCTCATATTTTCCTGCATGTGATCATCATATCGTCAGAACAATAACAGGGAGTTGTTGTTATTTTAATGCTGAAACATTCACCTTGATTCAAGGATGAAGTGCTCAACTGTTGGAGGTGATCGGTTAGGATAGAGGTCAGGGTCAAAAGTGAAGGCGAAAGAGTGTGATGGTCTTCACTTCTTGTTGAAGAACCACAGATGGCTTGTCGTAGAAAGTTCCAAAGACTGATTAACCTTGCACAGCAGCTGGATCAGCCTGATTCAGTGTCTGGAATCAGGCAGATCCATCTTGCCAAGCTCCAATCTACAACTACTGTGGTCGGCCCAAAGCAGCCAAATCAGAGTCTTTTGGAGCAGGAAGAGGTGAGCGAGACGACAGCAGAGATTAGCATAAATGCTAACAGCTTCAGTAGCAGTTTTGTCAGATCTGGACCACATTTTTTTATTAAACGAAAAACAAATATCAACACTACAAATGTCTACAGTAAAGATATTTTCACTCCACTTCCGACATGTTTTGACCTGAGTTTCTTTTATGAAGTTGCTCACTTTCTGTAATGCAGTACCGCCCACCTACTACTTTATCTGATTGGCCTGTAATAAATGTTGATTGACGGAACGATTGTCCAATCACCTGCCGGATATACGTCTGAAAGGTTCTGCCCGTTCCCAGACACTTTCTATGGGCTCTCTCCCAGATGGATTAGTGAAATATTTTGACCGGTCCATCTGGTGTCAGGTTAGAGATTGAAGACTTCCTGTCTGAACTTTCTTTTGTCATAATTGAAATTCTCTAAACCAAAGCAGCCCGGGGTAAACCTGCAGTTAACACCAAACAACAGCATTGTTAGCGCATCACACAAACCCTCCATATGAACTTCTTGGCTGCTCTCCATCAAGCAGTGGTTTCTCATTCCCAGCTACATGCCATTACCATCTGGCAGAGACCACCATGTTTAAGTGACTGAAAGTGATTCATTCATTTAATTGATGCTGTGTGAGCAAACAGGCCCTGGAGCAAATGCACTGTTCGAGACACAGTGATGCTTTTAAACAATGGACGGAAATTTGGCTGCTTCCTTGAAGAGTCAGCAGAACTTTGGGTTAAAAATGTAAACTGGGAGAAGTTCCAGAAAGTGATGTGCTTAAGTGGTTTGATCTTCTTGTTCATCAGGATTTATTTAGAGAACGCTCAAAAATGTACTGTGCTTTTATCAAACTTCTCCCACATTTTGTTTTCTGTCTCTTTCCAGTACTAATGAAGGATCGGTGCAAGCTCTTCTGCCGGGTTGCTGGGACCACGGCGTACTATCAGCTGAAGGACCGCGTCATTGATGGGACACCATGTGGGACGGACACTTACGACATCTGTGTTCAAGGCCTCTGCAGGGTATCTGTCTGTTCTTGTTATGAACTCACGCGAACACACACAAGCTTAGACGTCTACGTCAGCTTTATCTGAGCTCTCCCTCTCTCTATCAGGATGGTTTGCATCATGTGAGCTTATTTGGGTCAAAAACAGTTTGGATGTTGCAGAAGAACAAAACAGCACAATCAGCCTCAGTCACACTCTCATATGATTCATGTTTTTGGAAAGGGGATGGTGATTTTAGTGAAGTGTTTGTAGGTCATGATAATAAACACTAAAATTTTCCAGGGCTTAAACATCCAGATTGGCTGGATATTCAAAATGTAACAACATTTTTAAAGCAAATTCATGTATTTATTTTCAGAAAACAACACCAAAAAGACTTAAAGGGGTGCCTGTCTGGTGAAATGTTAGCAACAGTGCACTTACCATGTATTGAGACTCTCTTCTCCTGCAGGACGTCCAGGTTAAAGTCTGACCCAAGGCCCATTTAAAGCGTGTCTTCCCTTGCTTCCCCTCTACCCCCTTTCCAAGTCTGTCCTCTGTCCTTAATAAAGGCCAAAAAAAAGTTCCTTAAAATTAGCTTTAAAAATAAGATATCCAGTACGTTTATTGTTAAAATTTGTAGATTTAGGGACAAATTTCCATTTTCAGCAGCGTTTTTAGGGATGGCAGCTAACTGAGTCAGAAAAAGGAAGAGAGGGGGAATGACATGCTGTAAAGTTTCCAGGGTTTGGCTGTTTAATCTTCTGTTTTAACCTAACACACCAGATAGACAATTCATTATGTAGGATACAGGATATATGTCAGGGCGGCATGGTTGCGCAGCAGGTAGCGCACATGCCTTACAGCAAGACGGTTGCTGGTAAGACCCCTGTGTTGGTCAGGGCCTTACTGTCTGGAGTCTGTGTGTTCGGTTCTTTCCAGGCACACAGACCAGTAACCATGCTCAGTAGATGAACTGGTGGCTCCAAATTGCCAGTAGGTGTGGGTAATACTGTAAATTGTTGTCTGTCTCTCTGTGTGGCCCTGTGATCAGCTGGTGACTTGTCAAGGGTGTACCCTGCCTCTCTGCCCAATGTCAGCTGGGATAGGCTCCAGCCCCCTGCCACCCCAATAAAGATAAATGGTATAGATAATGGCTGGATGGAGGATATATTTAGGCATGTATGCCATCCAGGCAACAGCCCATAGCAAGTGTTTAAGAAGGGAGGAACCTTTCAAAAACACATTTAGAGGGTGACTGGGCAATTGCTCCGTCAAACAGGTTAATTATTGTATGAACCAATCAGATAAAATAAAAAAGCCCATGAGATGTGCCTGTTTGACAGCAAATTTATGTCAAACTCAACAGGAGATGAGTGAAAACATCTTATCCATGGAGAAATGCTTTAAGTGTTGTTCTTTGTTCTTTATTTAATAAATAAATGTTGTCCAGTTCTTGTAAAATTTCTGTATTTATTTATCATTCAGATTATTTTTATTTTTTATTTATATCTGCAAGTTGTTTTTACTTTTTTTAAATATTGATATCGTGTGTTTTCTTACCTGTGTGCTATGCAATGCTACTGGAATCTTAATTTCCCTGAAGGAGTCTCCCCAAGGTATTAATAAAGTTTAATCTAATCTGATCTAATCTAATGTAAAATGCTACAAAAGCAGGTAGAACCTATGCTGATCTTTGCATGAACAGCCATTTTGGACAGTCCTGCTCCTGCTTTTGTCTCTAAAGGATGCTAATTCAATTGCCTCTGCAGACCAAGCTTGGTATTTAAAGCTTTTTAACCAAAAATCAGGGTCAGACTAGAGTTAAGTATTTGGAGCTTTTGGCACAAAAAATAACAGATAAAATTGAAGAAGTTTCAAATAGCTGCTCTCCTCCTACCGTTAATTGAAAAATGTAATTACCATAATAGTCAGAGGGAAAAATGAGGAATTTGGAAGAATTTTATAAAGGGTAGTGATGCTGGAGCTGATGGTGTAGCAACCAGTAAGACTGTTGTGCACATACTGAAGTTTTTGCTCACCAGTATGTTAGTTGATGCCTTGAACGCCTTCAGTTAAATGTAGCATTGATTTAATGTCACTAAACTGTCACCGTAGCTTCAGATGCTAATGCTGCCATTTCTGTGACATCCTTTTTAAATTGTGTCCTGCCTCCTGAAAACTCCTCTCACCCAACGGGCAAAGTCTCCTGCTGCAAATATTAAAGTGCACTTTCAAAATGAATTAATGTGAGTTCATGAGTATCAAAAGACTTATGAAATGAATTTTTACTGACTCTTAGGTAAGGAGCTGTCATGTTGAGTGCTAAATAAATCTGTATGAGTGTAAACGTTATAGAAAGCATAGTCACGTCTTGTTACATCACTCTAAATCTGTCTCCTCTGTGCCCTTTCAGCAAGCAGGCTGCGACCACGTTCTTAACTCGAAGGCCAGGAACGACAAGTGTGGAGTGTGTGGCGGGGACAACTCGTCGTGTAAAACCCTGGCAGGGACCTTCAACGACGCTCAGTATGGTGAGTCCTGCTGCTCAGATTACATGTAAGGTACACTAATAGATCACTGTTTGCTAAAGAGGTGTTGCTGTCACACATCAGCAGTCGAGATGATAAATCTGGTGCGTAGTAAATGTAGAGAACGCTGACCTGCTGAGGGCTGCTTTTAGGCTCTGATGTCACGTCTGGTTATGTTTAAAGGTGAAGTACTCTGGCCCTTAAGTATATTCAGCTTGATTTCCTGCAACAATGCGTGCCTCAGTCAAATTTGGAAAAATGCAGAGCAGCAATTTTCACTAAGAGCTTTAGAGACTGATTAAGTCTTCGATCTCACTGTGTCAGGTCTTTTTTAGATAGCAAACACAAATCTGACATCACCTCTTTGAACTGTCCTTAATGCGGAGCTCCAGCGTGAGCCAAATGCTGATTGCATCCAATCCCTTTTAGGTCTGGGCAGCAAAACAGAAGAAGCATCAGAATAAAAGCCCTGGGTGTGGTCTTTGTTATGTTTACTCCAGGGTTTGTGTCTCCTTGACTTAGGGTCAGGGGCTGAGGAACTGTGCTTTGAAAGGGTACAAGTTCAAATCCAGGCCAAGCAGGATTTCTTTTTCCTTCACTTTTTAGAATAATACACACATTTTGACTCAAGTACACATTTTATTTGTGGTAGCAGCTTATAGATCTAAACTTTTTTAGCAACTTGGCATGGCTTATCTTCAGGAGTAGTATTAGTGCCTAGGGATGAGAATGGATATAGTTTTATTGATACCAGTGCTGTAATGGATTCTGCTTATTAATCAAATTTTTAATGATCCCCTGTGGACTCTTTGTTTGGACAAAAATTGTCCGACAAAGGTGTTCAGTGACAACAATGTCAAACAAATGCTTCCGCAAGCTATGTTTCCACCCGATAAACTTGTGCAGTAAGCGTCTTCTTGTTGAAAATTAAACCACAGTTTTCACCACGTCTACCCAGTGCCTGCCATAAATACATTTTTGATTTCTGAGTTATCATCACTGCTGACTGCATTTGATCAGAGTGTGATATACTTGATTTACAAGACGTGGAGACCAAAGTGGAGCAAATTGATTGACAAAAAAACTCATGATGTCGTTTCCTTGAGGGAGTTGTCAATGATTCTAAACCTGAATTGGTTTTTAATTTCCATCCCTAGTAGTGCCGTCATAAAGCAAGAAACTTGTGTTGTCCTATTCTACCATTGGGCTACCTAAAACCTGCTCCTCAGTCTAAAGTTTGATTTTTTTTATAGCAGACATGAGATAGATGGACTCATATCAGTTGGGTTGCAACCAAGTGCTACAGAGGTTGTTTCATTTTGTTGCAGAACACTGTATAAATATTTATGAGTAAATAACTCATAGTAATTCTGAACATTTGTTGTTTTCTGTAATTCAGCCACTTGCTGCTTGGCAGATCTCACAGACAAAATATTCATGTAATTCCCCTCCAATCTCTCTGAAAAAGTCCTGCCCTTCCAATCACTTTCCATGGGATGTTTCCCAGATGAATGTGAAATTTATCCCATGGATATGTGCACCAATCCATCTGGTGTGTCAAGTTAACAGTGGGTCTACATACTATAATCTTTTTTCAAAAACAGGACTATTTAGCAGACAAGAAAACAGTGATATATCACACTTTTTATGGTGTTACCATATAACTTCACCCTGTATTGAGATGATTTTATTTTCACCAGATTCTTGTCAGTATAAACTTTTGCTTGTGAATTCAAATTACAATATTAATGGGACAAAGTTCTCCAACACAGTGTGCCTCTGTTTGTTTCCACGCTCTCCTGCCACATACTCTTGAGTGCATATTTGTTAGTACTGCCAATAGTAATACTCACAGGTATCAATGCAGACTGTCCTGTTTGTTTCTTGCACCATCTGTCTGAGACTACAGCCACAGATTCCAGTAAAGGACAT
The DNA here is from genome assembly GCA_037902135.1 of Cetoscarus ocellatus. NCBI lineage: Eukaryota > Metazoa > Chordata > Actinopteri > Labriformes > Labridae > Cetoscarus > Cetoscarus ocellatus. Next base: position 109,116 of record JBAMNC010001480.1, read on the forward strand.
GAGTATAAACAAAATTGATTCTGTCTTTTATTTATATGATGTTGAGTACACAGAACTTTCATAAACATGGGTCCTGTCACATCCTGTCAGTGCATCTGAAGATTTTTTTTGATTAAAAAAGGCTTTATTTCTGTGCCTCTTGTGGGGTCCAGCACATGTTTTTCATTGTGTGTGATGTTGTGGGGAGGCTTTAGTAACATATAACTTTAAGCCTTGATTACATGACAAGGAATCGCTGAACCATTTATTGTTAATTATCCAACAGAAAATGTGACATTTTAAAATTTGTACTCAGGAACCTGTATTTACTGATTTAAATAGATCCTTTCCAAAGGTTTTATTAATATAAATGCTACACTTAAGTTCCTCTTGGTAGGTCTGGTGGGTCTTTTTATTGTATTTGATGTTGTGGGGATGCTTTGGTGAAATATTATTTCAGGCCTTTGTTACACGACATTGATCCATTGAAAATTAAACCCTTTTTTCATTCTTGCCTCCAACAGAAACTGTACCAATTTAAAACTTTGAAACCCTGGAACCTGTTTTCAATTCTTTCCATTTTTTCGGCACCCGCAAAGCTGTTTTTGTATATAAAAAGATAGCCAAAATACAGCAAAAGTGGACTGTTTTTGATCAAAATGACGTTGTATATTCAGGCCTAAATTGAGTTTAACATGTTTTAATCAATCCTGTTTGCATTTTTTGTGTTTAGGAACAATAAAATTAAAGTTGTTTATGATCTGAGGTATCTAAATATGTTAAACTGAGGATTTAAGCGGTCAGTGGCTACAAATGAACAAGCAAAAAGTAGAAAATTCTTCCCTGTTTACTTTGCAAACTTCCTCTGTAAAAACCTTTAATTTCCCTCTGCAGGCCTTTAACACATACTTTCCCTTCTTGCTTGTGGACAGTGCAGCATGTTTGAGGTAAACCCCAGCGGTCCCTGAGGGCTTGTCTTGTGTTTTCTTTCCCCCGGGGGTCTCTGTGTTTACTGTTCATCCCCGGGTCACTTTGTGGTTGTAGAGGATTGTGTGTGTGGTCAGTGGCTAAGCTGGGGGATCCCCGAAGCTTCTGATGGCATGTGGATACAGTGTTTCCTCAGAGGGGGGGGTGTGGTTGTGGTTCCTGAACCTCACACGGCCGTTTTTTTGTTTTTTTTTAAGATGCCAATGTGGTCACAAGTTACAGTGAACAGAAAGCGAGGTGTATTTGTGTTACAGTGAGATTTGGGTTTGTTTGAAGGAGTGTAAGTTGCTTCTTGTAAAAGTGTGGCATTTAGTGTGGCTTCAATTTGACAAGATTTAAAATGAGGCCGACGTGATGATGTTTCGGAAGATGTATTGTATTTTGTTTGATCTGGAGAGTGTTTGAAAGATCTGCTAGGGTGTTGAGAACGAGATGTGAAACCAAGTGCTGCCCCCGAGTGGCTCAAGGTGTCAGGAGAACCATCAGATCTCACCAGCTAACACCTTTTCTCTCATTATTTTCAGGTTGTTTTTTACAAGCAGGTAAATGGCTTGATGGCATTGAACCAATAATCCTGCACCTCAAAGGCTGTATTTTCGTACTTTCTCCTTTGTTTATCTTCATACTTGAGAGATTTTATTAGACTGAACTTGCGGACAAAATGCTAAACTGTGTTAAAACCAAACATCTGTTTATCATAAGAACATTATAAATGAGACTTCTCCATTGTGTAATCTTCAAAAAGTTGCAATAAAAAAGAGAATCAGAGAGGCAGGTGTTTAAATGTCACTGTAATGATGTCTAACATCTGCTCTCTCATGTATTGTGAAACTGTTAAATGCTGTGGTTGCTGTCTACACTGGAAAAAAAAACCTTACACATTGGCAAGTGTATTTGATTTACACTCACTAACCACTGTATTGGGTGCACCCACATCACGTTTGCTAACGTAAATATTTACAGAGGAAAACAAGAAAAGAAGACTTCATTAATCCCTCATTGGGAAATTCAATTCTTTCCACTCTGCTGCTGAAACTTGCTAAACACACTGACATGCACATGCACAAACAGGCCCTACGATCATGCATTAATGGAGAGATGCCAGAGTGATTGCTCGCTGCTCCTGAAGAAGCCCTACTGAGCAGCTTTGGGATTAAGCACCTTGCTCAAGGGCACTTCAGCAGTGCCCAGGAGGTCAGCTAGCAGCTCTCCAGCTATCAAAACAACTTCCAAACATGGTTCATTAAGGACTTGAACCAGCCAACCTTCGATCCCCATCATAAATCCTCCCTGACTAAGCTACTGCCACCCTAATTCATCCAATTCTATGGCAGCAACTTAATGCATTAATGCCTGTAGTTCAAACCAAGCATCAGAATGAACAGAAGAGGTGATTTAAGTGACATTAATGTGGCATGGTTGTTGGTATGGGTATTTCAGAAGCTGCTGACATACAGGGATTTGCACAACAAACATTTGTGTTGATGGTGAGGTGAGATTGGCCAGAGCGGTTTGAGGTGATAGAAAGGCAACAGGCAAGGCTTACTTTTCTTTAATCACCCAAAGCTAATCAGAGCTGGGCCCTGAAGGCAAATGTTAGCCGAAAGGGAGGCGCTAACACCAACTATCCAACCATTCAACTATCCAACTATCCAACCTTTAAATTTCTTCATCTTCATAATAAATGACATCTGAGGAGGGCCCATTGGACTTTCAGGGGCCAAATCATTTCAACTGGCAACCCTGCTGATGCTTTACTCATTATGTTGTGTATCTCACATGTTGCAGTGTTCTTTGAGTCAGCCTGGGTGATGAATTGGTAGAGTTAATCAACTTGATTTTTTTTGTTGTAGAAGATTTTTTTTAAAGTTGAAATTAGGAATTTATCCAGGACTTAATCTGCCTCTCCATTCTTTACTCTACCACTCTTTAGCTAACACCCTCCTCCATGTGTCAGTTTAACAGAGACACAGTTACAAGTTGTAAATTGCAGCATTGTTTGCAAAAATACTGCTTTGAAACACCTACAGTATATTGCATGTGTGTATAATGTTTTGCAAATATTCAGCTTTTACTTTCAGTGTAGACAATCCACCATGTCTAAACCAGCCTTTCTGAAAAGGGGTGCCGTAGCACTCTGGCGTACCTTCTGGCTTTGCCAGAGGTGCCTTGAAAATATTAAAAAATCAACCAAATGTTTTTATGTTTATGCAGCATATAAGCATGTAATATAAGACAGAATCGTCCCCTACCTCTCTTGTCTGGAAGACGTTTTTGGAAAGTGCACATGAAACAGTGGCTGCGAACAAACCAGCATTTCTGTCATCATAACTCTCTGAGCTACCAGCCTCATCCAGTGGTGCCAGATTAGTGAAGGAAGATGAAAGGATGTTTTTTGTGTGAAAAAGTCTGCAACACTAGAAAAATCAAGTAATGATGAAAAATGCAAAAGTGCCCAAGAAAACCTCAGAAGCTTGCTTCTTTGTGGCTACAATAATAACAAGGCTGTGTGCTTTGTCCCAGGCACAGAATTCCCATCACTGGTAATTTATAGCTATGAGTTTTTTGTGAAGTAGGTCTGATAATAACACCGTGTGTAGGGTTGTGGTTTAAGGTGTTTAATTTTTTTTGAGCATGCCTTAAGGGTAACTTGAAACAAAAATGGTTGAGAAATTCTGGTAAAACTTTAGCTTGCATTTTAATTCCTTGAGGAAAATTCAGTTTACTTTTGAGATATACAGTATTTTGATCAAATTAAATCTGAGCTTTCTTTGTGTAATTTCTGTGTCCTTTTGGGGGTTTTTTTTTCTGTAAGAGGGGGACAGATGTTTTAAGACGGAAATTGAGTATTGAGGGTAAAAAACTAAGATTTTGCTTTTAAGCCATATCTCCCAGCCCTCGTTTTGAGCACAAACTGCTAATTAAAAGGAAAATGTGCCCCTGTTTTTGTAGATTCCCTTCACCACACTCTTCTTCTGATTTTGTCTGCTTTGTGTCATCTCTTGTCATTCATGCACTCTCTCTCTCCCACACTAACACCGGTTAGTTTATCACGGGACAACAGCCCAGCGTAGTAATTACAGGCCAAAAGGTAGGTCCAGGGAATAATTACATATCATTTCACGGTCGGGCCTCTGAGACTAAAACAAGGCCTTTTGCAGGTTATTTGAGAAGACTGGAACTTTTTTTTTTCCCCTATTTTCCAAATGTGACATGTAAACCCCCAGCGGCTAGAAGCTGACTTTCCCTGAAGCATAGTGAAGCTATTATGAACATCAAGATGTGAGCGTGGCTACTTTGCTCTCCGTTTAGGCTTCTTAAATGTGCTTCCTTTCTGTTTTAGGTTACAACACGGTGGTGCGGATCCCAGCTGGAGCCACAAACATCGATATCAAACAAGTCAGCTACTCTGGAAAACCAGAAGACGACAACTACCTCGGTGAGTGTGCTGTGTGTGTGTGTGTGTGTGTCAGAGCACTGATATGGCTTAAAGCAACACAAGATCAAATTGCCAGTTTCTAGGAAGAATACATGCAAAGTGGAAGCAGTCCGACCTAATAAGATGTATATATTACACTCCTTCACTTCTCAACTCATAGGTCAATGTCATTATCCCTTAACAGAGCCATAAACCACCCAGACTTGGTGACCTGAAGTTGTACAGGCCAGCTTTTAGTGAAGGAGACATGGGCCAAACTGTTGTCAAGGCATTTTTGGTTGCAGGAAAGGAAGCTGTCATTTGTACCGGGTGCATACGGGGGAAACGTGGAGGGGCGTTGGTCCATCTGGTCATGGCGGAGAGGCTCGGTTGGGAAAGCAAATGGAGTGTCAAAGCCTGAGAAAGATAAATGAGGCAGCAATAGGTGCTAATTAGAGGCATGTGGAGCCCAGGCTGCATGAAAGTGGATATAGGGGGATAGGGTTAGATGGACCCACCGGGCTGGAGGTGTGTATGTGTGTGCATGATCGCATGTGAAGGAGAGACAGACAGGGGAAGGCAGAGAAAAGTGCTTTTGCCTGTGCTGTAAGGGGCGGGTGTCCACTCTCCCATGGTTCATGTCAGGTTCAAGATGTTTTAAGTCAGATTGTGGGGAAACACATGTGGCAGTCAGCGTCTGGTTGCCATGCTGCGGGGAAAAGCTCCACTCCCGCTGTTGCCTGAGTGCCACAGACGCACTCCCGGCGAGCTTTGTGTGTATAAAACATGGAGGAGATTTTCCATGCCCTGTCAATATTGTCACTCTAAATGTTACAGTACAGAGGGAAGTTTTTGAGATCCCCACAAAAGGAGTCTTTTCCTTTGAAGCTCCTTAACTTTGAAACTTTCTTCCTGTGGAGAACATGGAGCCTCTTCTTATATACTTTTTTTTACAAGGCTGTGATAAAGTTGATTCTGATTGGCCAGTTATGCATGGCAACGGTCTGTTCCTGTATAGACTGGTGTAGGGATGAAGTACGTTTGTAGGCCAACCCAGAAGTTAGCATCATGCCGGTTCCCTTGACCAAGAGCCTACAGGGTTTTTCACTGTGTTCATGGACAACAAACATGTGGTGGACAAAACTTCATTACGATAATTTTCACTAGGGCCCTAACTTGGTGACATTAAGTTGCTGGCGTTAAAGCAAGCATGATCTGGCTATGGTTTCTTAAAAACATATACTATAATCTGAAATTGTGGCTGGTGTGCAAAGGCCATTTTTGTAGTTCTTGTTAGATGCTTGTTAGCAACCATTTTTAAAAAAAAGACAATAATACTTTAAAATTCCAAAGTGGGTAAATATCGGATGCATTTTACGTAATTTAAATGTTGTTTGCATGTGTTGTGCAGTAAGTTCTTTTAAGAAGGGTCTAAAAACACTGCTTTTCTCACATGCTTTTGGCTTAGTTTCTAATTTTATTTGTTATTGTTGTTGTTGTTATTATTACAATTTTTTGTAATATTTGTATTATTTATTTGTTCTTTTTTTCTTTTTTTTTTTTTTTACCTGTGCCTGTTTTTATCTTCTGTGAAGCACATTGAGCTTACACTTTTATAATAAAATTGAATTGAGTCAGATTGAAAGTTTTTCATGGACCTTCTTCCAGACATTTATCCAAAAAACTATTCTAAAATCCCTCAGACTTTTGGATGTAGGAACCAAAAGTAGAAAAATGCTAACTCACTTCTGCATTTTAGGACTCATTCTTGAACCACTTCATTGCTGGAACTTTTTGAAAACACAAAATTTAATATACATAGACCATTGTTGTCGCTGTAAGACACAAACCTCCTATCTCCGAAATCACTACTTTTTAGAAAATGAATAAAAAAATACTACTGAATTAATAAATATTGTACTATCATGATGACATCTTTTTGTTATTTGAATTTGATCAAAAGTGTATAAAGCTCCATCAGACACACGGAAGGTGACCGATGGCACTGCTTTATGAAAAAACCTGAACGACATACAATATGGAGATTAAGAGGTTTGGGCCCAACAGCGAATATTTCTCATCATACAACATAATTATTAAATATCTTAAACTGTTAAGATTAATAAAAGAAAGTGAGTGTATGTTTGAAAGAAGTATGCCAAACTTTCATTCGTCAGAAGAGCAACCAACCAGATCATTTAAGTACAATCTATCTCTGTGTATATTTCTGTTGGACACAGAGGGTATGCACTGATGTCAATGTGAAGTAACTGATATTAGTGGTACAGTGCCATAGTTTGTCAGTTTCTGTAGGCCTAATTATTTTACTGAAAATGTAGATTCTAGATTGATTTATGTTTCAAGATGACTAAATAAACTTTTGGAGCCATAAAGAGGGAGAATTTATAAGTCTGAGTAATGTGATGATGCCCTGTAGAGACAATTATAACCCTGTATGTGTGTGATTTTGTGTTCATCCACAGTGAGATCGATGTATCTAGGCTTTCTCTGGGCGTTTTAGCATCCATTTAACTGTTGTTTTCTCCATTTATTTTTAATGTGACACACGAACAGGTCAGATACTTCTATTCCATGAACAATAACATCAATAATTGGCTAAATAGAAGTCATATTGACTGAGTTATTTCATCACTTTGTATTAAATCTGTGGACTTGACTTTTTAAAAATTGTTTGTGCCAAACCAGCCGTTGTAATCAGAGATCTCTCGGTTTTATGTTGGCTACAAGTATGAAAATATGATGTGTTGTCCTCAGTGCCTCAACATTTAAGATATTGACGTTTGATTTTATGAAGAAAATAGAAAAAAAAATGCTAGCTGGTGTAGCATTATGGCTTCATCTTCTTCTATGAACCTGATATTACGGCTCTGAATGTTTCAATAACATCAGCCGAGAATCTTTCTGAATAGAAGGCCTGTTTCCCCCAGTATCTCCATAAGGCCTGTAAAACGTGATAATCCTAGATTTGGATTCATGTTAGGCCTGAGTTTTGACCTCAAATCCTGATCTCCTTGACAACTTCCTGTGCTGAACTAACAGCAAAATAGTTTTAGTTGAATTAAAGTGTTTGACTGTTGACTGTTGTTGTACACCTAGTGAAAATGAAATATTAAAAAGCAATGACTCTCAATGAAGTAAGGAAATCACAGTGCATTACTGTATTTGTAGTTTCTTCATTCTCGTAGACAGACACATTGCTAATATACGGACGATGCTTCAAGGCCATGAAGCTTACATCGATGCAAACCAGACTCTCAAGAGCTGTTATCAAAAATCAAAATACCAGATGAGAGAATCAGTTTAACAAGAAAGTCTAATTTACATAAACACTTGGAAAATATTGAGCCTCCCAGGAAGTGAAGCGGATCTTTTGGCATTCAGACTGACTCGACACCTTTGTTAGTAAGAGTTTGAGGGATTCTTTTCTTATTATTCATGTCAAATTAAATCATTGTCTCCTCTGTAAAAGCAATAAAAATTGAAAAAAACCTTCATTTGATCTGATTCACGGCCATCATCAGGAATTAAGGAACTTGAAGTGTTTATGTGTTTCAGTACTCTCAGTCCGAAAGAGCTGCATTCTCTCAGGCCACATGCTAGCTGGCATCAGACTAGAATGTAAACAAAGCCGCATTTCGAGACTTAATCACTTACATGGCTCTGGCGTGCATGCTCTGATTATAATAAGCTGCATGTTTCCCTGAACTGAAGTGTTGAGGGTGCTTGGTGTGCATATTGGGTGCGTGTTTCCCTAATGTAAATGCCTACTCATACATTCCTGCGTGTTATTCTCGAGTGTATCTTTATGTTCTTGTTTGCAGTTTCAGTCAGTCGAGCTCCATTGTTGGCCTTGTAATGTCAGCTATTAAGCTGAGTCACGCAGTCTAACTCCAAATAACTGCAATTTAGAGCCTCCCATGCAACACTGGTTTTCCAGAACAATAGTTAAGCAACTCAAAGACCGTTTACTTAACATACAGCCCCACATGATGCAACACGTAAACAAGCCCCAAATCCTCATGAGCCAGCTCTTTTTAGGAACCAAGCATTCTTCTGCTAATGCTTATTTGTGTTTGTTGACAAATCTGTGTTTGTGTCTTATTCCAGCTTTATCTGATAGCCAGTCCAACTTCCTCCTAAATGGGAACTTTGTGGTGGCCATGTCCAAAAGGGAAATCAGCTTCAAGGGAACTATCATCGAGTACAGCGGCTCGGACACAAAAGTGGAGCGCATCAACTGCACAGAGCGGATCGAAGAGGAGCTCGTTCTGCAGGTTTAAGATGGAGTCTTTCATATTTTGTCCTTTAAATCAGTGGTCCCACCATGTTTTGTATAATAGTTTTATGTGATTTGATGTTGTCATGGACCAAACTTTGTTCTGGGGGGTTTCAATCAATCAATCAATCAATCAGTCAATCTTCATTTAAGACACTTTACAATAGAGCAGACTGAAGACGAACTTCTCAATTTATGGAGACATATATATGTATATAAACATATAAAAATACGAATACATACATCCAACGCCCAACATGAATCCATATAGCGAATTATGAATCCCTCCATCATGGCGGCAAGAAAAACCTTCTGTTTAGCAGCAGGAAATCTTGAATGTGGACCCCAGTCTCATGATGAACAGCAAACCCACACTATGCTGTGTTGGGTGTGTGGGTGAAGAGAGGGAGGTGGGCGGAGACAAGTGGACTAAAGTAAGAGCTGAAGCTAGTGACAGATCCATGGACCAATCATAGACCTGTCTTGTCATATTTGTTTCTGCTGAATTTACATTTATTAGAGGTTAGCCCCTTGAGATGCAGCATCTTGTTTTCAGGAGGGTCCTCATGTCTGCATGATTGTGATAGTTTTTATAGAAGTATAATCAATAATAATCATGAAAAGAGTAATAATCTAATATTTACATTAACATCTATAATGATTATAAGGTAGAGATGACCGATGTTGAATAATACAACAGCATCAAATGAGAACTTATAAGTGATGTATTTTCTGCTGGTAATTGAGGGGGACACCCAGACCATAAATCCGCTCCCACCACATTTGTCTCCGTTAAGTATCTCATCAGTTTGGGATTTGTCCACCATTTTGTCTGTCGTTGAAACAAATATATTGAGTTTATTCCTCGGTCAAGAACATGACTAAACCAAGTAGAAAGATGCTGAGCTAGGATGTTTTCAACAATAGATTTGCGTGCAAACTCTAATATTTTCAGAGGAGACAAAGTCACTGTGAGAATTTCTTTAAAATATACCCTGTGTTTTTTGAGAAGCTAAGGTGGCCGCCCAGGACTTTGCCAAGTTATTTAAAGTTTTCCACAGTTTAAACAAGTTTGCCATCAAGTGAAACCACCTCTATTTTAAGATCATAAGCTGAATCAGTGACATCTTTTAAATCACATTTTAAAACTCACTTTTTTAGAGTTGCTTTTACATGATCCTTTTAGTGCTTACATACTTGTCATCATCCATGTTACCTATTTATTTTTCCACATAACTATTTTACAATGATCTATTTAACTATTTTTTAACTCTTCTGTTCTTACTCTCCTCACTGGTTTTTCATCGCTTTAGTCCTGTTTTTACCATATCTTCATGTTTTTAATATACTCCCTTTTTAATTATTACCATTGCTCTTCTATTTTGTTTTATGTTTTCATTTATCTTTTCTCTTTTACTCATCCTCTATCTACCTTCTCCTTCCTGATGTGATGCCGTCATCTATCATCTATCGTCCATCATCTATCAACTGTCATCAATTTATGTATTTACAATCACATTATCTATCAACTGTCTTACTGTCGCCTTATCACTATATATAAAACAAATACGTCAGCTGTCTCCCTCTCACCAGTTTACCATTGTCCTTCCTTTTGTTGTTTTAATTAACATGACCCTCTGTGCCTTTCCCTTTGACTCTTTTCGGTCCCTGTCTGACCTGATTATTGATTGTATTGTGCTCAGAGTTCTGCCTTTTCTGCTTTTATTTTGTCTGTTAAAGCACTTTGTAAACGTCTGTTTTGAAAGGTGCTATATAAATAAAGTTATTATTATTTAGTATTATTAATTAACCAAACTTTAAAGTATCTCACCATTGTGCAGTATCAGAGGGAGCCATTGGCTTGTTTCTAAACCCCCTTATGAAGACATTCATGAGAACTCACTCTGTTTTTATCAGCTGCTTAACAATGACTTTTAGGAATGCATTGGCCAAAAGTCATCAGGTGAAAGGGTAATTAATTAAACCGCTACACTTTCTGATTGCTGATGGTGTGAGTTTTATCCATCAGTCTGAGCTGATATGATGATTATTGATGGGTGCTTTATTAGTTCATATCTCTAAGTTGAATCCTTCCACATCAGGTAGTTGAGCACTCTCATGGGCCTCAGCTGTCCCGTTGTTTAATACATGATGGAGAGTCAGGGAGCACCAGTGTAAAGTCTGCACACTTAAGCCGCACAGGCAGATATGCAGGGATACGGTTATATGCTCAAAATTAAACACCCCTCAGTCAGACATTAAATTAATAATTTCCCCGTGGCCCGCTTTCCAAAGAATCTACACCCTTTGTTCCTGGAGAGAGTTGCCACAGTCATAAAGGGCCTGAAGTGCCTCACCTTTCTTTGCCCCATCTCCTCAGTCTCCCCTCTGACAGGGTGATAAGGCTGCAGACATAACATCAAGCCCCCCCTTAAGCCTTCTTTGACCTTGCCTTTCCCATTACCGCTGTCCTCACAGGTCTTGTGTGTGGGAAACCTCTACAACCCAGATGTGCGCTACTCCTTCAACATACCCATCGAGGAACACAGGGAGCAGTTTGTGTGGGATCCCTCGGGCTCCTGGCTCGAGTGCAACCGCATCTGTCAGGGTAAGCTTGGCTCCCAAAGCCCCATCCATGAAATACTTACTTTTTACTTTTTCTTTGGCTTCAGTGAATTTTAAACATCTGCCCAAAAGTGTAGGAGCAGCAGAACAGCTTTGAGGAAGTCATAAATTCAATTTTATGTACTTCTGTATCTATTATGTTTTATTAATACAAAGCTTCTGGACTAAAAGCGCAGGGAGTTTTTCCTGCAAATTTAAATTAAAGTCATAACCAGCAATATTTTTTGAAGAAACTAAAGGGGGGTTTCACTCAGCCTGGATTGCTGTAGTTGATAACTCCAAGAATTGCTCCACCTTTCATCTCTGTCCCAAGATCTGCTTCATAAAGCATATTGAATTTTAATGTAAGGATTAGTATTTCTTTTGCATTGCTCGCTCTATTTAAAAAATCCTTCCCCCAGTAACCCCAAAGTGACCCTTTGCTGATCACATCGCCCAACACCTTCCCCTTGGCTTGGCCCTTAACCCCTTCCAAGCCCTTCAAATTTTACTCTTTGAGACAAGCTAATCATGCTCCCCGTGGGTCAGAGTGCACGGTTGGAGTTAGTAAAGAGATGTATCTGTGGGGTCTGGGACCATCAAGGACCCCTGAGGGTGTATGATGAAGGTCTGGATGTCAGAGAGCTGGTCAGAGTTGTTTAAGGTGAAGAAATGTGATACGCAGGAGCGCAAAGTGTCCACCAGATGTTTTCTGATTAGACCCTCCTGTTTGTGTTTGCAGGTGAAAGGAGGAGAAAGGCGGTCTGTGTGCGCAAAAGCGATCACCTCGAGGTATCAGACCAACGCTGTGAGCATTTAACCCGGCCTGCTGCCATTACAGAACCCTGCCACACAGACTGTGAAGTCCGGTATGTAAAACATGCATAAAAGCACTACAGACAAATCAAGTTAAGGCCGAAACTCAGTTTTCCATTAACTCCTCTCGCACAGGTGGCATGTGGCTGGAAAGAGCGAGTGTTCGGCTAAGTGTGGCCCCGGCTACCGCAGCCTGGATGTCCAGTGTATGAAGTACAGCAGAGTGAAGAGGCAGAGCGAGAGGATGGAGGCCAGCACCTGTGGAGACATCATCAAACCTCAAACAAGAGAGCCCTGCCATGGAGACTGTCTGCTGAAGAGCTGGCAGTACAGTGCCTGGTCTCAGGTACAGACAGTAGAGAAACTGGGTTAGAGTCTGTCCACAAGGAGATGAATTCAGGCGTATGTGCATGCTTTTTTAATTGTAGAGGTGTTTTGTCCACACAGATAGATTAGATTAGATTACTTTCTTTCTTTCTGTTTAATTTATCTCAAACTTAAAAAACAAACAACCAACATAAACAACCAAGTCAATGCAAAATAATCCATATGTACACCAAACAACTGTATATGTCCATCAAACATAATTAAACATGTGAGTACATACATACTGGTATGTATGTCAACACAAGTTTGAGAAGGAAGAGAATGAAGCAAAGAGGTTCCTACAGTTCCCATAAAGACGTAAATGAATGGGATTTGCCATTATAAACTTCAATATTTCTTTGTGACTTCAATATGGATCGGATCAGCACCAAAATGTAATTCCTTCTTCCTTGGACCGAACCACACCGCATGTAAAATTTTCATTTAAATCCATCCAGTAGTTTTTGCGTAATCTTGCTACCGGCAAACAAACAAGCACGCCCTGGTGAAAACATAACCTCCTTGGCGGAAGTAAAAAAAAAAATATGGCTACTGGCTGGTTACTGCTCCGTCCCGCTCTCTGTCTTCCTATTACTCCCCTCCCCTCTGAGTGAGGAGTTGTACAGCTTGAACGCCACACAGTTCTGAGTGAATACATCTGAAAACCCAGCCTTGCGTTTCTGTGTTTATAACGACATACAGATAGTTTCAGTAACAATGATGTTATAGCCCCATCTCTTCCTCAAATCGCATGTGCAAACCCTGACAACAGAGACAATGGCAGGATACGGTGTCACATTCGTGCTGCAGAAGCTACTGAGCTGGTTTTGGCTTTTGCAGCAAATAGTTCTGCTCTTCTATGGCCCATGTATGCACATGCTCCATGTCTACTTCTCTGGCTTTGGTGTATGTCTCGAGCAGCGATACTGCACCACTTACAGGTCTGGCATATATACTACAGTGTTTTCAGCGTTTTCATGTGGACGGACACATTTCTTTAAACAATCTGCCTTTACAGAGAACATTTCAATTTTGGCAACATTTTTGTCTCAGTGTGGACAAAATAGAAATACACAGAATGACCATCTGTGTATTTCTATTTTTTAAAGACTCTCTCTCTATTTTCGTTTTTGTTTCTAGTCAAGAATGGTATGTGAAAAATTAACAAAGAAGAACACATGATCACGCTGGCATGATCCTGGTTTTTCATCCACAGTGCTCTAAAACATGTGGACGTGGAAGCCGCAGCAGAGAGTCGTACTGTATGAACAACCTGGGAAGAAGACTGGTGGACAGAGAGTGCAACGAACATCAGAGAGTCGTCACTGAAATCTGCAACGACCTGCCATGTCCTAAGTGGACTGTGAGCGAGTGGAGTGAGGTGGGAATTTCTTAGATGTGTGGATGTGTGGATGGATGGATGGATGGATGGGACCTCTTATTGCTCTGATTATTTTGTCATTTCTGTCTTTATATAAGACCAAACCCTATCTTGCCCTCTTCAGTCAGTTGTCTGACTCTTGCCCCCTGGTGATGGTTTTTTATTGATTAAAACAGACAGTAAAAGCAAAGATATAAATACTCTTGCCTGTGAAGCTCTCAAAATGCTTTAGAGGGTGATGTAGGCCATTTTCACACCTAGATAGTTTGGAGAGATGTTCTGATACAAGTGGTTGCTCCCTGTCTGCCATGGTTAAATTGAATATCTATGAACACAGCAATTGATCCCTGTTTGAGAGCAACCAACCGTGTCAACCACGCCTGAAATTCGTAGTCTTGGCTTGCTTCCATGGAGCAGTTTGTTTCCTGTCAGCATAAAATCAACCCAGCAACTGACACAAACAGGGTGACGAGTTACCTCATCACACTGTAGTAGTATCAGCAGCAGCAGTAGTAGATATAATACGTGCATTACATCAACCAAGCAACCAGACTGATGACAAAGTCCAACTTATATAATGTTATAGAGTCACTGTCTCTGCACAAGCACAACACACTAAGAAATCCGCAACAGGTTAACATCACTCACCATCTCTACAGCAGATCATCCCAGGAGTCGACAACATAGCCTGATACAGAAACTTAGTTCTCAGAATTTAGTCCAGCTCGTTCAAGCAGGATAATTTATCCTTTATAAATCTGCTCTCTGCTTTTTGCACCACCAGCAGTTTTTCTGTGAACACTTCTATGGGTTTTACGGTGCATAAAGTTACCATGCTATATGGAGACATTTGCCCTCCACTCTTTGGTGGCAGTCAATGGAGCATAATTTTTATAAATCTAACTCCCTGGATATTATGAAGATGAGCCACTCCTGCATTTATCCCGGGTGTATAGATATGCCAAAGAAATGGTCACTTGATGTGGGGCGTCGACAACTTTGGTTTGTTTTAAATGTGGACATCAGGACTCATCTCTCTGCAATGAAGATCATGTTTGCCAGTTTTAGCAATCAGGATTACGACACACAACAATCATTTGAAAGGTTATTGAAATTAAAGGGCTCAGATGCAGGTCCAGGAGAAGCTGTGTTACGAAGTCCCTCTCATGACTTTGTGACAGGTATCTTGTGATCTGTCCTTCTCAACAGTTTCACGTCCATGTTTCTACCTGTGACTCCATCTGCAAAAGTTCTTCGTCGGTGTACTGCAGTTTGTAAAGATATCCTCTCGCGCCCACAACTGATGGCATGTTGTCATAAGTGGAGTCAAAATCGCTCAAATGAAGTCAGCGTTTGTTGTTTCTCCTGACTGCCTGAGATCAGATGGCATAGGGATACATAATCCCTACGTCACAGCACACAAAAGCTCTCAACACAGGGACTCTGTCAAGAAAATGGAAACCCTGTAAAGAATCTTACTGTAGCATCTACTCGAGCCAATGTTGTTGTACAGTTTAACCTAAAAGTAGGTTAATTACAAGGCTTCTATCACCTTTGACTGCTTTATATATTTCTCCAAGGGGACAAAGCTCGCCAGTTGCTTTAGGCCTTGAGCAACCCCACTTCAAAAAAACAAAAAAACGAGGCATCTCTTAAGCCAAAGTTTGAAAATAACAAGCATATTTAAAACTGTTGAAATGAAAAGTAATTCTTATTAAGTAGAGTTTCCTTTTTTCTAACAGTCAGCAAAAAAAAAAAAAAACTTCGCTGCTATGACAATCAATCATCCTGTTAGATTTAAAACAGGTTCAGTTCAAACACCTGTTTTGAGCAAAGCTTGGCTCTTATGTGGTTACATGAGAGGTTTATTTTAATTAACAAGGAGTGGACCAGACTTCCCAGAATCAGAGTTTAATATTAGGTAATAAGCCAATTAAACTGGAGCCAAACAAAACAATCCAGCCATAAACTTTAATGGAGCTGATATTCAGATTTTTTCACTTTGTTAAAATTTCACAACTCAAAGCATTAACTCAAGCTCAAAAACAAACTTCACCTCCACTTTGACATCCACCTTCTTCTTCCAGTGCCTGGTGACCTGTGGGAAAGGCATGAGGCACAGACAAGTGTCCTGCATCTCAGGAGCAGGAGAGGAGAAGCTTAGCGAGCACTTCTGCGACCAGTCCAGCAAACCCGCCGCCGTCGGGAGCTGCGAGCTGCCGGACTGCTCGTCCTGGCAGGTTGGCGTGTGGGGAGCGGTGAGTCCTGCAAAAACACACACTGATATGACACACGTGATGCGGAGTGTTTGACCGAGGAAATGGGTTTCATGTGTGGATAGCTGTCTCCGTATCTGTTACTCTGGAAGTGTGTGCGCACGTGTGCGTGTGTGTGGTCACAGAAGCAGAATGTTGTGTGTGAGGAGTGAGCGACGGTGTGTGTTTCCAGTTTGTGTGTGTGTAACATGATACACCGGTGAGTTACGGAAGAGTGTGCTCTGACTCCAGCTGCCATTTCCTCCGTGGTGCTTTCACTTTGCCCTCATATCCTGTCAGACTAAACCTGACCCACAGTGCACACACACACACTTCCTTTGCATTTAAATGCCTAAGCCTCCAAATATTTCTCCGTAGATTAAGCCTGTTTTGCTTTGTCACAAACAGATTGACGCATGTATGAATTGGCGTCTTTACTCGTTCATAGTGCAGTTTAAACATGCAGATGTAACGCCCTCCCACATGCATTTGTATGAAGTCAGATAGTCATATTTACAGAGCTGGAATATATTGACTCTTAATGCCTGTGTAATTATAATTTGCTGCTCAAATAAACCTTTCCTGTGGAACTTCCTCTCCTCTCTTGTTGTACCTAAATGTGCTTGTACTGCCTCCTATTTGAGCCAGAAATTAGGTTAAGGGTCGAGTTGAGACTTTGTGCCAATATGGAAGCAGGTGTCCTTCAGGGTCGGACCATGTGGACCGGTTGTGATATCTTATAGTTTAAAGGCAAGTTGTGATTTGTATACTCCTCTTAAGACATTTTGAAACATTATTTCAGTGGATTATGTCTCTCCTTTAGCAGTACCAATTGATATTATATAATAAACCATTGAAAAGATTAGTCACCTTTACAACAAGGTACAACTTGTAAAGATTATGCATTTGTTGCATGAGTAAAAATATGGGTAGCCACCCAAAAAATGGGCCAAAATCCAGCTGATGTTCCAGTACGCAGAGTGGCATCATTATTTGGTGTCAACCCTGGAAGACAACACCCCAAGAAGTATTGTATTATGTAGTGATGGAAAGCCTGATTAGTCACTTTTACAACGTGGTACAACTTGTAAGGATCCTGCATTCGTGTAAAGAGCCACACTAAACATGTGGGTTGGGCCCCAAAATAATTAGACAAAATTCCCTGCAGTATTCCTCTTTTGTTGTTCACTCTTGTTTTGAGCTTCTGGTGCTGCCAGGTGTGTGCCAGTCACTGTTACCTTTGACCAACTGATGGGTGTGTACTAACTGACAGCACCAGTTAGTATTATTAAAGGGAAGAAATAACTGACTGAAATAACATTTCCAAACTTTTTCAAGGACTATATATCATGCAAACTAGTTAACCTTTGTAAATCCAAGCCATTTTCAGCTTTTTTTGGTCTACCTGGACTCTTTTTGTGACAATACAAGTAAAACCTCAAGTCTGTCAAGCACAATCAAGCTAAAGACATCTTTTTTTATTTATAGCATATTGATGTCAGATTCATGTATTAAAAGTTGTATGACCAAAGAGATGAAGCAAAAATTCAATATCTCACAGAACTTTATACAAATCACTGCATATTTATTAAGAACAAGCCATTTCAAATCTGAATATGGTTTAATCAAGCCATGGCTATAATGGGAAAACAAATCTAAACATGCTTAAAGACTCAAAACAAAATCTATTTAAATATTTACACTCTTGGGTGCAATTACGTCTCAATTGTTTCAGATTGCCACATGAAATAACTCACTTTTGAATTATTTTGAGAAGTTACACGTAGTTAAGTGTAGCACCTGTGTCAATGTAAGAGGTACTATGTAAATTCTTAAATTGTGTCGACACAATATATGACATAGGTATTTGGAATAGTTTGGATCAGAAGATTAGGAGTACCCACCACATGGAACAGAGGGATTTCAAAATAAAACAGGAAACACTTGACAAGACGCAAAACATGAACACAAAATGGGTAACTTAACTAAGACGAAGAGCAGGATCATGACAGTAAGACAGGAGACAGAAGACAAGAAGAACAAGAGACCCAAAAAAGAAATACAAGGAAAAAAAATATACAAAATAAAGCAGAATTTGGAATATCATGACTAGACACAAGGGAATATCATACAGAATAAAACAGAACTAGCAGGGTCATGACACTAAAAGTTGTAAAAAAGTCCATCCATTCATTATCTTTCTCTTATTCCTTTCTGGAGCCTATTACAGCTGACATAAGAAACAATACTAAAGTCTCTGTATGCTGTCTGAAAATGTATTTATGTATTCAAAACAAACTCAGCGTATTGCCCAGCCCTAGTCTCCATATGAGCACATGTGTGTTTGCATGTCGGATTCTAACCCGGACTCTGCAGAGGTGAACCTTGACTTGAGGCCCCGTCTAACATATCAACCTTGACATACTTAGATAGAGTTTGAGATAGCATGCGGTTGACTGGCCCTCTATGTCCTCGTGTTTGTGTTACTGAGTATGTATGTGTGTGATTTTTGTCTTTCAGTGCGCAGTGACCTGTGGCCACGGCTACCAGATGAGGGCTGTTAGGTGTGTGTCGGGGGACTACGGTGACACGGTAGACGACAGAGAGTGCAACGCCGCAGCCAGGCCCAGAGACAGTCAGGTAAAAAGAGTTAATGATTCATCACAAAAAACAGCTCAAATAACCGCAAGTTCAGTATTCAAGGTCCATACTTATTTGTCCCAGGGATGGTGGTTTGCTCTTGGGGTAAACAAATAGAGACGGTGAGTGTAGGATTGAATGCAGATGCTGTGCACATCATCTGAGGACACAAGGATCATTTAAAGCCAAGGTTAAGGGCTTTTAAGGAACTTTAACTGCCTACTTCTTGTCTTGAATGTATATATGGCTTTATTTAACTATTATTTCATGTTGCTAATAAATATCCAAGTTAAATTTTAATGAGCCTGGCCCCATATGTCAGGGATCCCAAACTCTCCAGCACATGTGTCTTAAAATAACAGGGCAAGGACTGGAGACCCCCACTGTCCTTGGAGTTGGTTACTGCATATAATACTGCACACAGCATGTATGCTAACTAATTGGCCTTTCCTGGCACATGCATAACATCACAAAAGAACAGAACAGCCTGATAGTCATGATATCAGTCTGTAAAGCTATTTTCTAACAAAGCCTTGACACAGAATACAAGTGTTCTCCATGTATTGACTGTAGCATTAGATTATAGATTAGATTGGATAGAACTGTATTGATCCCTTGGGAAGACCCCTTCAGGGAAATTAAGATTCCAGCAGCAGCAGTGTATAGCAGTACACAAGGTAAAAAAAGAAAAATGTAAAAACAATTTGCCGGTATAAATTAAAAAATAAAAATAAAAATATGGCTACTGGCTGGCTACTGCTCCTTCCTGTCCTCTGTCTTCCTGTTATTCCTCCTCCCCCTGAGGTAGGAGTTGTACAGTCGGATGGCATGAGGGAGTTTTTCAGTCTGTTAGTCAAGAAAAAAAGTCAGTTATGAAGATGTACCAGGATTTCTGTAAAGGTCTTATCCAGGGGTAGGGATTGGTCGATTACATTTACTTTAATTCAGTTGCTTTCTTGAACTATTTGTACATTTCGAACAGTCTTTGAGTCAGTAAGCAGTATTGTGACCCAATTATAAATCAATCAATGAAACTTTATTTATAAACCACTTTTCATACAAAAAAAGTTGTAGCATAAAGTGCTGTACATTCGAGAACTCAAGCAGATGCGTGCCAAGGGATACAAAATAAAATATAAAAACCCATCCCACCCCGCAACCCACATTCAACGCACACAAACACTTGCGCGCATACAGACGCACAAACACACACACACAGATGTAAACACAAGGACGCCAAGTGAGGACTCTTCAAACTACCACAGAGGACTGAGGAAACGCTACCTTGGATTAAAAATGAGGAAACACAGGACCTAAGACTAAAACAAAACCATGACAAGATATTATAAAGGTAATCAAATGTTAGAAGTTAATTAAAATAAGACCGTCTTACAACCAAACAATTAAAGAAAATAAATAAAAATAGGTAATAAAACACAATATAGTAACTCTGAAACTATAATTGAATAAAAACATATAAATACAGATTTAGAGAATAAAAGAGAAATCAGCTAAAAGCCAGACTAAAAAGGGTAGGTCTTGAGTTTGCTTTTAAAAACATGAACAGTAGGTGTTGCTCTCAGGTCTTCAGGTAGACTGTTCCCCAATAGGGGCCATAATAATGACCTATTACTGTAGGACAGAGGTGCCCAAACTTTTTTACATGGCGCCAAGAACTAAAAAAAAATGTAGGGCAACTGGGCAAAGGTGCTGGTGGCTGAGTGGGACGCCCACCCTCCATGCCTAGAGGCTCTTGGCTTGTGGAGGTGGCCTGGATTAAGATATCTGTAATTATTGACAATGATTCAAGGAAAAAACAACCAGGATTATGGTTTCCAATTCTGCCTCAAAACAGGCAAATAGCCATGACTTAAGATTCTGGTGTGGCTAATTAGTTTTTAGCCTTGGTTGGCCAAGGCTACTACTAAATGGACCCCTGGTCAGTATTAGAATTACCCTGTGTGGCCGAGGGGAGGTGCTGATGGTTCATCTCCCCCTACAGACTCTAAACAAGAGGAAACTGCACAAAGGTGACCACTTTCTAAGAACTTGTTTGGTGTTGAAGACAACGGAACCTTTTTTTTTTTTTTGTACACCAGACCTTTTGAACATGAAGATAAATTCCCAAACACTGTGTAACTTGCAAGAAATTCATTTATTTACAGTTTTTCAGTCTCAGACTTTCTTCAGGCAAACAGTTTGTCAAAGAGGGCAGGACGTCTTAAACAGGAAGTGGTTACACACCTGTGGCCAGTCCTCATCATGACATATCTGCATCAACAAATGAACAGACAACGCACATCAGCTTCCTGACTGAGAGAGTTAATTTGATGAAACTCTATTTACAGCCTAAAAATGAGACTGCAAAATAAAATATCAGTTTAAAATGATACAATTTAGGGGACATTAAAGGTCCACAAGGCAAGTTATGATATTACAAGTTGTAAACCAGACCTTTAAATGAAGGAGACAGCGAGACATTAATGCTGCTACTGGATGCTGTAATCAATTTGTATTATTTATCAGGAAGGCACAAGCTTTGTATTTAATGTGGGATCTTTCCATTATTTCTGGAACTTACTAAGGCCAAATAAAAGTGGACTGCAGGCCACAGTTGGCCCCTGGGCCATAGTTTGGACTCCCCTGCTTTAGGACAGCTCAATTTATTAGAGCACCACATGTGCTCGATAAGTGCAGCCAAAGGATTTTTTAAATTTAATGTGTTAAAATGTTGTTTTTTGTAGGATTGTGAGATGCCGCCGTGTCCTTGGGCCTCCCCGGTACAAAGCACACCTCGTCCTGATAACTCTGCTCAGCTCCTCACCCAGTGGAGATACGGCTCCTGGACTGCGGTAAGGAAACACAAAGGAGTTATTGCTTCCATCAGAATACATAGTAGTTCCCTTATTGGTAATTTAATCTTTTAGGTGTCTATCTGCCACCTTATGTGGTTGTCTTTTTTTGTCATTTTTACTTTTTCACTACATGACATCAGCTCAACACGGCTCGCCTTCACTCAGTTATTTCATGTCTAAGACTATCACCACAAATCAGGGATATTTGTCCGTCCTTTCATTATCTATACCGCTTATCCCTTTAGGGCTTTCGGGGGACTGGAGCCTATTCCAGTTGACATTTGGCGAGAGGCGGGGTACGCCCTGAACCAGTCACCAGCTGATCGCAGGGCAGCATATAGGGAGACAGACACCTAGTCATGCTCACACTCATACCTAAAGGCAATTTGAAGTCACCAGTTTACCTAGAGAGCATGTTTTTGGTCTGTGGGAGGATGCCCGTGTGCCGGATAAAATCTACACATGCACAGGGAGAACATGCAAACTCCGCACAGAAAGATCACTTGCTGCGCCACCGTGCCACCCAGAAGCTGGGGTATCTGACAATAAAACCCCTCCTGTTGTCCACTCTTTAATGCTGCATGACTTCCTGAACTTCCTCAGGATGTTGTTTTGCTGCTTGTGTCTTTGGAAACAAACTCGTCTCCTCACAATGACAAAAAACCACATAGTGGACAGCAGCTCTCACTTCTGTTTCATCCTCTGTCAGCACAACTACATTATGATGACCCCGCCTACCAAACAACATGCTTAATGCTATCAAATTAGGCCCTTGGAGTCCAAAGAACACACAAAAGTGTTGTTTATTTGGTTGCATTATTAACAAATACCTACTGTTTTGTTTGTAGCTGTTCTATTCTGTTTCATAAGTGTAAATGATCCACTAACCTTACAGTGCAGATGGACCTGCCTGATTCATTGACTGAAATCACACAGATCCATCTTGCCAAGCTCGAATCTCCTACAACTTCATGGCCAAAAGCTGGACAGCCCAGTCAGGAAAGAGAGGTGGAAACTGAAGATGTGGTGTCAGCGGGAAGTGACTGCATGTTTGAAAACAATGGCGGCTTCTGAATTGGTCTCCGTGGATGCAGAAATTGGCGGTTTTATTAGAAATGTATTCAACTTCTTCTTTAAAAAAGGAGCAGACTTCTGCCCGGCGCCACACTGAGATGAACGTGTAATAGAGAGCTCCTGAACGTCGGTTTGTAAAAAGTACCTCCTATCTGTTTTCAATAGTGAAAATTGGTTTAACTAAGGCATGAAAGGGGATAAAACACGAAAGAGTTATAAGGCCAGCTTAAAAATGCAAGAACTGCAAGAAAATGAGGATGTACTCGACGCTGAAGTTACAGAGAGGGGGAAAAATGGCGATGATGAGGAAATGACGAAGGAAGCTAGCGCTCTGTTAGAAGGGATGGCGTCGCTCTCAAAGGACTTACTATCCTTTAAACAGGACATGAGGAATGACCTGAGCGAGTTTAAAGACGATGTAAGGAAAACTATGAAGCAAGACCTGGCTGAGTTTAAGGATGAAGTTTTACGAGAGCTGCAGAATCAGAATGCTAGCATCGCGGAGGCGCAGTCGCGGATAGCTGACCTGGAGTCAGTGTGCCTCGAGCTGAAAGACTTGCTCCTCACAGCGGTAAGGCAGAGCTCTGACATGCAAGATAAATTGCTGGATTTGGAAAGCCGCTCTAGGAGAAATAACCTCCATATCTATGGGATACCTGAGGATAAAGAGGGGAGCTCAGTCACTGAGTTTGTTGGCGAGTTTTTCAAAAGTCAGCTCTCACTACCAGACAACAATGATCTCCAGATTCAACGGGCGCACAGAGCGCTGTCCCAGAAACCACCTGCTGCTGCACCCCCAAGGTCGATTATTGTTAACTTTCTTCAGCTTCACGTAAAAAAGGAGCAACAAACGTCACTTAAAGCTTGTCTTACGGGCAATCGTGTATTTTGTTTGGACGATCAAATCAGAGAAACCGGGAAGTTGGGGATCACTGCTGGGAAACTGGGAGAGAACGTGTACATCCTCTGCGGACAATACTGTTTAGTCTACGGTAGCCCAGAGTCGTGGTTACTCAGAGATACCTGGCAAAATATGCTCTCTTCAGAACTTTACTGGAAGAACTTTGTTGGGATTGTCATTGATGAGGTTCATGTCACATGTAAGTGGTAAATGATACATCTGTGTGGTGTAATTTAATGTAAGATGATAGTCTAAGGACTGAAACGTAGTCCAAGCTAACGACTAAAAACGGGGTCTAGCTGCTACGTCATACTGTGGCTTGATATGGATTGGTCTGTGATGAGTATGACTGGCAGAACGATTGTCCAATCACCAGCTGCAGTTGTTTTTGAAGGTTCTGCCCTCTGAAAACATTTTCTATGAGCTCTTCTCCAGATGGACTAGTGAAATATTTCCGTGGCGGATATGTGTAACTGTCCGTCTGGCGTGTCAGGTTAATGATCGGCTGAAAGATGAGAAAACTGATGACTAAGTGTCTTTAATAAAAGAAAACCACACTGCAGTAAAGATGGGTCTCCCGTGTGTGTTTGCAAATATAAGGTTAACTCATTAAACTTGATTGTATACCCTGACATTCCTTCACTGCACAGGCCCATGATCCTCTTTGGCATTGTCTCCTTTACCCCCTGCTGTATCTGCATTCTGACACACACGCATATGCACAGACACACACACACAGGCCCCACTGTCTGCGCCGAGAGGCCCCTCTGTGTCTCTGATTCTTTGCATTGTTACTCGTCGCAAATGAAAACCAGATTCCATCTAAACACGAGTCTACGGTTTCCAGGATTGAACCCCGTCTGTCAATCTGAGTGTCAGTGTGAGCTCACATGTCAAAGAGGCCAGCGCCAGTGTGGTCTTAATACACACACACATAAATCATACACACACGTACACAAGCACAACCCCCCCTCAGGCAGAGGAACTGCCATCCTGTGCAGAGTGTCATTGATATGAGAGGGATATTAACGTGCCTATTCAAGCCGGAGCCATTTGATTGCATTTGGTATTCATCCTCTCACAAATGTTTACTGTGATGAAATAGTGGAGGAGGAACTGATCAGGGAGTCATTTCAGGTTATAAACCATGTGTAGACACCAAAAACACTTTGATTTGTGGTACAGAACGATACAGAATATATGAATGAAAAATGTCAGTCTGTCTGTCAAATGTAAAAAAATGTTGTTTGTCTCTTATGACATCAATATTATATTAAAAAAAGAGGCAAAATATCGTCTAGTTGAAAAAAAGGTGGCATTTGATGCAACAATATGGAACGTTGTGTGTTTGCAAGCTCTGCCAGAAAACTTGAAAAGGAGGGAAAGAGTTTAGGAAATAGGAAAGATAGAAAGGACGCAAGGACAGAGGAAAGGGAGACAGGAAGGATGGGGTGCAGAAGACAGGAAGAATTAAAGAAAAGAAGAAGGTAAGAGGGAAAGAAAGCAAGGAAGCAGGGAAGATAGGAAAGCAAAAAGAAAGGTAAGGGTGAAGAAGGAAAGAGTCGATGGAGAGAAGGAGAAAGGGACCAAGGGAATTACAGATGGAAAAGGTGGCAGTAAGGAAGAAGGTTTGGAAGGAAGAAGGAAGCAAAGAAGAAGGGAAGCTCTGACAGAAAACTTGAGAAGGAGGGAGGGAAGGACAGAAGGAAGGGAGGCAGGAAAGAGATTAGGAAATAAGAAGAATGAAAGAAAGCAAGGACAGAAGAAAAGGAGAATGGAGTACAGAAGATAGGGAGAATTAAAGGAATAAAGAAGGAGGTATGATGGAAATATTAGGGAAGGTAGGAAGGCTGAAAGAAAGGTAAGAGGAAAAATAGAAAGACACGAAGGGAGATAGAAGAAAGGAACCAAGGGAAGGATAGATGCAAGGGAAAAAGTAAGAGGGAAAGGGTGACAGTAAGGAAGAAGGTTTGGAAGGAAGAAGGAATCAAAGTTGGAGGGAGGAAAGGATGGAGAAAAGTAATGAAAGCAAGATATTATGTAAATATGATGACAAAGACACGCCACACTGAACCTAGTGTGTTTGCAAGCTCTGACAGAAAACATAAAGGAAAGTAGAAGTAGGTATGAAGGAAAGAAAGCAAGGGTCCAAGGGAAGGAAAGAAGTAAGAGGGGAAGGGTGGCAGTATGTTTCAAAGAAACTAAGCAGAGCAGGAAGAAATGATGTAGGAAATAATAAACAATGGAGGAAGTAATGAAGGCAAGATATTATGTAACAGAGGAAAGAGGAATGGAAAAGAAAAGGGAAGTAAGGACATAAGAAAGGATGGAGGAAGGCAGGATAGAAACAGAAAAAGAAAGACAGGAATGAAGAAAAGGAGGAGGCACAAAAAGAATAATGTTGGACAAGAGGAAGACAGGAAAGACAGAAAGAAGGAAGGGAGCAAGGAGGAAAGAAAGAGCAAAAGAAAGAGAAAAGGACCTAAGGAAATAGGTTAGAAATGAATATAGGAAGGAAGACAAAAGGAAAAGGAAGGAAGCATGAAGGCAAGGATGGATTGAAGAAGGGGATTGAAGGAAAAATAATAGGACAGATAAAATGATACTGAAAGGAAGGATAGAATAAAGAATTGACAGAGAAAGAAAGAAGGATGCAGGAAAGGGGAAAGGAAGGATGCATGGGACAGAGGACATAAAGAAGGAAAGAGGGAACAAAGGAAGAAGGGAATAAAAATAAAGGAAGGGGAGAAGAGGAAGTACATGACAAGGAAGGATTGAAAAAAGTAAGAAGGAAGGGAGGAGGGATAGTAAGAAGGAAGAATGTTATAGTAAAGAAGGATGGCTGAAGGAGGGAAGGAGAAAAGGAAGGGAAGGATGAAGAGATTGAATGATTGAAGACTGGAAGTGGAAGGGAACAAGGTGATGGAAGGTAGGATGAAAGGAAGTGAAAACAACTGTCCAAGTAAGGAAGGGTAGACATTAGAAAGGAAACAAGACAGGAGAAGAAAGGCAAAGAAAGTAAGAGAGGTGGGAGCAGGAAGAAGAGAAAGTAGAAGAAAATAAGGAAGAAGGAAAGAATTAATGTAAAAAAAGGGTGTATAGGTAAGGAAGGAAAGAAAAAGGAAAGTAAGGAAAGACATAGGGGAGACAGGGGAAAGGGAGGCAGCAAAGAAGGACACAAGTAAGGAAAAAAGGAAGTAGGGAGGGATGGAAGGAATGAACAATGGCAGATAGAAAAGAAAGGAGGGAATAAAGAGGAAAAATGAAAGATGAAGAGGAAAAAAAAGAAGTTAAATACAACTTTTTAAACTCAAATCAGGAAGTATATTCATATTAACTCTGCCTTCATCTTTGTGTCCTCAGTGCTCCGTTTCCTGTGGGAAGGGGAAGCGAGCACGTTATGTCAGCTGCAGAGATTCCCATGGAGGCGTGGCTGACGAATCGTACTGCGCCCACCTGCCTCGCCCCCCTGAGACCTCCTCCTGCTTCAGCCCCTGTGGGCAATGGCGTGCTGGCGAATGGTCTCCTGTGAGTAAAGCATCCGGCACTGTGTCCAATCAATACAGATGTTTTCCACTGCAGGCAGTAATCACTCACACCAAAACATTGTTACAATCACCCGGAAACAAACTGAGGATTTAGGATCCCTCTGATCTTTAACGGGAAAATGATTGTTTGTGAATGTTTTCATGGCATGACAATAAAAATTCTGGAGGACGTCAGTAAAAGACAACAAGCAGGCTGAGCGAGGGATGATTTACAGTGATTATGTCCCGATCTGTTGATCATTATGACATCGTTTTTTAACATTAACTCCCTAATGAACGTTAACTGAGGACAATGTCTTAAGTTTATTAACTTCATGTCATGTTAAGTTGATTTCTACTCCCGTTGTTTTCAAATAAGACACTCATGGGGCTCCATGTCACAAGGAGTCACATCATGAAACAATACATGGGAGCAGTTCTTGAAAACAGCCTGTCCCCAGACTCGGGGCTGATTTATAACCCTGAAAACTCACAGGAGAAACACACTGGAGCTAATCTGTGAAGAAAAGGCAAAGAAAATAAGGAAAACAGAGTTGACATTTTGATATATTGTGATATTTGAAAGATAGTTAATTCATTAAAAAAACCCGTCTTTGCATGTGCAGAAACCAAAAGTCCATCATTTTAGAGCCTGTCCATACAAATGACCTTGTTTTTCTTCTCTGTTCCCTCAGTGTTCAGTCACTTGTGGCGTAGGGAGAGCGACCCGGCAGGTGGTCTGCTCAAACTACCATCAGCCAGTCGACCAGGCGTTCTGTGACCCTGAAGAGAAGCCCGCAACAGAGCAGGAGTGCACATCAGCACCCTGCCCCTCTACCTACCACCGCCAGCGGATCAACGACCAGCCGTACGGATACCCACAGGACCCAGGGCGCCATCCCGGACACAGCAGCTGGAACGTCCCCTCTGCAGACAACCAGTGGAGGACGGGACCCTGGGGCGCAGTATGTTCTGCATGTGGTCTTTGTGTTTTTACTGTAAAATCTTGATAATGATGTGATTAGATTAGATTTTACTTTATTAATCCACTGGAAAGACTCCCTCAGGGAATTAAAGATTCCAGCAGCAGTGTTATATAGGAGATATAAAGATATAAATAAAAATGAAAATAAGTATAAATAAAAATATAAGCAAATATACATAAAAATATGGCTACTGGCTAGCTGCTGCTCCTTCCTGTCCTCTGTCTTCCTGTTACTCCTCCTCCCCCCCTAGTGAGGAGTTGTACAGTCCGATGGCCTGAGGGACAAAAGAGTTTTATTGTCTCAGGCTGAACAGGCTCATATGATATTATATAATAGGGCTGAACAATTTTAGGAAAAGATTTACCCTTTAAAGCCTGAAAACACAAATTATTCCCAAAAATTTCAAATTTTTTGGAGCTGAAATATTTATTTCATGTTCTACTGAAGTCCAAAAAAATCAAAATTTCCATAAAATTTGACTTTTTTTGTATCTCATTTGATACATGAGGTGTTTTTGGCAACTAATAATCCACTTGAGGACTTTTTTTATCATTCTCAGACTGTATTCAGATGTTATAATGATTAGATAGATGTATCATAAAAGTATGTATCAAATGTGATACAACAGGCTTTAAGGGGCTAATTGGGATTTTTCTAGCAGATATTGCGGTTTGATTCACGATTTTCTTCAAATTAAGCTTCGGAGCAATATTCACTTTGTTTACAGTAACATTTACAAAACTTACATCATACCATCAAACATTAAAAGCTATTAATCTAAGGCAAGAATGAAAACTTAAGGTAAGAATTGCTTCCAAATGTTTTTATTAACAAGAAACATGCAGGTACACTCTTTAAAGTCCTTGACCAACTGCAGTTATTACAACTGAGGAACTAAAAGAGCTGTCTTTGACTGTCTTAACTTAAAAAAAATGTAGTGGAAAAAAGTCCTTAATTGTGTTAAGTTAAAAACATTAAATAAAGTGCAAAATAAAAAAACGACCAAAGAAAAACAAAAACAATGTTAAATAAGTAATAATAAGAAAACAAAATTCAACAATTCCAATAAAGGAGAAAAATCCAACCATGCCAAACCAGCATGTCAACCTTTGATGGTTTAGGACATGTGGCAACATCATCATAGCAAATAGTTGACACAACAGATCCTGGGTCAGTCAGGATCTCTGCAAAAAATTGAAGCTTTGCCGATCACATGATCACATGTTGTCTGAAAATGCGATTTCAATCAGAAAACGATAAATAGTATATAATATAATTTAGTGTATGATAATATGTAATATTGTATTTATAATATATTGTATATGAGATGCATCTATTTTGGGGGGCTTCCAGAGGAATTAGGTTTGAACTATCATCTTTCAAGATGTATTCTATTACTTTCAGCAGAATCAGCAGTCCTATGAAGCTATTTTATCTGTTTATTCTGAAAGCTGCTTGTATGGGGGTGGAGCTTTTAGGCACTGGTGATTGCTCTGAAATAATGATCAAATTTGCCGAGAGTATTATTGACTTAATTCGAGTGATTTATTGACTCTGAAAATTGGGGCCGTACCAGTGTTTGCAACAACAAGTGGATCACAGATGTTCTTTTCATCACTTCTTTTGATTTAACATTCTCAAGATGCAAAAATTATCCCTAATTTTTGATCATGAAAGACAAATTACTCTCTCTGGCCCATCATAGATTCCCCATCTGAATGGGTGGTTAGGTGTGTATGATGTGTTTATCTGTGCAGAACATTATTGAATATCAGGAGTGTCACGTGTTTGACATTGTTGCCACTGAAAACCTACAGGCCATCTTTTGCCCACACAGAAAATCAGCAGGAATCGATAAGGGAATTGTGAAAGACTCAAATCATCCTTTTTCTCCAGTCTGATGCTCAGTCTTGAGTTGCTGCCATGTGATTGCTGACAAGCTGTTTCTGTCTTCCTAATCACGACTTATGGGAAGTGTCAAGGACTAAGATGAAACCATGGCTTTAAATGAAGCAAGTTCAATATTCTTCGTTCAGAATGCTCCTCTATTTTTCCTGGAAATACTTAAAGTATGAATGATTGTATGTGTGGCATTAATGATACACACTAAACAACGCACTGAAGATCTGTTGGGCTGTGAACACAGTCTTGTGAATCTGTTAACTTGGAGGTAGCAGATGTTTCCAGCTCACAGGGCAGAAAGCCATACATGGTAATGGACTTCACAGACAGCACCAAGGCCAGATTACAACACATGGTACAGAGTGCGATGTATAGACAGTTTGTTTATCTCTGTAAACATCAAAGAATGCATAGATTTGTTACCAAGAAGAGCTGCAGAATACAGATACACTACTCCTCTAATTGCCTTCATAAGACAGCTGTACAGCGGCAGGAAATGTGTTTCATGTGAGGGAGATGTGGGATGATGTGCTTGAAACAGTGTCAGGATCAGTAGTTGAACCTGTGACGTCTGTCAGTCTTTGTAGTGTCTGTACACAAGGCCTGTGAGTTGCTTGGTAGCTGATCTTTGGGGTTTGTTAGCTCTGCCAAGGAAGTTATGTTTTTATCTGCACATGCTGTTTGTTTGAAAGCAAGATTATGCAAAAACTACTGGATTGTGCTGAGATTTTCAGGAAATGTTCTTATATACAATAAAAAGGCAATTAAAAATGTTTAGTATCAACAAGGCAGAGAAACCTGAGTATAAGTTATGTTAACTATTTTCTCAACAAAGCCACTTATTAATGTGCAAAAGTAGCTATATTAACAGTGTCCAGCATAAAGCCAGTAATGACATACAAGGCTAAAGCGGTTTGATTTTGGTGGTGATCCACATATCCGCCATTTGTTTTTGCTCAGTAATTGTCTCAGGGGTGGGGTTTCAGGATGAAGGTACTAGATTTCGTGGGTTAATTTATCATGGAAGTATTGCTCATAGGTATAACAGCAGTTTATGAACTACCTTGGCGGAGTCTCTGAGTGGGAGCCATGAAATTGCGCTGGAGCAACATCATCAGGAACAGGAACACAAAGAGCTATTTTGGCTTTTGTTAAAGACCCTCAACAGCAATTTATTTTAAGCACATGAGCTGTTATTTGTTTATTGTGTGACACTTTATTCAAGAGTTGTGTTGTTTTAAAAGAGAGCCTACGTTCTGAAAGACAATTAGTGGTCAGTTTGAAAGACTTATTTTAATTTGTACCTGATTGTGACATTTATTTTTATTTCTGGCATTGCAATTCCAAGTCAGCAAAATATGTCAGCTCCTCAGTCAAGATTTTTACAAATTATAGATCCATTTGGTACCTGTTAAAAGTACTGAAGTGCTTTCTGGGACTGAGGGAAAACATTCCTCACCTCACAAATCCTTCCCTGCACACTGTTCATCTCACCTAATGAGCCTGACTGAAGAGCTGCTGTTCAGGCTCACTGTGTGTCGTCCTCCCTCGTATAGAAGCACTGAATGTACTCACGCTCATTGACAGTGGTGATGTGTCATTTTAATTGGATGCAGAGTGTTCCTACTGCTCCGCTCAAGGCCGAACTGATGTTTTCCATCTCTGGATGATCACTTTGAAGAGTGCAGCTGGGTTTAGGCTTGGCTAGACTCTGTATTGTTGAGTAGACAGCGTCTATTAAAATTCTGTTTGTCTGTATCCTCTGATATTTAAGTGGGATTTGAAAAAATTTTGATCATCTTAAAATAGGTGTTTTTTTCTGAAAGAGGGTTTTACATAATGGCAAAATTTGTTCTAATTATGTATCATGTGAAAGATTGTAAGATATCATCACTTTTGAGCAAATATTTGACTATATGAAGGTTATAAGCTGTGGTAATCAGAGTCAAACAGCACAAATTTCATTTCACAAATCTGCAGATGAAAGATAGGGCTGAAAGATATATCATTTTTGGATTGAAATCGCAATTTCAAACAACGAAATCATGTGATCGCCAAAGCTGCAGTTTTTTTGCAGCACTCCTGACTGACCCAGGATCTGTTGTGTCAACTATTTTACAAATTCGCATTTACAGAAGTGCTGGTAAACAGGTCAACAACACAAAGCCTCTGTTTAGGTGTAGAAGTTGGAGTATCCCTTAAATAATGAGAACAGATTATTTATCATTAATGTTAGATGATGAATAATGTGTTATGTGCTTTTGATCATTGATTTCCTTACTGTTGTCTTTACTGTAAACATAGTGAATATTGCACTAGAGCTTGATTTGAAGAAAACCATGAATTGCATTGAAATCACAATATCTGCCAGAAAAATCACAATTAGATCTTTTCCTAAAATCGTTCAGCCCTAATGAAAGATATTGGACTTTTTACCATCGACTGTAAAAGAGTTGGTAGAAGCCATGTGACGTCAACAGTTTGATTATTAAAGGAGCCTTTGGAACATTGTGTAGGTCTTGTAATGGACTCCACCATACTGTGCATGTCATCTCAACCAAACTTTAGCTCAACCTACTCACGTATGCAGAGGTCGAGTCAAGGCTGGATATTGGCCATCCAACCAATTGCAACTTCCATGTCCCGATTTCCAAAACCAGAAATCCTCCAGAAAGAATTAAAATATTCACCATAAAGTGAGAGCACATACATGGATTAAATATTTAGACTGAAGCTGTATTATAAACCAGGCTGTTAAGTTGTGTATTTGAGACATAAGAGCTGTCTGTGTCAGGTTTCTGCAGCCAGCCTCAAGTGGACACTCGGGGTACTGCAGGTGTTGGCACTTTCACATTTGCCATCATTTTTAGCCCTGTTGCTACAGATCCAGCTTCATCAACTTTCTCTTCCCAGCCAGCTGCCTGCCAACTTCCAGCCACTAGAAGTCCACACCACCTCTCTGGCAGTGTGCTTATAGTTAGCTGAAAACATGCCCCCCTCACAGGAACACATAGCCTAAACCTTCCCCCTGGTTAAAATGTTTTATGTGGCTGCATCTGTATTTACAAGGGTCTGAGGAAATCCCTTAAATACCCATCATATGTAACGTATGCTAACTTCTGCCCAAACTCTTTGAATGTCAAATGTTCGATAGAGCTTAGTTTAAATAAGATGAACTGCATTTTAAACTGAACAATTAGACTAATACAACAAATCCAAACAGTGTTTATCAAGGAGTCTGGCATATTGTCGTGTCCATGTGTCATAGTCTGATCTAACATGGTGTGTGTTTCCTACAGTGCTCGAGTACCTGTGCAGGGGGCTTTCAGAGGAGAGTGGTGGTCTGTCAGGACGCTGATGGACGGAGCAACAGTTACTGTGATGAGAGGGTCAAACCTGCCGAGTCCAAGAGCTGCGACTCCGGACCCTGCCCCCTGTGGAACTACGGAGTGTGGGGAGAGGTGAGCTTTTGTTGTAGCCTCATGCTGATATGGGCTAACTGGCTTATTTTTTGCTTGAGGCTGGTGTGTGAAGCAGTGCCGTACAGCTGTTGTACCTGGCATAGCCTGTTGCCCTAATTACATGTCATTGCATGTCTAATAGTCGACAACTAGACATATGGCGGGAAGGGGTTTGGGCGACAGAGCATCCCAACACTTAGTGTTGCCACAGCAACAATACACATGCTTGTACCTGTCATGGCGGCTGTGTAACCCCAGTTGCCACAACAAGATATATGCTGCCACATGGATAAAAGTGAAAAATTTCTCTGGTTTTGAAAACCTTGAAAATGTGTAATGTAGTTTAAGTACTCAACATTAAAAGTTTATCAGTATTGTTTGGCTAAAACCTCTTATCGCCATTTTTCTTTATTTTTTATTTTTTGCTCAAAACAGAGCTATTGGCTGCTTTCCATGTTGGTAAGTTCTTTTTTTTGTATAAATTTTAAACCAATTCAAAGAATAAAAAAATATTTCCAAATGGACAGTACATTTTTTTTTCCATTTCCTAAAAATTAATTTTGGTGATAAGAGGTTTTAGCCTGACAGCGAAAATATAGATTAGATTAGATTAGACAGAACTTTATTAATCCCTTTAGGAAACTCCCTCAGGGAAATTAGGATTCCAGTAACAGTTTGAAAATTGAAAGATATATAAAAATATAGATTTAAACAAAAATATAAATAAAAATAAAATAAATATAAAAAAAAAAAAAAAATTAAAAAAAAAAAATTAAAAGTATGGCTACTGGCTGACTTCTGCTCCTTCCCGTCCTCTGTCCTCCTGTTACTCCTCCTGTTACTCCTCCTCCCCCCCAGTTAGGAGTTGTACAGTCTGATACCAAGAAGTGATACTTCACTTGATAAACCGTGTTATTCATCATTCATTCATGTAAATGATTCAGTTTATGTCTTCATAAAATCTAAATATTGTATCTTTAAAACGTCTTTCAAGATAATGTAATATAGTTTTTCAGGATTATCAACATTATTTATTCATTTTGTCATCCTCAGTGCACTCAGACCTGCGGTGGAGGCAGAAGGACTCGCCTCGTGGTTTGTCAAAGACCAAACGGTCAGCGCCTCAATGACTACAACTGTGACATCCTCGACAAACCGCCGAACATGGAGCAGTGCAACCTGCAGCCGTGCCCGGGCTCTGCCTCGTGGCACCGCCGACCCTGGAAGCCGGTACGATAGTACTCACTTGTTACTCCTCCAACACTTACCCTCCTCACTGAGGACCCGTCACTGTGAGTAGACATGGTGTGTGCTAAAACGACGTCAGACCTGTGCACTAAGTGTATTTAGCCTTAAACTGCTCGAGTCCAGAGTGAAAGCAGGGTGTCTCGAGCCACTCTTGGCTTGCCAGCTCTAGCCCACCCAGATGGGCCCTGCAGTGGCATGGTGCTGATTAGAATCAAGAGAAAAAGAGAAAATACACAAAAACACAATGCTGCTCCACTTAGGGAATCATTAAAAACACATGGCTCCCATTTAGAGCCGAGACTCCGAACAAAACCTATAAATCAGGACAGGGATGTCCAACATGCCATATATCTGTACAGGCATAAGTTTAGAATTATTTATTTCATTTATGAGGCGTGAAGTAAATGCTCTGTGTTGTTGTTGCTGTCTTCACCCTGTATCCCCGTACACAAGTGTATATTTGTGTATAAGAGTTGATATTGTGACGTTTATTGGGCAGCCACACTCAGCTGTCAGTGTATGTTGTATTTGTATCTTTGTACAGTTTGTTTTTCATGTCGCTAGTTTCTGAATATGATATTTAATATTTCTGCTGGTGCTCTCAGTCAGACCTCTCGTATCTCTCTATGAGTAAAAACAGTTTGTACAGAGGAAAATATTTTCAAAACCATGTTTCCGTCATATTTTTATAATGTGTTTTTTACTAAAGTTGAAATGAAATTAAGAATGGCTTCATCTCTCTTAGGCTTGACTTTTTAAAGAATCTAAAATGTCACAAAAAATAACTATTAAAGACCAGCTAAAT
Source organism: Cetoscarus ocellatus (assembly GCA_037902135.1). Taxonomy (NCBI): domain Eukaryota; kingdom Metazoa; phylum Chordata; class Actinopteri; order Labriformes; family Labridae; genus Cetoscarus; species Cetoscarus ocellatus. The sequence continues at coordinate 144,618 of JBAMNC010001480.1, forward strand.
ATTTTGATTAAAAAATATACAAAAAGCAAATTGAAGAAGCTGCTTTGCATTGCAGAATGATCAACAAAGGCTTGTAGGAAAGGTTTGTCCTAATATCAATTATTATTAGGTGTGTAATGGTACACAAAATGTTGGTTTGGTATTGTTGTTCTGTGATTCTATGGTACATTTTTGGATTAACACACACTTTCTCAACCTTGCAGTACAGCTGGATCTGCCTGATTCAAAGTCTGTAATCAGGCAGATCCATCTTGCCAAGCTCCAATCTACAGTGTTTGTGCTCGGCCCAAAGTGGCACGGTCCAATCAGAGTCCTTTAAAGCAGGAAGAGGTGGGAGCTACGAGCAAGATGGCAGGAGGAAGTGACTGCTCGTACAGAGATTAGCACAGATGCTAACAGCTTCAGTAACAGTTTTATCAGCTCTGGATCACATTTTTTTATTAAAGGAAAAACAAATAGTAACACTGAAAGCACTTCTAGATAGCAAGGATATTTTCGCCTCGCTTCAGACAGGTTTTGGTGAGTTTGTTCTATGAAGTGGTTCATGGTTTGTACAATGTGACAGTAGCACATGCCTGCTACATTATCTGATTGGCCTGTAATGAATGTGAGTGACAGAACGATCGTCCAATCACCTGCTCGATATGCTTTTGAAAGATTCTGCCCATTCCCAAACACCTTCTATGGGCTGTTACCCGGATGGATTAGTGAAATATACTGAACGATCCATCTGGTGTGCCAGGTTAACTATCTCTCTCAAACACACAATTTCTCTCACAAATACACAGAAATACAAACACTGTTATTCTCATACAAACACACACATACACACTTTCTCTCTCACACATAGACCACATTGTTCTGCTGTCTATGACGTTAACACCCATTTCTGACACACTACTCTCCCACACACATTTTAAGAGCTACACAAGGAACATCAATCTGAAGAGGGTTCTGCATGTATTCACAGATTCATTTTGGTACACACCTATAACTAGCAAAATGATTCAGTTCAAAAGGATTAAGACATGTTCCATTACACCCCTAATAATTAAATTAATAATAATAATGATAAAGTATAATTTACAGATTATGACTTATAATATGCCACATAGGAATCAAGCAGAAATGCTAATTAACTGCACTGTAACTTATGCATAAACCTTCATTCATCTTGTCCCCAAAAAACATTTATTAGTCAGATTTTTGTTCTTTTTCCAGACAAACACAAACAAAAACAGCAACTCTAAAATGTAGCTTTGAGTGAAACTGATACACTTTGTTTTTTGTATGGTGCTATTCAGTCATAAAATGGTGCACTGTCGGTATCATGAAGATAAAGACAGAGTCTGTATCATACTTTCAGGCTTACAAAGAGTTTATTTATTCTGTTAACAGTAGGCAGCATTGGTGCAGCTCATCAACCACAAACCTGAAAGGTCTGTAACTCGAGCTGTCTTTCAGCTTTCATCACTTTGTCTATAAAACCAACTAAAGCACACAGATACCTCTGCCTTTACAGTTCAGTCATTTGTTGCTGTGTCTATTTCTTCAGCCAGTTTTTTCAATTTTTATTTTTTTTCTGAAGGATTTTATTTTTCAAATGAACCTTATTTATTTGTTTACAGTATATAATGAATTGTTGCAGCTTTAATGGCGTGTTCCACTTCAGGCTGATGTAACACTTTACTTGGATTATTTGTCATTATGCGTAAATCAAACACCTGAACATCACTGGTTCTTAAGTTACAGATTATCTTTTTTACATGTTTTATACCAGATAACGTAAGATATGGTGGCTCGACTTAGAAGCAACTACAATATTTCCAGTGTTTAACATCCTATTGTGAACTCTTATTTGAGAATATCATCATTATTGAGTGACTTGATCAAGTCGGTCCTGTGGCAATAGTGTATGAATAATAGATTATACAAAAACAATCATAAACAATCATAAATGCTTGCTGTTGGGTCCCCGGCCATTGTTAGATTAGATATTCCTTTATTAGTCCCACAGGGGGAAATTCCAAAATTGTTGTTGTTAAACACACAACAATCGTTGAAGACTCAAAAGCAGGCAACATCAGATGCATTTAATTATTTCCCATTAAACTTTTAAAATCTCATGTGCATGTGTTCACCACAAACCTTATTTCTGTTATTTATCCGAAACTGGCATTGAAATCCGCTTTGCTCTGGGGGTTGGGAACCAGGAAGTGCTAACTGCTAACTCGCTTCCACAATTTTGGACTCTTTCCTACACCGCTCTATTGTAGACAGATTCTAAACGTTCTCCAACGTAGATGTAACACTTGCGCACTGTTTTGGACTTTGGGGAACTTTGGGCTAATGTATCTTGGCACAGCTGATCATTGGACCACCATATTGTGACGTTACTCAATGAACACTATATAAAGTGGACATAAATGCAGCTGCTGCTGGTCTTAGAACTCCAACTCCATCTCTAGAAGACAAAAGACAGTGGTTCCCAAATAGGTACTTCAAGGCCTACAACAGGAGCCCACTGGCAGGCAGACCCCAGTGTTCGCCAACAGCGATGAATGCATCAAAGGGGACAGCGTTAATAAAATAAAAAAATAGACTTATGTATAAGAAAGAGCAGTATGTACATTATTCTAACTATATATAAAAGGACTTGGATATAAAAAAACGAAAGAGCAAGTCCTATAAGGATTATTTACACATTCACAAAGTAGTAAGAGCTCTCAAACATATATATTAAGGGAAATAAAGGGAATCTGACCAGTGTTCAGTGTGACTTGTACACAGCAGATTGATAAACATGAAAATATGATGACATATATTTCAGGTGAAGTGTTGCAGTTGTCTTTTTTAAGTCCATGTCCTCAAAGCGAGGATCTCTGCAGTCTCCCTCCATCTTTCTTTGCTTCTCCTTCATTTTCTAACCCAGACTTCTACAACAGGACTCCTCAGCCATGACAGTTTCATTCCCTCCCCCTCATTTGTTTTTAACCCTGTGGTGCAAAGTTGCCAAACTCAAAGAAGCAACTGAACTTTATTTTGCATATTTTGATTTTGTTGTTGTTATTTTTGCTATTTATTTCATTCATATGCAAAAAAATAATATGTTGAGTTAGCTTTTTTCATTGTAAAGATTATTAAAGAATAACTGTGACGTTTGTGTTGTTTCTCAGTGCCGTACTTAACAGAATATTAACTACATGACTGTGCCTTCAACATCTATGGCTGTTGCTTTGTACTCAAAGAGAGGGCATTATTTACATAAGGTTAAAAACACATATAAATCATATGGAAGTGGTTCTCCAGGGAACTCACTGACAGGGCAGAAAAACAAAAAGGACACAGAACACTCTGAGATGGTAAAACTTGGTATATGTACTTTATTGTGTAAACTATGTGGAACACACAGAAGGTATTTGTTCATGCACACATGCATCATAATTCATCATAATTCATGTGGAGTTTATTTATGCAGTTTAGGGTGTTTTAAGGAAACCAGCTCTGAAAGGAAAGTAGAATTGACGATCCATTTCAATTTAATCTAAGCGTTAACCCGTAACAATGCATGCTTGGTTTCGAGTAGCAAGTCCTGAAATAAAGTTAAACAAAGAGCACACTAATCTTTCACAAACTTATGCATCATCATGCACATCAGATTAAACAAACCTTAATCGAACACAACCACAATGCTAAGCAGATTAATGACCACAAAAAATGAATAAAAAGATGACATATGGGCCACCCAACCATATGTTTTTGTTGATAGCAACCTATTGCTACATTCTACAAATAATACATAAAAAAACTAAGAGATAAATGTATAAACCAAGGCTTATTTACAAGAAGTGTGCCCTTATCGTGACATTTCACTGAATTTTATTGTTCTAAATTTCTTTCTTTTACCAGTAGGTGGCAGGCTACTTTGGTACCTAAAAGGTATTCATTTAAAGAGGTCATATTTTTGATATTTATATTAATCTTGCAAAGCAGAGCTTTGCTCAATTTCAGTGTCTGCCATCAGGCAAATTCATCTTGCAAGCCTCCATTTAGAAAATGACGTTACAGCAGCAGTTTAGTTGTGCTGAAAGCAAGACATGACTGCAAGGTTCTAGCTGTTAAGTAATGAATTAGACAGAGTATTGATCCAGTAACAGTTTTTGGTAAAGGTTGTCACCTTCCAAGTCGCCTTCTATGGGATGTTTCCAGTATAGACTTGAAATGAATCCCTTGGATATGTGAAAAATCTTATCTTATCATCAGGTTAGTTTTATTTGCCCTTTAGTGTGTGAGAATAGAGGTGGATCATTGGCAGAATGTTAAAACCGGCAGGGTTTTCACATCCTTTTTTAACTTCAGTGATTGTAAACATAGTCAAGCAGCAGTTGAAATCAAATATACTAACTTGAGCTGATGCAAAAAAAATCAGATGTGGTCAAATCTACCCTTACTGTACTAAAATTAGCCTTATTTTGTTTTTTTTTAAATTGGAAATATAATTGGCATTTTTTCAAGTTTAGATTTTTTGCCTTGGTAGCCAGTGACTCAAAGGTAAATTTGCATCATCCCTAATTTGAAATATGAAATCAAGCAATTTTATTTTCTAAAAGGATTAACTTAAAATCTTTAGTTTCCAACTTCTCTCAACTTACTATCTTAGTCAGATATTAACCCTAACTAACACATTCAAGCATATCTCTAAAGTGTCCCCTTTGTTCTTGCAGCGACCCTCCTTAATAATTGTGGGCACGTAATTTCAAGGCAAAGGCCTAAAAAAGAGTCAGAGGTCAAAAAGTTAAACTGCCACACTTAAAGTCACATGCTGAGGATCCCCCTGTAGCTGTATAACTTTAATGCCTCAGCAGTACGTAGAGTAAAAGCTCCGCAGGCTGTTTAATGTTTTATTTAATAATCTCCCCGGAGAAAACATTCACGGTCCAAATCAAACTGAAGAGCTGGGTGGCACATCTGTTTATCATTGCATTAATAGAGCGCTCTGTAAAGTGTTTGGCAGGAGACCGCCACAGTATTGCTTTTACTACAATAATAATTGGTATTAATTCATGCTGGCAAGGGCTGTTTAGTTGAGGAGAACTAAAACCAGGCTCTTGAGACTCTTGAAGGATAATATTTACTAAAAACCTCTGGTTTTTATCATGTGTTTGATATTGTCATGCTTTCTCATGAGTAGTTTGTTAGGCAGTAATATGAGGTTGTATATTCAAGTAATTGCCACAAAAGTAAACATTTTTCATTCAAGTTTAGCTCAAAGTAAAACCAGTAAGCCAGTCCCAATGAGGCATATACATGTATTTAATAAATGTCTCTGTGAACAGCAGTGCAGCATAAGTTTTATCAATCATTTGTCACAGTCTGGTAACATGGATCACAAGTTTAACTGGGCAGAAAATTACCCTCACACCAGTGAGTGCTTTTTTATACAGCAGACCTCATTGTCATATTTATGGAAGAGTATAGGGGGCATACAGGATAAAATATATATATGAATATATACAACCCTTTCACTGTGCAGTTTAGCAAAAGCAAGGATGTGATATTTGTGTCAGTTTGTATTGTGATTCAGCTTTGGAAGAGCATTAGAGAGCATGACATAGTGCTTATTTCACATACACCAAGTGCTAATATCCCTCTCTGAGTCTGTGTGCTCGTCTCTCAACAATTTAACACCCTAGTATCTGATACTCAGATATCAGTATCAGATACCATGGGGGCTGGGGAGTGGGGGGGCAGTCTCTCACACCATAATGACCAATTATCCAAAAAAGCCTCCTTAACAGTAACTTTTAAGTCTGTGTATGTTTATTTGAATCTATTTACACCTAATAGAATCCGACAGAGTTTTTTCACTCATGTACCGCAGCATATTAGCACCACTCTTAAAGAAAATTTCATTTTATATTCAGGAACAAAATAACTTCATGTTTTTGAGATTATGAAGTTGCCAAATTCTGAGTGTGCTTTCTTATAAAAATTACAAAAAAGCCACTCTTAGAATTACTAAAAGAATCTATATTCTTTTTACGAGAAAATCTTCTAAAATAAAAATTTACTAGAGAGCAAACTAAATGGTAAAAAGTAAAATACATTATTGCTTGGTAGGAAGTCACACCAAATGACCAATTTGTCTTATATCATACCTGTGGTAGAGCCTGATAAAGTTATATTTTTTTCTTGGACTGAGTAATAAGTTAATATTTGTGTTTTTAGCCCAGAATCTTCACATTTTCATTTTCATCCAGGATTTGCAGAGACATTGTTGTAAATTGGGGCCATATTGGAGAAACAACAAAGTGACTGAGACAAGGTGATATAGTGTGTCCATCAGGAATACAACAAACTGGGCAGATGCGGCACAGTTTAAATATAATTAATATATTATTTTTATATCAGCCCCCTTTACATTTATACAGATCAGGAACAAAAGTAACATAAATTACAAATATAACCTGTGCTAACCATAGATATTTAACACAACATCCCAGTTTCAACACATGTACATTCAGGCACTCATGCATCTGGCTTATGTTTTACCTGAAAGTTAAAAAGACACAAAATCATCTTGAAGAAATGTCTTTTTTTTTTTTCAAAGGAAATTTGTATTTTGGTTTCTTCTAAATTTAGGACTATGTCAACAAAAGCAATTTAAATTTTCCTCAAAAATTTACAAATCATTTTAATTTCCTGCTTTTTTTCTATTTTCAAGAGTGGCCCTAATTCACTGTTTCAGTCTTAAAATATCCCTCAACTAAATAATTCAAAAAATGTTCAAGAATTTTTACAGATTTTATAAATAAACAACAGACAGACATTTCCCTCTCTCTTTACTATTTTAAGAGAACTGAGCAAACTCAGTGCTCCCAGTCAGGTTTTGTAAGGATTTTTTTAACTAATAGAATGTCCATCTTATAAAAATGCATCTAAAGATCTAATAGAGTGAATTAAAACTAATTTATTAACCAATGTATATTTGTTATGATTATGATTGTACATATTCTAAAGGCACACTTAGACTTGCTTTAAAGCATACCAGTTGGTAACCACTGGTGTCATAGGACAAAATAAAAATACTATCTCTATGTAGAAACAACTGTTGAGAAGCTAAAGCTCTTTAAAATTAACATTATTAAATGTATCTGAAGATCTTGTATTGTGCAACGTGAAAATATGCCTCATTACTTCAGAGATCATCTTACCTCATGTTTGGCCTCCTCCACTCGTCTTTTTCTCTCTGTAGCAGCTGTAATGTTAGTTTGCTTCTTATGGGTCTAATCAGCTTATATTAAATATGTTCTTTATATATTGTCGACCTCTTGATTTTAAAAGCCAAACTATCATTATTTTTGCATAGCACTAAAACATCTCTCAAAAATTATATTTCAGTTTACCATCCTGTCACCCCATCAGCACAGCTACAATTAAGTTATATTATCAAATCATTTATTATTGTTGTGATCTACCCAGTGAAAAGTAGTCTGCTCTATTCTTAAAAAATAAATCCAAATAGTTTTTAAAGCATCCATTACTAACTTTATGTGCTGTTTTTGGCACCCCCTGTGGACAAAGCAGTACCTGATATCCTTTGGCTGTCTTGTTCTTAAAGTATGAGTATTTCTTTTACCATAGAAGATCAACTTAATTCATAAATACTTTATAGAAAATTACTTTTTATGTTAAAAACATGAAATGGCAGCATGATGACAAATGCTTTCTCTGACACCTACCCTCCAGCAGTGTTTTTAATTATCAAAAATTATGATACAGATATAACCAGTGTTCATACCGACGATCTTGTTTGCTCTTTTAGGTCCTAAAGACACATGATCATTACCAACAATCTGTTTCATAACCAACTATATATTTGAATATTTGCAATATTCACAGAGTTCCACTTTGATAAAGAAAGATAGTCTTTCTAATGAGATGCCAAACAAGTATGCTTCAATGTAATTTACAGAGTTCTAGGGGTTACAGGAATTAACTGAAACATTATTATTTAAGACATGTATATGTGCCCAGCAAAAATATATTCTACAGAAACTTTATCTCAGTTATATCCTGAACTGACCCAGTACTAATACAGTTACCAGCATGAGGTATTTATTAGTTTAATTTATAATCTTTGATCGATCTTTGTCAATCAGGGGCAGGGTACATTCCTTAAAATCAACCTAAATACTTGATAAAGCTCCTGTTGGTAACTCTAAGTTAGGGTTATTTTGGTGCCCCCTGTGGATAAAACAGCACCTCTTATCTTAGACATGATAACAATGAAAATGCCTTCCACATGCCTATGTCAACAAATAAATACATCTTCCATGATATTATGTTCTGATAGTCGCTTCCTCTGTCACCTACCCCCCTAACATTCAGTTCAGGTATTTAAAAATAACTAAACAGAGTTTGATAGTTTGTATAATTATGGTCTTTTTTTACTTTATAAGTCATAAATAAGCTCTAACTTTAATATCAATCTGTTTCATAATCACTGAAAAGCTTGTCACAGGAGCTTTAACAATAATAGGAACACCTTTGCTAATAGCACTTCGCCTAGCACACAGAATTCTTGGTCAATAAGGCCACTTACTTGACAGAAGTTTCTTATAAAAGTTCACCCATGTTAAAAAATAACTTATTTATGTTGTTATTCCCCCTTTAGACCATTAATCATTTTCAACTGTGAACCACAACTAAATATTTCTTAAACAAAAACAAAACAATCATTCATTTTCATCAACACAGCTCATAAAAACACATTTGTCATGGTTAAAAAAAAGAAAAGACACAAAACAATTTTCTCATTTATTGCACAAAATCAGCACTGCAGACACAAAGTTCAACACGAACTATCAGGAAGGTAAATATCATTAACTAATGACGATTTCCTTGAAAGCACTGTTGATGTCAAATGTGAACAAGCAGCAACAATAAGACTGTGTGTGATGAATTGGCAACCGAGGTTCCGTTTTAGTAATTTATGCCTGTTTGTTGCTAACAAAAACATACCGTTTCCTGTCCGGAGTGGGTTTCCCATGGAGGGTGGGGGTCTCAGACGAGCGCCTGTGAACTGATCATGCTGCTTCAAATGAAACCCACATGCACAACATAGACATACTTGACTTTGGCCTGAGGGCATCGGGCAAGAACATTCTCCAAACCTGTCACCCCGGGGTCATTCGGTCGTGACATCATTGGGCTTGTGTTTCCTGATCCTGCCCATGCGCCGGCCGGGTGGAGTGTGAGCGATTGAAGCGATCGCAGCGAGGTCCCCCTCCCCCGCCGGTCTTCGGGAGCATGGTTCTCTTCACGGCTTTAATCTAAATCTGAGTCGGGAGATAATGTTTCATTTTGGCCTTTGAGAAAAAAGGAGAATAGTTGAGTTGATGATTTGCTGGTTAAAAGTCAAGCACTGTGGCCCACAGTTTCTGGTGAACCACTGAGACATGGAAAGCTGAAACCCAGATGGTGTGAGATGTTATCGAGGGGCTCAGAATATTTGGATCACAACGTGGTTTTTAAATTGAGAAGACTCTTTTATGTCAAGTTTTGCCTTACAGAGATCAACACATTGCACATTTCAATCTAGATAAGGGATGGGCAACTTAGGTTACCAAGGGGGCTACATTAATATTATTACTACATTCAAAGAACCAAGTTTTTGCATATTTTCTGACTAGAATCCATATTTTTGGATTCTAGTCAGAAGAATGGGAGCCTATACATGTATATGGATGTTTGACCTCAAATTTAAAGCCTTCATTCAACATTATTATACCAACCATTAGATAATTAAACCTTAGTATAATAGCAATGCTTAATTTAATGGAGGAAAATGCAGCATTAAAGCCCATTAAGCTTCTTTTTATTGAAAGAACGGGTTGTAATTTTAGCCATCTTAACTAAAGCTGCAACTTTAATAGTTCTTCTTTGGATCTTAAAACAACCATTTCAAGAAAATTGTGGCTGATTAACTGGTACCATGTCTTGACCTTGTGCCTGTGTCATTTAGATATAAAGCTCTTCATCTACATAGTTGGTAAAAGCATGGTACCTTTTCTTTATTTATCTGTTAATTTTATATTCTGAGCCAGTGGAAGCATGCATAGTAGATGGTTAACAAAAGAGGCCCCAGGACAGAGCTTTGGGGAACCCCAGTGCATCCTTTGTCAGCATAAATGTGAAAATGACCTACTGACAATAAAAACACTATGATTCTCATCAAAATTCAAGACTGTGAATTTACCTAATTGTGGAATTTTCCCTTGGGGGTTATTGAAGTATTTCTGATTCTGATTCTAATTCTGGTTTCTGTTAGTCTGAAGTGGTTGTTACATCCCATCAAGGGAATATTGGTCAAGAGAGAAGTGATTCGGTTTTGGTGATAATTGGAATCTTAATGCAGATCCAGTTGTGTTTTGAAAGATTCGTTGGGAGAACATTGGGAGACAGGGCAGTTTTCAACATTTTGGTAATAACTTTGCTAAGAATGTCACAGATGTCTTGGTGGAGGTTTGTGCTCTCGGACCATTTCTAGTCTTCACAGCTAATAAGACAACTTTATGTAGCAAAACTTTTAAGTCTTGGTTCAAGTTAATGAGGTTGTAGGCCTGCAGTGAAGTTGGATCAACCTGATTGAGTGTCTGTAATCAGGCAGATCCACCTTGCCAATCTCCAATCTAAAACAACTGTGAGCAGCTCAAAGCAGGATGGTCCAATTAGAGTCCTTTAGAGCAGGAAGAGGAGGGCGAGAAGACTGCAGGAATTGACTGTTCATACAAAGATTAGCATAGATGCTAACAGCTTCATTAGCAGTTCTATCAGATCTTGACCTCATTTCCTTATTAAATGAAACAAACAAATAACACTGAAAGTGCTTCTCTATAGAAAGGATATTCTGCTCCACTTCCAACATGTTTAAGCAACAGTTTGTTCTAAGAGGTGGCTCACGTTTCGTATTTTACCTCATGGCATTAGCACCAGCCTACCACATTATCTGATTGGCTTGCAGTGAATATGATTGACAGAACAAGCATGCCATCACCTGTGGGATATCATTCTGAAAGATTCTTCCCATTCCCAAACACTTTGGATGGGCAGTTGCCTGAACAGAGCGGTGAAATATATTGAATGGTCCATCTGGTGTGTCAGGTTACTGAGGTTAAGGATCCTTTACAGTATTTTAGATCATGGGAGGGTTTTTGCATTGAGAAGGGATGTCTCCCACAGGTCACGTTGTGGGCTTAAATAGTTTTATTCATTGTAAATTGCAACCTAGATAGTCTTTTCCAGTACAATTACGTGCATCTTAGTTGGCACTTGTAACTCATATCTCTCCTAGTAAACCAAGTTTTAGCTGAATCAGATCCATATACCATATTGCCTTTGACAAGTTTGCTTGTATATCACTAAAACTAACAATGATTCTGACCAAAAATTCAAGATGGCAGACTCTCTGCTGGGTTAAGGAGTCTGTCTCTGGGGCCAAATAGTCATTTAATTTGATTTGATAAAGGTTTTATTGTCATGGTCTTAAGTTCAAGTTCAGTCACGGCAACTCTCTATACAATGTACAAAATACAGGCAAATACAATGATTTCTCTCAAACTTTAATTCCCCAACAAATAATCATTGGACCCTCAACAATTTGCATCTAAGACGGCACCAAAGGTTTGTTTTTATCTCTTAGTAAAGCAAATTTAGACTGATCAAACCCACATCCTGTATGGTTTATGTTTACAAAAAACTGCAGGTTGATCAAACCACAATGACCCTCATAATTAGAACTAAAGAGAGTACATTCCTGATAGATTTAGGATGTTATTAGGGCTTAAAAAAAATGACAAATGTAACTTTAATTTAACTTTATAATCATAATCCTAAATTACAACTACAACATTTGAAACATCTCTAACTCTCTACAAATGCTAAATGTGCCCCAAACTAGTCGCATCTGCGATAGCATTTAAAGTACTCTTCTCTTGGCCGACCAAATACAGGCAGATCAGTTTTTCTACCATATGGACTTAATCTATACTTGTAAATCACGTAATTTACAATAACCTCTATCCCAAATTCAAGATTACAGACCTTCTTTTGAGGCTAGAAGTCTAAATTTAGGGCTTCATATCAAGAGTTTTGATCATTTTTTTGGTTTACGTGAAAACTCATTTAAAAATACCTTAGATTTTAAAACAACGGAACCAGAAGTGCTAAAATGCTGAAATAACTCTCATCACTTCTCTAAAAAACAACACTTTTAAAAGGGCTGATGAAAACCCAAGGTTTCTTCCAACCCTAATCTTGACTGAGACTGAGAAAGAATAGCCGTATCTCCAAGGTTGAGTTCAAGAGATGAACACCCAGCACCACTGACCTTCCATGCAGGGTGTTGGAAGAAATTAGGAGAGCCCATCTACTAAGAGTTTGTTATTCTTTAACCGATCTGAGATGGTAGCAGACCTGAGGAGATGAAATGAGAGTAGACAGAGCGTGAAAGTCTGGGAGCATTTAGGCTGAATTTTGTCGAGTGATAGTGAACACAGCCTCACTTTGGCTCAGGTGGAGAGCGTCTGCTTTACCTCAACCTGTCGGTCAAGTATTATAAAGTGGTTTAAACCCTCGAAGAGTCTCTCCTTAGGCTCAACTCAAGTGTATTTTTCTCTCAGCAGAGGCTTTGATGCCAGACTGGATGGGGCCTGTCTCCGTTTGGGCCTGCTGATATGATCAAGGTGATGAATTAAGATGGCGTCTTGACATCCAGGTCGGGAAGCTTTCTAGGCTCTTAAGGGTGAGACAGTGATAGATTAGGTGTTGTTGATGGAGGAAGTTTAAAGTTCTTCTTTGAGACTTCAACAAATAAGATTGTGTGACACTTTAGCTACACTATGGAGTTAGAGGTTGAGCTGTACATCTATTTAAGGGCCTCTGCTTCACTTTACAGGCTAGTTAGCTACCTGACTGATCAGTTTCTTTGAATAATTGTTAGCTGTATGTTGCCAGAGCATTGTGAGGAAATTCTGTTTCGTAGAAGTTATTTTTCTAGTGAATTCTCCCATTGCTACAATAAAGCACAAACATTTAAAGACAAATGTCACCAATGAAGATTTGAATATTGCATTTTCTCTCAGGGTGTGCCAGTCAACCTGCCTTGAAACTGCTCATAGTATCCCGATATATCATAAAGTCACCCTTGTATCTCAGTCCATATCCATCTTGTGCCGTTGCCATTATTCCTTGAAAATGCCATCAAAATCCATTAAAAATCAATCAAGTTATTAGCAAAAATGTGGAAAAATGCATCATGCAATGTTAACAAATCTCTAAAAAGTTCCTGTTTCTACATCCAGATTCTGATCTCCACCAAAATATACAGATCTTTTGCTTGTGTCATGACCAACATTTCCTAAAAATTTCATCAAAATCCAATTATTAGGTTTCAGATTATTTTGTTCAAAATCAATAAAACGAAGCAACCAACCAAAACGATGAACTAAAGGAGCAATCTTAAAGAAATTACCAAAATGTAATAACTTTTTATTCACTCAGCTAAACTAAAATGTTTTTGCGTTTACATCATATGAATAAAACTTTAAAAGGCAAAACTTACTCAAATGTGACTCAAACTGGACCACATTTCTGTCCAAAGACTGTGACTAAATCTAAAATAGCCTCCAAAATTAGAGCTGCTCCAGAGTAATGGGGCACATGCAGAGCAGATGTGGATTTCCCTTCTTTTCCTTTTCCCCATTAAAGAAATAATCTTAAATGTTTTCATTCTGTCTTTTTTTTTTAACATCCCTTGCTTTTTCTGTTTTTGTTTTCTGTAAAAATAAATGCAAGGTCACGATCTTCCACTTTTTTGAGTTTTTCCATACGTCCCTGTACACAGCCGGCCGTGCCGGTCTGTTTGCTGTGACAGATTAGAAAAGCAGCTGTTTAGCATTTAGCAGGAAGAGGGAGTTAGATTTGAATGTCCTCTGTCAAAGGTCAACGCTTTATAACTTTACGGCTCAACTGCTGTTTGTATTTTTCAACTTCTGTCAGTAAGAATTTGCCTTTTTCTTTCTTTTTTATCATTTCTTCCACCTGCAGCAGTGCACTAATGCATGTTTCAGTATACCGCAGTAATGGAAAAAGCCCTCGCTGGAATGTTTACACAGACGGAAAAAAAAATGTTGGCTGTTTTGTCATTTGGTTTTGACTTATGGTTGCTCGGTGTATCTTTTCTGAGTGCTGTTGACTTAAAAAGGAAACCATGTCAGAGAAACTGTATATGCCTACTCCACTGAGTGTTTATTTAAGTCTTAAGGGATGGCAGAGTCAAACTTTGGCATGGAGAGCTGAATGTGTTTGGTTTTAGCCAGTCAGAAGTGGGCTGCAGCTAACTGTCTGTCATGAACCGCAGTGAGAGAGACGGGATATTATTTCCACATTTTACAACCAGTCCCACCCTGTGGGGAAAAATATGTTAGAATTAAGCTGTCACATTTGAAAATCATCACATTATTCACAGAACTACATGTGTATCCCTTTTTATGGTTAATTTTTAATGACTTTTGGTCAACAGTTGACACCAGCAGGTGAATTTTATTGAGTGCTGCACTTAAGTTTAGTTTTTGAGTGTTTTTAGTTAAATTGAGCATAATTTTTTGGGGTTATGTGCTACTTTTACCCTTTAGCATGAAACCAAAATTGTACATTTGACTCTGCATTTCTGTGAATTTGAATCTCTTAACTTGCTACTTAGGCTCAAACTTGAGTTGAAGTATTCTCTCCTCAATTCTAAAATTTGGTCTGTAAGACAATACTGTTAAACAACTAACATATGTCCCCTGTGGGGCTGTTAGAAAAGTTAAAGAATATCTGGGGATGCTCAAAATGAGCTGGCTATGCTATTAAAGTCTGATTTGAAATAATTTGCTATTGATTTACAAGTCATTTAAATTCATTAATGTATATTTGTCATCATTACAGACCTGTTAGTATGATCAAATACTCTGTCTAAAATGTAATGCAGCCACCAGCCACTAGAGGCCACAGTAGCTCTGCTTAAGGTCTACCACCATTACGCTGAAACGCCTTCAACCCAGATGTAAACAAAGAACATTAAATTATTGCCATGGACCAAACAGAAAGAAAAGAAGATCTGTGACACAGAACAATTCCACAGTGGTCTTAGATAACAGGACTAATAGTAGGAATATTACTTACTACGCTTAAGAATTGATCATAGAGAATCAGATTTCTAAAAACTCAGTGTCAACAAGTGGCATTGCTTTATCCTCAAAATGTGCTACTTCTTGTTGCAGTATCACTTTAAATTTTCTTTTTCACATTTACTGTTGTAAATGGTGCTGGGCGGCACTTTTTGCAGAAAATTTGCGACACAAATGCAAGGCTAACTAGAACACTCCAAAAGCACAAACCCTTCACAAAGGCATTTCTGACATTCTTAGCCAAGTTATCGATAAAATTGTAGAAATCCTCCCTAGGTTATAATAAATCCTGAATTTGCATCCATATTTGGATCGCCACCAAACTCTAATCACTTCTTTTTTTGGTGCCATGACTAACTTTCGTGGAAATTTCATCAGAATCTGTTGAGGCCTTTTTGAGTTATCTTGCTCATTGACAAACAAACTAACCAACAAACCAGCCAACAGAAGGGCAAACATTGGCAGATACATACACCTCAGTGTCTTTAATATTATAAATTATGTTGGTCACAAAATTGGGGCCTGTCAAAAAAAAAAGTTTGGGAACCACTTCATTAAGCCCAAAGGGAGACATTTAAAGGCAAGTCTCTGAACAAAAGCATCACTTAAAATGTACTTTTGACATTGTGCAAGAGTTTGTTTTAAAGTTTTGATTAACTAATTCCTATCCTTTGCACCAGGTTATGAACAAGGTGTACCAAGTACTTTTCTACAATTTAAATTACTAGTAAAGAATATTATACTGCATTGACATCCACTGGAACAGTCAGATTAGTTGACTTTTACTGTAGTTTTACCCCTGACAGGATAAATAGCCAATCACTGACTTGCATTTTTTTGGGTGATGCCACTCTCACCATCCATCTGGACATGCTTCTGCTCAAGTATAATCTTCGCTGAGCAATATTCACTTGTATTTGTATATAATTTACCAGAGGGTTTTGACTTAAGTAGTTAAATAGGGTACTTATTCCACGTCAGCTCTGTAATTATTATGATTGATATAGTTGGCTGGATAAAAATGTTGGATGTGTAAATATTCAGCTTTTATGCCACTCTTGGGAGTGTTTTTTTCAGCCTGATGGATAGGAGATCTGTGACTCTTGACATTCCTCTGCCCCATGACGCCGCTCTTACCAGCTGCTCCCATGTTGACAACATGTGTTGTTTTGACTTCTGTCTTTGAACCCCCCCTGCGAAACCAGACCATGAACTGAGAGGCAGCCTGAACCATCCCTTCATCTTTTATCGTGTCCTTTCTTGGTCTTATCTTGAGAACATTTAAGAACATTAAGATGTTGATGTCACCACAGAACAGACAATAAGTCCTCAAAAAGTGCACTCAGTTCCCAAATATTACCCCACACACTTAGCTGGATTTGACTTCCAGACAGATGAACAGATTTACTCAAGTATACTCGACCATAAAGAGGAGCTACCTTTGTTTGAAGGCTCTGTTTCTCGCAGCTTTGACAACACCCAGCTCAGGGTATAATTCTACACTCCCCTCACACTCTTGCAAGTTTGTTCTTGCTCTGGGTCAGCACTGAGCTCCTTTGAAGAGTCCATGTAGCTAAAATTACCATATGCTTGGTATTACCATCATCTTGCATTGCAAACGTGCTGCAGTGCGATTGGAATTTGACCTTGGCTCTCACGTTTTGAGATATGGCCGCAGTTAGAGGCATTGAAAACATACAACTGAAATGTGTAATATGTGGTTTATGATGCATTTTTATAGACATTAATTCAGAGTTTACAATCCTCCCTCCTCTAAACTTTGATCATAACTTGGCTGTAGTGCTGTTGTCAGATTTGTAGTGTTTAAATTGAAGAGAACAAAATCTTGGACAGGAAATGAACCAAAGTTTTTGGACTTTTGCTGTGTCTAAATGTGGACAGACCATACAAACAAAACCTACCCTCTCTTTCATACATTAAATCTAAAGTTAAATATTGCATGAAGACTTCCTTTGACACTTACCCCCCATTAGCAGTTTAAGGTAGCTGCTCTGTCTTTAATAGCCCCATTTGCTTTTGTGGGTCACAAAGAGGTGTCACCATTGGTAAAGGCCTATTTCATAAACAGCTAAAATCTCCTAACCTGACACACCAGATGGACTGAAGAACAAACTCTCGCCAAAACATGTCGGAAGGGAAGCAAAAATGTCATTTCCATAAAAAAGTGCTTTCAGTGTCAACATTTGTAAGAAATATGGTCTATATCTGACAAAACTGCTTCTGAAGCTGTTAGCATCTATGCTAATCTCTGTAAGAGCAGTCACTTCCTGCTGTCGTCTCACTCGTATCTCTCATCTCGTTCTGCTTTAATAAATGCTAATTGGGCTGTGCTGCTTTGGGCAGTCTTTGTAAATTAGAGTTTGGCAAGATGGATCTGCCTGATCACAGAAATTGAATCAGGCAGGTCCATCTGCACCTCAAGGTAAAAAATCTCTTCACAGGAGCTTTAAATGTAAAATTTCAAACACATTTCTTGTACAAACTGACTCACAATGCTGATTAAATCTCTTTTCATGCCTAAACTTGTGTTTTCCCAACACTGAGCTCTGTTTTTATCCCCAAACAAAGAGTCTTTTATAGCATAATCACAGCTCTTATGGTAATAAATGTTTATGCACTTAGCCAAAGGCTAAATTGATCTGTGTTGAAATACGTTCATATTTACAACACAAAGCAGATCTAATCTAAGACAGGGCGTTTTGTGGAATTTACTTGCCCCTCTGTATTGCATCAGCTGCTTTGATTACCACATCAGCTAAGTTACAGATCTCAAAATTTTAGCCACATTTCTCTTTGATTACTTAAAGTTTCAAAGTGTTTCACGGGCTCACCTCTTCACAGCAGTGCATTGGGCTGAGCCATGTTGAAGTACCTCCTGGGCCAGTCCTGAAAAAGATGTGAGGGCTTGAATTTGATTTGTGAAACAAGTCTGTAGAGGCAGCAATGTGAATGGTGTCCAAATTTCCCATCGTAATAAATAGACTGTGGCTTTGTATAGTATGCATCAAATGGTGTTGTAACGTCATAGTTTGTTATTCCTATAACACATAAAACATCAGCTTGCTAAAGTGCCGTACAAACTAAAAGCTAAATGAAAGATAAAAATAGAGAGGCAGGGTACACCCTGGACTGGTCCCCAGCTGATTACAGGACAGACATGTAGAGACAGATAACCATTCACACTCATAACACCATGGGGCAGTTTACAGTCACCAGTTTACCTAAAGAGCATGTTTTTGGTCTGTGGGAGGACACCTGACTTCCCAGAGAGAACCCATGCAGGCAAGGGGAGAACTTGCTAATACCACATATAAAGGGCCTGGCCAAGACAGGGGGTCAACCAGCAACTTCACGTTTACTACCCTGCTGCGCCACAGTGCAAGCCAGTAGCGTCCAATCTGGCATTGCCTCTTTCCGTATTGTATCATATCATGTCATATCATTTTGTATGCTATCATTAGATCATCCAAATCGTATCGTATTGTTTCTTATTGTACTGTGGAGTCCTGCATTAACAAGCTGTATCATATTAGGTAGTTTTGCACCATAATACGGTATCACACCAGATCATATTGGTGTATCATATCAAATTCTGCTCAATCAAATTGCATAGTATTTTATGATTTTGCCTTACATTATAACATATAATACTGTACCGCGCTGTTTAGCACCGTACCCTGTCATATCATATTAAATTATTATTACCAAATTATTATAATTACTTCACAGCAAATTGAGAGTTAATTAGGACAGTTAATTATACTCTGGATGGAGTCAAACCCTGGAAAAGTCACTCACAGTTAAAAAGGAGTTGGTGTCAAAAGAAGTGCGAAAATGATATTTCAGTAAATCAGATCCATAGGAGTCTCTAGGAACTTTAACTCTGAAATTTTCACTCTGAACTCCAAACCTATAAGTGACACTTGTGGAGTCAATCATCCCACCGTCCCCCATTGACAAGTACCAACTGATGCCACAAGCCCTCAGTGCAAACGTTGTTATAATATATGTGCTCCAACCAAATGTGTGAGCTTTATTTCAGCTCTGTATCTCCATTAATGTTATGCTCATGTAACAGCACACAGAGGTTTTGATCAAAAGTCACGATGTTGAGTGTCAAAAGTTTTGAATAGGGAAGAATGACATTATCAGTTTGATATCGTATTTGCCAATATCAGCCCATAAAGTTAAGTATTGGGACTGGCAAAAATCCAATATCTTGCATCCCTAGTTTTAAATTTTAGCTCTAGAAAGAGTCATCAGTTATACTTGGAAGGAGTCATATATTACACTTGACGAGTGCTAATGTACCTACTCTCCAAAAAGAGTGCAAACAACACTTTGTGGTGTGGACCCATATAGACGCTTAAAAGTATTAATATTAAGTCTGATAGTATCAATTTTTCTGTGCAGATTTTTCTGTGTATATTATATATTATTATTATTGTTGTTATTATTATTATTATCATATAAATTATCATATTGAAACGTATCGTGTCATATCGTAGCGTTGGGTTGCATAGCGTAGCATTGGGTAGCATTGCATAGCCATGTGTAGCGCCATAGCACATCCTAAAGTGTGGATTGAACAGAATTTAATTGAATTGAATGCTTTATTTTGAAAATGTAAAATAACTACAAACTACAAATACATGCATATACCAAACAAAAACAAACAAAAAACAGAGAAGGTAAACTGTTGAGGATATCTTGCATGTGCAGCAAGTTTACATGCTCGAAAAGAAGTAGGAAGAAGTACGAACTTATTTGATCCTACCCCTTGTATTACCTTGTACTACAGTAAAGTTTTTAATTTCTCCATCCCATACCATTGCTATGGTATCATACCAAATAATATCAAATCATTCCTTTTGTTTTGTTTATTAACCCTATAGCATTGTGGCATACAGTCCTTGACTGTAATGTGTTGTATTGCATCATATTTATACTTCTGTTTTGAATCGTATCTTGAGTTTTACCTTGTATCATGTTGTGTTTTTGTGCTGTTTTATTTTATCCTATTGTATCATATAACATACGTGACTATACATTGCATCATACCATACCAAACCGATAACATATTCTCAAATCAATCAAATCAGTCACAATTCAAAACTCCCTCTGCTTTATTATTCATTTAAGCACACAGAAAAGCATGAATTAGCTAAATATGGTCTCACCCTCACTCATATTGACTTGATTTGTTCCAGAGCTTTGAAACTTTCAAATCAATTTTGCCCTTTTGGAGCTGCTTTGTGGTGAGAATTAAAACCCAGGGTTTTATTATGTGTGGCTTTTTTATATCAATGCTGCAATGTGGAGAAATGTTGCTGCAGCTTGTTTTACAAAAGCTGTTTTACTTGGCCGGTTTTCAACTCAGTGCCAAATCCAAAGCAGTTCAGTCATTCCATTTTAAAGTAATCCACATTACGCTGAACATGACCCTCCCTGGATTACGTTAGATTTAGCCCACCTAATCATGTGTAATTAATTGCTGGGACATCGTGGGAGGCCAAAACTTGTCTCAAGGGTGTTTCATTTCCCTTGTGACCCATTGAGATTTCCTTTCTTTCTGAAAGAGCTACACTCCTTCTGCATGTCAAACAGACCCTCAGAGTTTTTTCCATTCATGTAAAACCTTCTCACAACTTGGCAGCACATTAGCATACGTCAGGGTGCCAAAATAACCTGTTTGAACCGACTGTAGCACGTAGAAGTTCTGATGAATGCTCACCTAATTAGGAGTAGGCTCTCAAATATCAGGCACCACTTTACAAACGTGCAAGGATCTGTTTTTAAAGTTGTCCTGCTGGATTTCTTCTATCTTGTCACACTTTGAGCAGCTGAAAACAAGTGGGATAGTCTTACCTGAGTGCTGAGTGAAGCCGCCCAGCTGTATCTCTGTGCAGCAGAGGTCCCTGAGTCCTTGCCCTCTCTTTGCTCTCCGAGGGGAAGCTGTCCTCTGGTCCCACGAGCGGTGCCAGCTCTCTGTGCGCTCTGCATTACCAGCCCTGATTAACTAATGGCTGACAGATGAGCTTGGCAGGGTGGAGGGAGGAGCGCGTCTCCATATAGCGTCTCTTCTTCCCACCGTTAAAGATGCAGATACAGTTCAGCCGGGGGAGCTCGCAGCCCCGTATGGCTACGATTTCCTTTCTTCCTCACTTTTTTTTCCTCTCCTCTTTCTGTTTTTCTTTTTTTTTTTTTTCCTCCAGCTTTTACAGCTCTAAGGAGGGGCTATCCCTTTGACTCATCATCCCCCCTCCACCCTCCACCTCCACCTTCTCTTGCTCTTCCAACATGTTTGCTCGTCCCTGCTCTCGTCTGAGGTCGAGGCAGCGCTGTTATCATTTTTTGAGTGAGTGTGCGGAGTGTATGTGGGTCTGCCGTGCTCAGGACTCAGCTCCGGCCTCAGCTTTGAAGTTCTCCGTCAGCTGAGGCAGCCCTGTGTTTAAAATGCCTCAATAATTACAATGTGTATGTTGCATGTGTGTGCGGTGTCAACCACAGCCTGCACCACACTTTGAAAGAAAAGGCAGAGGGGTTGGCTTTGTTTGAGGGGAACAAATGGATAATCAGGCCAAGCTAGGAGAGTTTTAGTTTATAATACTGCATTTTCCTGTATCAATATTAACAATATAAACTTCACAGATTGATATAGATGATACACAAGCTCGTTATAATTACACAACAAGAAAAAACTATGTATGGTTTGTGTGTTCTACATGTCCACAGCATCACGGTCCACAGCATTACAACTTTATCTCTCATCCTGCTGCCTGAAATCTTTACGCCCTCTCACAAAAACCTACCAGTGTGATGTCATCTCAGTGCTTGTTCAGGGTGGTGAGCTCAGTGCAGAGAAAGAATGCAGAGCCATTGAAAACATGACCCTTAACAGCACTGAACTCACCAATTACCACAGAGTAGACCAGTCATCCAATCAGAACTGTTTGGGCCAACATAGGAACAGGATAATCAGGCTAAGCTAGAAGTGTTTTTGTATATTTTACTGTATTTTTCTTCATAGATTGACATAAGTGATACACAGATTCATTATTATAATGACACAGCAAGAAAAAACTACATAAGCTCACTCACAAACTGGCGGGGGCGTCGGTGGCGCAGCTGGATAGTGCGCTTGGTCAGTGATCAGGAGGTTGCAGGTTCAAGCCCAGCTCCAGGCGGCACATGGTGATGTGTCCTTGGGCAAGGCACTTAACCCCAAGTTGCTCCCACTGCTGCGTCAGTGGTGTGTAAATGGGCATGAAAGGGCTTGAAAGTGTTAGATGATTCTGATGAATAACTAACATAGAAACCCTGAACCATCAGTGAGTGAGTGAATGTGAGAGCGAATGGGTGTGAATGGGTAAGTGTGACCTGCGGTGTAAAGCAGCTTTGAGTATTCAATGACTAGAAAAGCGCTATATAAGCTCAAGTCCATTTACCATTTACAAACTCAAAAATTAACCAAAAAACCTCAACTTCCCCCTTGTCCTGCTGCCTAAAACCCGTGCTTACTTAAGGCCTTCCCAAAAAGACCTACCAGTGTGATGTCATCTCAGTGCTCAAGCCTGTTTGTTCGTGGTGCCAAGCTCAGTGCAGAGCCCAGACAGTACAAAGATCAGGGGTACTCAGTATGTGAAAACTGGCAGTTTTTCTCTTTTTTTTAACATTAGCAACTATAAACATGCCAAGCTCTAGAAGTTATGAATATTGGATATATGAACCAGAGTTACGGCAAAATATGACCAATATTAATCAACTTATTTTGTTCCTGATCATTAAGTTGACAATGAAACAACTTTACATTCCTTGTAACAGTTACTGTCCACCTGACTTATGGATAAAAAAACAAAAAAGTAAAAGCAGATCACACATTTTCCATTGCTTACTTTTGCAAGCAAAGAACTTGCAATATTCTACCTCTTAAATAAAAAAATGTATTTTGCCTTTGCTTTTGTTATATATTCATTTTTCAAGACTGCTACAGTATGTCCACAATCACAAATGTTAAAGAAAGACTTCTTATTTTCATATCGTGAGTACCCCTACTCAAACTATATTCCCAGTCTGTCTGAGATGCTCTGTTACCCCAATTTCCACATAGTCCACCTGTGAAGCCTTTGGCACACATCGCACTCTGGAACAATCACCCCATTTCCACAGGCTGCACCTCGATGAAGGATCACTGAAAGTACAAGTCTATTTCAGTAGGAGCTGCTTCAACTCTGCCCCTGGTCAAGTCGATTGACCCCAACACAGGAAAACAAGTGCTCAGATTTAAAAGGTCATTTGAAAATACAGCAGAAATAATGGAAATAACATCATAGTCTTCATCAATTCAGCATCAGACAGGAAACATAACCTGTTGTTTACAGTAAACTCACAAGAGAAGTTGTCCTCTTGTGATCTTTTTGATCTGGTTTTTCAGTCCTCCAGGGCTGCACTCTGCTGTGCACAATTTGTATATGTGCCAATGCGCCATTGGCAAAGCAGCAGAACAGACATGACATAGGCAGACTATGTGGAAATCTGAGGTTAAAGCTCCTGTCATTTTGAGTCCCTCTTCTTCTGTCCACTCTAATTGGTTGACAAGTCTGTTCTGCGGTAACTGGTCAGTTCAGCTACTGCCCGAGCCAATAGGCTTAAGCTGCAGACAAAACAAAATAAGGACATCACTTCAGTAGGTTTATGGGGATATTTAGGGCAGAATGTGAGGAGATGGAGCTCTATCGCTACCTGTTTGGGGTCACATTTGTGACAGAGTCATACCTCCTCTGAGAGCCAGCTCTTTTTGTGACGTCCTGTCTCTTCAGACAATCTGGACACTGAATCTGAACCTCAGTAGGACTTTTCTTCATAAGGAATTGTTTTTAGGCAGTGATGGTCTTAGCACATAAAAGACGTGATTACATTTTGGTGGTGATCTGAATCTGGATGTGGATCCAGGATTGTATTTTTTTAAGGATTTGTTAGCATTGTGGGATAGGGCAGTTTGCCAAATTTTTGCTTAACTTAAATGTTGATCATTCCTTGAGGAAAACTGACGACATTTTGATGGTGATCAACATCCAGAAATGGATCCAGGAATTTTTTCAAGGTTTTGTTAACGTTGCGAGATAGAGTAGTTTCCCACATTTGACAATAACTCACTGGCCAATGTTGAAAAAGCCTTAGCAGAGGTTTGTGCTGTGGGAGCACGTCTTTGGTTTGGGCTCCTTCTTTTCCACATTTCACAATTTTTTACAAGTTGATAATTGGTTTGGTCTAATTTTGTGGGGTGTTAGGTTCTGAGCCTGATTTGGTACTGTTGAAAGTTAATCTGTCTTTACTTAGCTTGATAGAAACTGCACAAAACACAAAATAATTAGTTAAAATAATGAGTGTTTTTATTTTCTAACGTAACTGTTAATTTCAAACTAAATTGGCTACATATTATGTCTAAAGATTTTCTTTTCAGCTGGAAAAAAGACCCATTAGCTCATTGATGAGATAAAGGAAAGATTTGCCCCTCAAAAGTACAAATTCATGTTGATTTTCCTCTCGTGGTCTGCTTCTGTATGATCTCTACAGCATGAGCATGCAGGAAAACGATCATGGGTTCAGTGTTATGCAACATATCTGGCATCATAATTAGGAGGGACAAAGCAATATTATGTTTATTATCTGGACTGGAAAATATGCTAAGACAAAATGTAGCCCTCCTAGTCGTGTGTGCTTGATTCCAGCACCCCATTTTTGGAGTGGCTTTGTATGGGGGCGCTCACTCGTCAAGCAGAAATAGCGGGCACCCTAATTGCCGTCTGGCCTCATGAAGGCCATAGAATATTTTCTTCTCCGATCTTTTTTTCAGAGCTTTCATCAGGGCGTCTGGTTTTTATTCATGAGTTTTTTTTTTCCTCCTTCCTTGTCGTCGTCATCTCTCTTAGCCTTCCTGAAGTATTCCTTATTTGTACCAGATGATGCCCCCCTCCCCTTCACATGCATCAGTGTTTCACCCTGCACCTTTCCCTCTGCCTGTCCACAGCAGCCCTTTAAGTAATTCCTCTGTTTACAGGTTAAATAGCCGGCTGCATTCCATCAACGTGAGAGTGTTTGACAAAAAGGGTTTTGGCAGCATCCATTTAAGTTGTTTGGTTAAATTTGTTTGCAGTGTGGTCACTCGGCCATGAAATTCAACAAGGAAGCTGCAGGGTGCACCGAGTGAACTTCTGTGGGGACCTACAGTCTGTTTAAGTGGCACAGACAGAAATCGTACAGCTTTATGTCTGTGATAAAGGGGGACTAAGGCTGTTGGGAAGTGTTAGTTGAGGTGAACTGTTGCTGTTTTAGGTTAAGGTTATAAAAATGTAAAACTCTTTGACTCTAGTTCCACTTGTTGGTTAAAATAGCTAACTTTGCCGTGCAGCTGGATCAGCCTGATTCAATTTCTAATTAGGCAGATCCATCTTGCCTAGCATCAATCTGTGACTCTTGCGCTTGGCCCATGGTGGCCTAATTAGAGTGTGGACAGGGGGAGCTAAAAGCTTTATAACAGCAGGAAGTGACTGCGTGTACAGAGATTAGCATAGATGCTAACAGCTTTGTTAGCAGTTTTATCAGATCTGTACTGCTTTTCTTTATTCAGTGAAAAACAAATCACACTGAAAGAATGTCTCCATAGAAAGGGTATTTTCATTTCACTTCCAACATGTTTTGTGGTGAGTTTGTTCTATTAAGCAAACGTAGCCATGGCAATGAGAGTAAAGTCAAACCATAGAGTTAGACAGTCATCAAAATGGAGGTCCAACTTGTTGAATTTTGTCAAAAACATGACAGCATAACATGTAAATTATATATAACAAACTGATAAGGAGTGGAGCTTGACGGGAATCACAACCATGAAGGATATTATGGGCAGCTAACCATTAGCTGCGTTTAGCCTCCTGACATTGCTCACCATGTTTGTTTACATTAAAGTTGAGTTTGATCATGCGAGACTTCAAGCTGAGAGCAGAGGTGCCACCTACTTGGTAAATTAATTGGTTGTTTTTTTATTTTATTTTTATTTAACCTTTATTTAACCAGGTAATATCCCATTGAGATCATCATCTCATTTACAAGGGTGACCAAGTGGCCAAGAGGTCAGCAACACACGTCACAATAAATGCAAATTCAATGTAAAACTTTAAGGCAATAAATAGCATACAATAAATATGCCAAGGGATTCAACAAATTCACAGTGAAAGTGTGACAGTTTTGTGGTGTCCTGTGTCTCTCTCCCTGTTGGCTCACACACACAGGAACCAAAGTAATAAACCTGGCATTATCAGTATTCATGTGTGGCTTTTTAACTGTTTCAAAATCAGTTAAGACTTTAGTAAACTTTATGTGTGGACCAGGCTTTAGGAGTAGACTTTGTTCTTGAAGGTGAAGGTGGCCTCGCTGTGGAACAGCCTACCTGAAGACCTGAAGGCAGCACCTACTGTTCATATTTTTAAAAGCAAACTTAAGACCTACCTTTTTACACTAGCTTTTAGATGATTATAGTTATTGTTATTTCTTATTACCTTTTTATTTATTTTTAATCCTCTTAATCTGTTTTATTTCTATATTTCCGTTCAGATTTATTATCTGGAATTTTATTCTCTGTTACCTGCCTTCTTTTTACCATCCTACTTTAGCTGATTTTATTACACAGATGGTTTTAGGTTATTTCATTTAACCATGTTATTTATTTAAATTTTGTTATGTTAGTTTATTTATTTATTTACCTTCCTTTCCCTATAGTATTTTTATCTAATCTCTTTTGATTTTTAATTATAATTTAAGTATTGGCTCCTGTGTTTCCTCATTTTTAATTAAAGATAGCGTTTCCTCAGTCTTCCTCAGTCTTTTAATTCTGTTTTCTGTTCAGAATTTCCTTTTATGTCGCTGTGTGTCTGATTAATTTAGTGTAGGTGTTATATGTGAATTGCGAGGGTGGGTGGGGTCTTTTATTTTCTTTGTATGCAGTTTTC
Source organism: Cetoscarus ocellatus (assembly GCA_037902135.1). Lineage (NCBI taxonomy): Eukaryota > Metazoa > Chordata > Actinopteri > Labriformes > Labridae > Cetoscarus > Cetoscarus ocellatus. The sequence goes on from JBAMNC010001480.1 coordinate 171,874, forward strand.
TACTTTTTATGTCATTTATTGTTTTTTCATATTATTCCTTATGTGAAGCACTTTGTGCTTCAAACTTTTTGTATGAAAAGTGCTATACAAATAAAGTTTGAGTGATTGATTGATTGATCAGGTCAAGTTCTTCTATAGAAAGATCTTGAAAACTGAATCTGAAGATAATCTTGTGTAATTAGCCAACCGATGATTTAAGATATGATACTTAATCTTTTATAAAATCGTAGCTTTTATAATTCTTCTTTTAGTATTTTAGTTGGATGCTTCCTTTTTTGTTTGCTATCTCCTCATATTTCTTACTTGTGTACCCTCATGGTGTATCTTGTAATGCCAATATTTTATAAGCCTTTTATTTCATTAGTTTAAATAACAAATCAACTTTGCAATAATAAGAACACATAATAGGCTGCCTTAAGGAGTGGTGCTCAAAAACATCTTGTCTTGACTTGCCTAATGTGGTTTGGAAATTTGAGTACAAAGTTCATATGGGAAAAAATGTTTGTATCTATCATCATTAAAACATCATCATTAAATGGAGAACAAAACTCTGCTAATATCTCTCTCTGTCTCCCATCACCCCTCTCTCCCCCCTCTCTCTCTCTCCAGTGTTCAGTGAGTTGCGGTCGGGGGATCAAGCAGCGTGAGATAAGCTGTGTTTACCAGAACCAAACCAAAATAGAGGAAGAGCACTGCAGTCATCTGCCCCGGCCACGGACAGAGAAGGCCTGCCGGGCGCGGGGATGTCCCAGTTGGAAAGCTAACAAGTGGAGCGAGGTTTGTTTTCTCCTCTATTTGCCGTCTCACCAAACACTCTCCCGAGGACTGTAAGCGTCCGAGACACAAGCACAAACATGGTCAGAGGCTGCAGATGTGGGACGAGTACACACAGAACACCTGTCCAATCACAGCTCAGTTTATTCTTGTTGAAGAGTTATGTGTGGTTTCCTCAAGTGTGAGCTGAACATCACAGGCTGGAAATGAAACACTGTTTATGTGGCACACTTGACATTTAGATGTCAGGTTTTCAGACAAAGTGTGAGAGAAGAGTTGTGTAGTTCGGTTTCAAGTGTGTTTATTCTAGAAAAAAAAAAACTTTTACATTTTATATAACCCAGAACTCTGATTTAGTTAAGATTTATTCATCGATGAAATTTTAGCTCAGTTCAAAGTGAATAAGTTTAGTATCTGTCCAGCCTTTAAGTGTGTACATAATAGACATACGAAACATAAAAACAAAAATATAAAAATGAATAAAGTAGTTTTCACACCTAGATTATTTGGGAGAGTCGTTCTGATATGTGTTGGTGTTCCGCGTTGGGCAAGGTTTGTTTGAATATTTATAAACACAGCAATCAATCCCAGTTTTTGGTACGAACAACCACACCAAGCTCACCTGAAAGAGGTGGTCTCAGCTCACTTCCAACAGACCCATGGAGTGATTTCATTTGCAAGGCAACCGACACAAACAGGGTGACGAGTTAACTCATCTCATTGCTGCAGTAGTAGTAGTAATAATAATTTCACTACAGCAACCAAGCATGAAAAACTACTTCATAATCATGTTTTGATCCCAGAAAGTCACTTTCTGTGCACAGACACATCCAACCATAAAAAATATCAACAGGTTAACATCACTCACCGTCTCTACAGCAGATCATCTCAGGGCTTTACAACAATGATCGATTCAAAACTTACGTTCACAGAACTTAGTCCAGAATGTTCAAGCAGGAGAGTTTATCATTTTAAAACTGCTCTCTTCTTTTCCACATCACGAACAGTTTTTCTGCATAAATGTGTTTTTGTAAAATCTCCCAGTGTAAAAAATGTAAAAGTTAAGCTACTCTTGCAGAGCAGTAGGTAGATGCTAGCCCACATCTTTACGTTTTCACAGCAATGTAAAACAACAGACCTCATTGTACTAAAATGAAAAAGCTTAACTTGTCACCAAAAGGAAACAACATCTTTTTGATATCAAACATTTTATTTTTTAACCCTTTCCCTTAGATATTTATATTCATATAAGTTAATGTATTTCTGTGATTAGTTTTATATCATCACTTACTAGAAGTTCTTTATCGTCTTTCAGAACATAAGCAGCTTTTTATAAAGGAAGTAAAATACTTTTGTACAAGACAGGTAAAACAGAAAAGTAAAAGTTTAACACTGAACTTAAAAAAATCCTCAACCTTAATTGTTCACCTTAACTGACAGAGAATCAACTTAACTAGAACTCCTGAAAATGCACAGCCTGTCACATTAAGCAAAGATTATTGGACGTCAGTCATTTTGTACATATACTTTGCACACTTCTTAATGTATTGCACTGTCATCACTTTGATTTTCTGAACTTTGCACATTCACGCTGTTTACCTTTAGGTCACTGCAGCACATATCGAAAGAATGAATCCAAAAGTCAGGATCATCAAATACTTTACTTTATTTCATTTAGTTTTGAAATCAGTGAACAGTTAAGAATTACTTCTCATAGTCAAAATAGACCCAAAAGAAAAATGATAAATTTTTCAATCTGCAATTAATCCCGTTAAAGTATCAAAATTCAGTGATTAATCTAAATTAAAAATGTTTATTGTTTGACATCCCTAGGAAACATAACATCCAGTGCAATACCCAGTTAATTGTGGTCTACTGTCACACAGTGCTGTTATGTTTATATATTCATATTGTAGATATTGTTAATGTTAATAGTGTACATTTCTTGGCCTTGTTCATAGGCTGACTTTACTTATTTCATTTTCCTTCATAAGGAAGTTTAAGTATAGCTTAGCTGATTCTGCATGTTGCATCCTACTTTCTTATTTTTACTTAATTTTTTTCTATTTTAATGTATCTTATCTATTTCAATGTCTTGTGATATTCCTACTGATACACTGTGTATAAGAGCAACTGAAACAACCTAATTCCCATTTGGGATAAACAAAGTATTTCTGAGTCTGATTCTGATACCTTGTTAAAGAGAACATTTCCAGTCAGAAAATTACTACATGATTTAAGAGCTAACCTGATAGTATGACACCAAGTGTGTGTTAAAATCCTGCATTTAGTACTGTTAATCTTATCGAGGATTTGTTTGTTGCTTGAACACACAAACACAGTAAACATGGAGGTCCAAATTTGCAGCTGCTGCATCTGAGCGTGGCCTCCCATACAGATGAAAGCATATGATGCTAGGAGGACATAAATCCTGGAGCACAGCAGGTTTCTGTACCATTGTACAGCAGTGCAACCAGACACTGGAGGGCCAAAGGCCATGCATAGAGGAGTCACTGAGGGGGTCACAGTCATGGTGGAGCCGACCACACAGCCCTGATATCTACCACGAGGAAAACACGCATGGAGACTCAACACAGCTTTGGCTCAGGGTCGGACCAAGCTCCCACAGGGCAGAAAATGTTCATACCAAATTTATCACAAGTTGCAGAGCAGACTGAAAGGAGGAATGCTCTGTCATGCTCTCTGTCATAATGTGACGGATTATCCAGAGGAACGAGCCAGATTCATGTTCAAATAATCATCATTTAGACCAAAAGCATGCATTTGGTGTCACTTTGACCTGCAGAATCAGTGAGAAGGGAACATGAACATCTAAACTTTTTCTTGACCTGTGTGCCCTTGGGGGAGGAAGAACATCCCTGGGTGTTTACTTTACATTTTCAACCTCTTTGACCATGTTTGAGCAACTTCAGTTTTATTTAACGCAGTCATTTTGGCTGTGATCCTTTCCCAGCCCTCATAATTAGCTGAGATGTGTAGTTGCACTGAGAGTTTGAATTTCTTCTGCATTTGTCATCACAGCATTATTCTACAATGTGACAAAATAACACCCCAAGATCAGAATTGGCTGATTTTTATAAAGCAAGTAAAAAAAAAGTCTTGTTTTATATTTCATGCAAGGCCTCTCACAGAAGCAGCAGGGCCCCTGAAAGGCCTGTGATTTGGACCCTCCTCAGATCTAATTTATGGCAATGTTAGTGGCCTTGAGGTTATGAGTACAGGCTGTTCATGAAAGAGTTAGCCAGGTTCAAATCAGGCATGTCTTTCTGATTTCCATCTCTCTCCACTGTCCTGTCACTCAAATAACGGCATAAAAAGCCAATATATATATATAAAAAAAGGTAATAAATAATAATACGTGGGCCCTTCATGACTCTGGGCCCCAGAAAGCCTTACCCTTTCCCCCCTTTTATGGGCAGCCTTTCTTCAACTTGAAAGCTAATGAAAGTGATTCTCAATAGAGTGTCTGCACATGATTTCTCTGTAGGTGTAAATGAGTGGAGGTCCAGCCAGAAAGACCAAACTGCTGACAGGAAGACTAAACTTGAGGCGTAGATTTAGACGGATGCTATAAATAAACAAACAAACCAACTTGTTTATTTGTGACAAAACAAGATTGTCAGTTCAAAACCTGCGAATTATAAAAAACAAAGAAAAAAATAAGGAGAGGAGCTGGACAGAAAAGATGTTAAAGGAAGCTAACTGCTAGCTGCAGTTAGCTTCAAATCCTCCTGATAAATCATTATTTGTCCTCATGTGTGGCTCTCTTAGTGTTTAAAAATTGGTTAAGATATTAATAATCTTCATGTGTGAGCCAGGCCTTAATTTCTACACTAAGGGTCCTTTTTCCTTTTTTTATCGATAAACTAAATTATCACCTCTCTCAAGTGTTTTTTCTCCTCTCGAAATGTGGAGATTTTCTTAAGCAAATATGAAAATTGCTGAAAATAGCGGATAAAAACCCCACCTCTCTTTCCCTCTCTCTCTCTCTCACTCTCTCTCTCATCTGGAAGCAATCATTCCCCCTCCACATACCACCAGCAACCATGAAATCCTCAACCAGAGCATAAAGGCATGTTTTATATCTTAATATCCATGCATGTGACAACTCTGAAACCTCAGCACCCTCTGTTTGAGGTACTCCACAGCTACCCAGCCCTCTCCCTCACCTCCAACCATGAGGGGTAATCGACGAGATGTTATAAGAGCCGAGGGGGGTTAACTGCCCAATGAGTCAAGGACACAGAATCATTTCCTCCTTCCTTAAGTGGATGTTGATAATTCGCCAGTAATATCTTTAAGTTGTCAGAGGTCTGGCCAACTGCAATCAAATACAATCCCTCATATCTGTGTGGAGTTACAGAGCAGTGAAAAAAACATCAAAAATGAATACTTCACATCTGTTTCCAGAGATATTATTCCTACATCAGTCCATGATCCAGAGATCAGGCTGTCAACAGGTTTTATGTGGACTTTATGTGGACAGTAAAAATGAGGTCCAAGAGGAAAAACTCTGTTTGGAAGGTTATTTGAAGGAGGACTTTTCACTGTTAGCAAACAGATTGTGCATCCATTTTGAATAAACAAAGAAAATAATTTAATCAAAACATATCTTATAATGTGAGTAAAAACATCAGCTGGTGAATACGTTTTACTTAGGTTAGTAAGATTTTGTTTTATTTTATGCATTTTTTCCTTACCTTTGTGCAGTTGTTCAAAACTTTTTCTGTCAGGCCCCCTTTCTGCAGATGAAGGCACACCCTTTGGTGACAAATATCTACGTTTTAAAATTAATCTGAAACACCTTATGCAAGAAATACAGAACAGTAGCTTAAAATTTTTCAGCTTTTAAGAGTGATACTTTAATTAAATGTGATACCATTATATAAACTTCCAATTTAAGATTACAAGTCAATATGGTTGCTGCCCAAGTGAAAGCGAGGGTGTTACATTTTCTTATTTTATTAGTGGTTATGTCAAACAAATTAAATAAATATGAATAAAAGTTTGTGAAATACTAAGCAATTTTATTTTATTTTGAAGTAGGAAATGGGCCCGCAACATTTTCTTCAGATTTTGTTCTAACCAGTTCCAGTTACCGAAGAGGGTGTGGCTTGATAAAGGATCATTTCCTGTAAAGGCCGGGGCTTGACGAAGGGTCATAACAGAGTGTTCAATCTTTTTTTATTATATAAGTATCCTTTAAACACTACTCATCCTTAGAGATACTCCAAACAATCATCTAACGTCAGGTTATATTTTCATGTTTTATTCCTTGAAAACAGCTTCTTGATTTCAAAACTTGATTTTCCTGTTGAGATGTTGTTTTCTTTCCACTCTCAATACTTGTGCCTTTTGACATATGATTACAGCCTCTGTGGGACACAAATACATCTGGATTTAGTCCATGAAATGCGATTCTCTCAGTATTATGTGCTGATTTTCCAACAGTAATTTAATCACTGAAGCAGTGGTCTTTGAGGTTTGTTGAAGAGTCTGAGAGAAATCAGGCAGATCAGCTCGAGCCTTATAAAGTACTTCCTCAGTCTGCAGGTATGTTTCCCCCAGAACATCAAAGAGATGCTTGAGATGGACCTCAGTCTGACCTCAGATACACGTCTGACAAGAAGACTGAACAAAATGCCTTTAGATTTATGAAGAACATCGTTAGGAAAGACAGAGAAGTGATTCTGATGCTGCAGAATCATAGTGTTGGTTTTAGTAATCATATAAATGTGAAAGATCATTTTAAAACCAACAGGAACCTCCCTGACAAAAGAGGCCTACAGTTTGCAGAAGTGCAAAAGCAGTTCCTAAAGTGTCCACTAGAGGCTAGCTTCAGAAGCACTGAGTCACATTCACACTACATGTTAAAATTCACATTTTTACAGCAGAAGTAAACACGTTTACAGCCTGGTTTACATCGTGATTTTGGTGAAAACAGTGAACAATATAATGGGACAGCTTGCATCATTTCCTGAATACAACCTCAAAGCAGATGTACATTGTAGACATAACACAACGGTCCATTTCTAATAAAAGAAACATCTCTCTCAGTTGCATTTGTGTGAACTCACAGGCTTTTTGTGCGCTGCAGAGCGGCCAACTAGCCTCGCGCAGCAGCTGGACCTGCCCGATTCATTGTCTGGAATTAGGCAGATCCATCTTGCCAAGCTCCAATCTATAAAAATTGTGCATGGCACCAAAGCAGCACAACCCAATCAGGGTCCTTTAGAGCAGAATGAGGTGGACGATAGGAGCAAGACGACAGCAGGAAGTGACTGCACTTACAGAGATTAGCATGGATGCTAAGAGCTTGCCCAGAGTTTGTTTTGTGAAGTGGCTCACTTTATGTAGCGCCCACCTGCAAAATTATCTGATTGGCCTGTAAAAAATATTGATTGACGTCCAGTCACCTGCTAGATATGCTTCTTAAAGGTTTTGCCCTATCAAAACACCTTCCGAGATGGACTAGTGAAATATATTGTACGATCTGTCTGGTGTGTCAGGTTAGTGGCCAACTGCATACAGTTTCAAGTATCAGTTGGACTTGTCTCAAATCTATGGTCTGGACTGAGCTTTGGACAACTCCAACTTACATCTCTTCTTCTCTTTATGGTTTGAGAAAGCATTTCAACTTGGTGGCCATCACAGATTGGCCTCAAAAGCCCTCAGTAACAGACTTCACCCAGAATTTGTTTAAGATTTTCTACAGACATAGTTAAAAAAAATATGTTAACTAAATTCAAGTTTAAAGGGCCAAAGAGGAAAATGTGCCTTTAGCTTTGGCTGCTTTTTGAGCTAATTTCCAGGAGTTGTTGATGTTTTAGTCAAAATTACTAAATCAGCTCATAGACTCTAAGGCTTCTCCGTCCTTTATTTCAGAGATATATGAATGAGCATTTGAAAAAAAAAATGTACAGAAAATGTGTTTTTATGACCTACCAGATGTGTCAGTTCAACACTGATCCATGGAGACAAGCTGGATACTTCACTTGTCATCCATTCATTACAATCACCCTGCACTTTGACACATCTCTTTTGGTGTCCTTCCACATGCTGTCAATAAAGACAAATGCTGATTTATGTCTGAAGTGTCTGAGCCTTCCAGCTATTTCTTCACCTTAAAATTCAAAACACAGAGAGCAATAGTTGATTTTGTCAAGAGTTCAAGATGTCCTGTCAACAGCTTCACAGAGATGTTCTTCATAAAGATGGTAGTTGAGAAGAATAACTTGATCTGCAGAGAGATTTTACTAATTTCAGAGATGTGGTCAGCCACTGGAATACATGTGCAGAATCTTATTACATCTGTATCACACTAATTCAGAAAAATACCCAGATGAGGATGTGTTCAAAGGAAAGAAAATTTCTTTTAAACGACGGCAGTGGTGTTTTTGAATTTACCTGTATTCCCATTGTCCCGGTTACAAGTAATATCTAATATATACTGTATATATAACAGTATGTGTAATGAAATAGAGTGGGAAAATGAAGGTGGGGAGCAACATGTGCGATAGGAGCCACTAGGAGCATTTTTGAACCACAGTTCAATAAGTTTTGGTACGCTGCATTTTCTGCTCCTTTTTTCAGAACTTTCTCGCTCTCACCTCAACAGTCTCTCGCAACCAAAAGGTACAGATGAAGCCACTTAAGACTTCCCCACTTTCCTTGATAGGGTCTTGGCTGGTCCTTGACTGGTCTGTGACAGGGCCGCCCACCCTGGCAGTCATGGATTGTAAACTCGAGGCCATATTTGGGTGAATTTGTGGTTTCAAGTTTGCTTTTAGTTGATTTTGCAGGTGATTTACTAATCAAGGAAAAAGCTAAGGTTAATAAGTCTTTGACTCAATATTTGTTGGTTTAAGGTTCCAAAACAGAACTTTTGCCACATTTGCAAACTGTCTGCTCTCTGGCTGGCCGCCTACACACAAGTGAATTAGCAGAAATTGTTTTAAAAGTGGATAATGTCTGTAAATTACTTTGAAAATGTATGTCTTCATTGTTGTTTTTCCTGAGTAGTGACTTGAATGATAGGTTTGTTTTGGCTGGTGTGAGTGCATGTTGTACACTTAGGTTATGGGTTTGTGTAGAAGACAAAATTAAAGTAGAGTTCTGCACATGTACATGTACAGATGCAGTCACCTCTATTTTCCCCTCCCAGCCAAATGTCAGCTGATTTCCATTGAGTTATCAGCCAACTTCCAGCCACTGAGAACTGAAACAATGGTTACTTTTTTGGTGTTTTTTTTGTTCTAAATTTCTGTACATTCGGCATTTTCCATGCCAAGCAAAATGTTCATTTACATATCCCATAAAGTAGTAAGGGTTACATGTTTATTGCATTATGGCGTGTTATCTAATTACAACCATTGAGGTGGGAAGGACCAGTCAAGACTCTGCCAAAGAAATTGATGAACATTTAAGTATCTTTATCTTTACACATGAATGTGTCCAGTACACCTCTGTACTGAACCTAATGTCCTGTACCTAAACTGTTTGATACAAACACACACACCTTTGCACCTCGTGGAGATGCACCTTGGACTAGAAGCTTAAGCACTCATCTTGAGGACAGTAGCCATCCAACTTGTGATGTGACTTAACTTTGGAGAAAGTACATAATGTGTTTAAAACAAACTCAAGACCTACCTCTTTAGTCTGGCTTTTAGCTTAATTTAATGTACCTATATTAATCAGTTTTAGTAATTTAGGTTTTATCTTACTCTGTGTTAATTTTAAAATCTATCTTTTAGTAGTTCATCCTCTTGTTTTATCGTTTTTTCCTAAGTTATTTAAGTATTTTATTTCCCTGTTTGAACATATTGCCGTTACCTTCTAGTGTTTTTATTCTCATTACAGCACCCTTTTATTATTTGTTTATTTTCTACTTAATTTCAATGTATTTTAATTCTATTTGATGATATTTTTAATTTACACTTACCTAACCTCCAATGTTTACTCATTTTAAACCTTTAAGATGGCGTTTCCTCGGTGCGTACTGGGTACGTCTTTTATTGATGATGCATTTTGCCAATACTGTGTGGTTGTGGGGTGGGTGGTTTAGGGGGTTGGGCAGAGTGGATTTGGGTCATACATCCTATTATCTTCTTTTAATTTAAATGTAGCATTCTGTGCTACATTTTCTTGTATGAAAAGTTCTATATAAATGAAGTTTGATTGATTGCTTGAAGTACATGAACTGACGGAATTAACATAATTTTATTTTTTTTACTTTTTCTGTACTTTAACAGACGTGTCTTTCTGTGATTTTCCAGTGCTCTGTCACCTGTGGAGTTGGAGTCCAGAACCGTAATACCTACTGCAGACTTAAAGGCAGCGGACGGGTCAGACAGGATCTCTGTGATGCTCACAGCCGCCCCGCCACCGTCCGGCCGTGTCAGACTGCAGAGTGCACGCATTACACCTGGGTAGCAGGCGATTGGGAAGAAGTAAGACCTGCTTTTTATTACCTCCACCAAGTAGGTTATGTTTTTGCCGACGTGTTTGTTTGTTTGTTAGCAAGATTACACAAAAACTGCTGGACGAATTATGCCTAAAGTTTCGGGAGATGTTAGTAATGGCCCATTTGTTCTTGCTCAATAACTGCCAAACTAATAATGATATCAACATGATTCTGAGTGCTAGGTGTGGGTTTTCAGGGTCAAAGAGTCATATTATGATGGTAACTTTATCATGGAACTATTGCTTATAGATGTAACACCAATGTGTGAGCTACCTTGGACGAGGTTTGTACTCTCCGAGTGCTTTCTAGTTGTTCAATGATTGATCCCCATCCTTTTTTTGTACCATGGCCTGGTTGCTTCTGCAAAAACAATGACAAACAATCACATGTTCTGCATCATATAAATGCTGAACAATGACATATAGGAACCAAGCCACCAGTTGACACAGTAACTAATATAACCGTGGCATCTCCTGAGCACTTTAAACCATCTCTGTCTTTGACCTACGTATTTTAGTGTGTGATGGATGAACAGATGTTTAGCCATTTTATCACGTTTTTTTATTGGCTGTGATCTCCTTCTTCCCTCCTCTCTTCCTCTGCACCATTTAAAGGACGACCTGCAGCTTCCTTTGTTTTTCTGCGTCAGCCTTTGTTGATAACCATCGCTCAGTAAATCATATCAAACCACTGATGGCCATCATCCCCTTTTGTCCTGTTGAATATCTCTGCTCTGTGTCACGCTAGCACAGTCATCTTTCTTTAATGTCCCGTGCTTTGTCCTCCAGAGTGCTGCATAAAAGAGGGGGGCACCATGTAGGGACACAGCGCTGGTTCCTCCTGCTGCAGGAATGTTTGCCCTCTTTCAGATTCCTGTCTGTTTCTTTGAGAACTCACGGCCTCGGCTCTCTCACAGTTTGTCCTTCGAGTCCTTCCTGCTCTTGTGAAACACAGAGATTGTCGTAAACTCTGCACACAGCTGCTCTTTTTTAACACAAATTGATTTTAAGATTCTGGTCCATGTCATTACATTTAAAAGCTCCTATAAATATTCTTGGCCCTGAAGGGAACCAGCTTCACTTTTATCTTTAATGTTAACCACAGCACATGTTTGGGATTGCCCTCCTTTAGAGCTAACGCTGCCATTGTCACAAAAGACTGAGCCTTTTGAGACCTTTACATAACAAGGATGGTCCAGAAGTCAGAGAAGTTAGTGACAGTGTGGCTCAAAGAACAACACTGCCCCCGCTCTGCCAACTCTTCCTCACTCTTTATTCCCGGTGTTGTGTCTCCCTTGCAGTGTAATGCAACCTGTGGAGAGGGCACAAGGAGCAGGAAGGTGGGGTGCTTGGGCCCTGGAGTGACACCCATCCAGGATGATTACTGCGAGCCCTCAACACGGCCGTCCTCACAGCAGCCCTGCCAAGCAGCCCCCTGTCACTACATGTGGATCACAGGGGAGTGGTCTCAGGTGAGGGCAGAGTATGAATCAAAACAAATGCTGATAACGCGTTACTCTAATATGACCACTTTTTTCAGTAACAAGTAATCTAACGTATTACTAAATCCAAACCAGTAATCAGATTAAAGTTACTTATCCAAGTCATTGTGCGTTACTATTTTTGTCATTTTCATCTCGGGGAGTGACGTAACGTATGCAACAAATCACGTTTTCAGCATGAGGACAGCTCACGTGTAATACATACCAAGTGGCCAGCAACACAAATGTAAACAACAATGGAGGGAGGAGAGAGATGCGCGTTTTCTATCTGGAAATACAGTCACTATTTTGAGTTTAGCTGTGTTTGAAACCATTCACTCATTCACTATGTAGCGTTAATGAAATAGTGAACTACATAGGGAATGACCGAATGATATTTCGGCCACTACACTGAAATTTTCTAAAAATCATTGCAGCAGTAGATGATGATTTTCCTGTGACGAAAGTGGATGCGCCAAGCGTCACGTGAACGAACCGGGCACGCAGGAGGATAAGTAGCAAATTTTGCAGCTGTTTGCAACTGTTAAAAGATGTACAAAAGCTACGCTACAAACATCTTAAAGATATTGTAACATTTCTTACATTTATGAACGAAAGCAATGCCAATTTGTGCTGTAGCAGCCCTCTTTCTCTTCTTCTTCTCCTCTGGAAAAACACGACTGCATTGCATTGTGGTATATGGGAGTACAATATAGGGTACATCATATGTACACTCACATTTGCTGCGCATTGTAGGTATTTTATAGTCCACTATATAGTGAATGAAATTAACCACTGAAAATTTGAACAACACTACAAAATGGCGAACACACTATACAGTGCACTATATCCGTGATAGGGAACGGTTTCGAACACAGCTATTGTGTCTGCTAAATAGGACAATATTAAGGTTCGTTGTACACTCTGTGCTGGCAACAAAGTGTTATCTTGCTTCAAAAACACTACGTCAAATTTGAAGAAACATTTGAAGTCGCAGTCAAATTTACAGAGAAAGTCCCACCAGGTGGAGTGAAGCCGAGAGCCGAGACTAATGCAAGAGGTTCCCTCCCACCCAAACAGTTAAAGCTGGACTTCAGTGAAAAACCAGTCAGTCAGAGTTGAAGAAGTTGGTTAGGCAGTATGTTGTAGAGGAAATGCTGCCTTTAAACACAGTTGAGTCGCAATATATATAATATATACCTATATTGATATATTCTATACCAGTGGTTCCCAACCTTTTTTGTCTTGTGTACCCCCTGAGCCTTTTTTGTCATACCATGAGTACCCCTCACTCACTCACTCATACGTGTTGAAAATTCTATCTCCTTAGCTTAAACATTTAATTCTCAGCAATTTTCTTCTTTTTAACTCAAATTAAACATAAAACTAAATAAGATGTTGCCTTGAAAATAAATAAGTATTCTAAATAAATAGATGAGAAATCAAAATAATCAACCTGCCTTTGTTATATATAACTTACCACAAAACACTTGAGCTCCTTTGAATAAGTCCCCTTTAAACAGGCATTAAAACTTTAAAAATCAGGAACAAAACAATTAGCAAAAAAGTTTCTTGGTGCACTCCTCTAAACCCTCTCCCGAATCTAGAGCAACTGGACGTTTCAGCCATTTATCCACATTTGCCTGGCTGCAGGTTATTGTCTCCCCGGGAAACTAGTTGTAGTGCACACATGCATACACTTATATTTTTTATATTTTTTATTTGTAAGTTTCTTTCTTATATTTCTTCTTTGTATCCTGCAGCTGCAGTAAATCTGGGATTTCCCCCTGTGGGACTAATAAAGGAATATCTAATCTAATCTAATCTAATCCCATTTTATTGACAGGCGTATCTCAGTACTTCCAAGTTGGAAATAAATTATTAAATGTTTCCATGTGTAATGCAATGTTCTCATGTACCCCTAGGGGTACACATACCCCTGGTTGGGAATCACTGATCTATATTGAATGTAACTTAGAAAGTAACTTGTAATCTAACTTAGTTACTTTTAAAATCAAGTAATTAGTAAAGTAACTAAGTTACTTTTTAAAGGAGTAATCAGTAATCAGCTTACTTGTTTCAAGGTAACTGTGGCAACTCTGCTTGCTATCAGCTGCAGATGCAGAGATCCACCTTGGTATCAGATCTAGTTCATCCGTGTAGACACTCCCTTGTACCGGTGTTAATAACTCGTTTGTTTCTGCGTGTGCTTCAGTGCTCCGCCAGCTGCGGCATCGGCTATCAGCAGCGCTTCATCTCCTGCTCCGTGATGCCCTTCTCCCAGGCCCTGCACCCGTACTCTGCAGCCCAGTCCTCCTCTTTTTCCAGCACCCACTGCCCCCAGCCCCACCCCCCTGGCACCCGGCCCTGCCTCCTCAGAGACTGCCCGCACACGACCTACTGGAAAGTTGGCCCGTGGAGCAAGGTGAGGCTGCTTGTTAGGCAGCGAGAAATCCGTCTCCAAGCTAATCATTGTTTTCATAGAACAAATCTATGACTTGTGCGTTTTTACGGCTCTGCTGCTAAATCTCATTTGTGGGTTTGGATCTGGCTGCTACGGCTTATTTGTTGAGTTATTGTTTTGGAGCTGTGTGATTAAGAGCCTTTGGTGTGTGTGTGTGTGTGTGTGTGTTACAGTGCTCACAGACTTGTGGAGCAGGAGTGATGGAGCGCAGAGTGGAGTGTGTGACCTCTAAAGGTCAACCGTCCAAACTCTGTCGTATGGCCGAAAGACCCGAATCACAGGCTGCATGTCAAGACCGGGAATGTGAGTTACATCCTTCCTTATGTCCTTGTCACCCTCACCTCTCGTTTTCTTTCCTTATCTCCTCCAGTTCTCTCTGTTTCTCTCTCTCTTCTCTTCTTGTTCACTCTCAGAATGTGAGTTACATCCTTCCTTACATCCATGTTTCATTGTCTCCTCTCCTTTCCTTATCTCTTCCACTTCTCTCTCCTTCTATGTACCTCTCTGTTCTCTTCTACCTTGTTGTCCTTGCATTCATACTAGCATTCATTTTTACCTCCTTATCTTCTCCTCTCCTTTCCACTCCTTATCTCCCTCTTGTTTTCTCCTACTTTGTTCACTCTCAGACTGAGTTACATCCTTCCTAACTTCCTTGTCTCCTCCTCTCCTTTCAACTCCTTATCTCCTCCACTTTTCTCTCTCTCTTTTTCTCTCTGTACCTCTCTGTTCCCCTCTTGTTCTCTTTCAGAATGTGAGTTACATCCTTCCCTCCTTGTTTCTTTGTCTCCTTGTTTCCCTCCTTCTCCTTATCTCTTCCACTACTTTCCTTATCCCTCTGTACCTCTCTGTTCTCCTCTTGTTCTCTACTACCCCGCTCTCTCTCTTAAATGTGAGTTACATCCTTCCTTATGTCCTTGTCTCCTTCTCCCTTTCCCTCTCCAAATCTCCCCCTCTCTATGTCTTTTTTTCTCTGTACCTCTCTGTTCCCCTCTTGTTCTCTCTCAGAAAGTGAGGTACATCCTTGCTTGCCTCCTTGTCTCCTCCTCTCCTTTACTTCTTTCTCCTACTTCTCTCTCTCCCCTTGTCTCTTTCTCTCTTTCTCTCTCTGTTCCCTCTTGTTCTCTACTTCCTTGTTCTCTCTCAGAATGTGAATTACATCCTTCCTTACTTTCTCGTCTCCTCCTCTCCTTTCCTGTCCTTATCTCCTACACTTCTCTCTTTTCCTCTCTGTACCTCTCTGTTCTCCCCTACTTTGTTCTTCCTCTGAATGTGTTACATCTCTCCTTACCTCCTTGTCTCCTCCTCTCCTTTCCTCCCTCTTTCTCTTCAGCTTCTCCCCCTCTTTCTCTCTTTTTCTCTCTGTTCCTCTCTTGTTCTCTTCTACCTAATTCATTCTCAAATGTGAGTTACATCCTTCCTTACGTCCTTGTCTCCTTCTCCCTTTCCCTCTCCTTATCTCCCCAACTTCTATCTCCTTTTTTCTCTGTACCTCTCTGTTCCCCTCTTGTTCTCTCTCAGAATGTGAGTTACATCCTTCCTTCCCTCCTTGTGTCTTTGTCTCCTTCTATCTCCTGGTCTCCTCCTCTCCTCTCTCTTTTCCTCTTTTGTTCTTTCCTTTCTTGTTCTCTCTCAGACTATGTTGCATCCTTCCTTACCTCCTTGTCTTCTTATTTAAGACCTCTCTTTCCACCTTTTTTCTTCTTCTCGTCTCTTTCTTTCCATCTCCTCCAAACACCCAGAGGTTGTTTGTCTGTTAAAAACTTTGTGCTTGTTATAAAATTTCATCCATCTTGTCTATGCGCCCTCCGCCGTACTCCTTACCTCCCACCAGGCCTGTGTGTGTAACAGTGGTATTAAATTGACTGTGCTGTGTACGGCAGCCAACAGCGTATCTGATTGTGTTTATGAAGCTGAACTTTTTGCTTTGTTTTAACACATTAGCCAGAACAGAGCCCTCCGCTTAAAGCCTCTTGGAGTGATTACTTAGTGGAACAAGAAATAGAAAGTCAGCAGTTTTCTACAAATTGCGCTATAGAGGGTCTGTCAAAACGCCGGGGGGCAGCGTTGGCTCCATTGTGAACTCATGAGCGCTGTTTAACCCGGCAGACGGCCAAAGTTTGTTGATTTGTTCCCCCACGTTTCAAGTGTTTCAGTGCCGGCGCATTGGACTGTTCACTCGTCAAATGGCTTCTGCCAAGTCAGGCCCTGGCAGGATTAAAATGATATGCTCGGGCGACGGCCGAGTATTAATGATAATCAGCTAATCAGCTAATCAGTGTGATACGAGCTCTGCAGCTGAACGGGGGAGGCAAAACAAATCATGAGAAAAGAAAAGAGCCATGTTGCTGTTTTTATTTAAGTGATTTAATTCAGAGTATTTAGATCCTGCTGCCTGGGGGGTCTCTGTCATAAACACAACAAAATATGACATGTAGACATGCTGATAGCTCCACCTACCTCAGCTGATCAAAGCGGCGCACACACTAGAAAATAATGAATTTTAGACCAAATCAACCTTTCCAACTAAAGTAAGAAAAGGCTCTGAACTAAGATCTTTTCACACTTTACATTTCTAGGCTTCTAATTTTTTATACATTTTTGATAAATTGAAGTAATGATAGATTTTACCTTTAATCTAAAGCAAATAAAATCTTAAAGCATTTGTTAACAACAGATTTATGGGCTGCACAAGCACCTGTCGCTGAGCCACACTTTCGCGGGCGGTGTCAGTTTTCAGTGTCAAAATCTCCTGTTGCCTTCTTGTTCCATTAAATCCTATTATCTTCCCTTCTTGTTCTTCTATCAGGTCAGTTGTTTGCTTCCTGTCGGGAGGTCCAGCTGAGACAGGGTGTGAAGATAGACGGTGAATACTATCTCAAAGTCAAGTCCCGTATCCTACAGGTGGGTGCGCTCATGCTGTCAGTAACGCTCCTGTATTATGAAAAAGCTTCCTTATCCACTCTCATGTGTTCTGTCTTTTTTGTTTTTGGCTCAGATTTACTGCGCTGAGATGCAGACTGACTTCCCAAAGGAGTATGTGACCCTGCGCAGTGGGCAGACCGATAACTACTCTGAGGTGTACGGGAACAGGTGTGTACGCTGCACTGACAAATCCGAATGACTGCCACCTGAATTGATGAAATAGCTTGTTGGCTAGTTAGCTAAGCAAGCATACTGAAATCCAACTCAATATGTCAATTGTTTAACATACTGGAGGCATATTTGGACAAATATAAAACTGAGTGGAGGAGTTTTAAAGGCCCATTTGATATCCCAGCATTCCCATTGGATTGAAGTGTATGGAAAGCCATTTGGCATACAATTGATATCAATGATATCAACTGCAATTCAGCTCTACAAGTACTCAAATTTGGTGAACTAGTGCGTGAGTAGCCTTTACTAATGAAGCCAAAGTTTCACTGGTACTACTTGTAGACTTAAAAATGTTCACCAGTACTACTAGTGGGCTTTATATGCTAGTAACGGGTCGGCAAAAAGCAAATTCAGGCTTCCCTTTGGTTATTGAAATTTATAGCCAACACAATTTTGTGTTACTAGTAGTACTAGTAGACTAAGAAAAGTAGAAACTCAAATCTTTACGGGGTATTGGTAACACAAAATTGAGTATTAATAGAGGATTTTGCTTTACTGGTAAAGTATACTCTGGCACAATTTTTTGTTTACTAGTACTACTAGTAAACTCAAACTATCTTACTTGTAGTACTAGTAGACTGTTTTTTTATATTCTTATTATTGGTTTTTCACTTAATGAACACAAGCAATATTAGAACAAACAAACCAGACAACAAAGCACAAAACAAAACCAAAAGAAATCCCACCCCAAACAAACAAACAGCGATGCGTTACATATTTTTACATGTACATAAGATTAAACAAAAAAAACAAAAAAAAAACAACATGAGACAGGTTAAAGGGCACACAGTCCTCAGTCCTTATCCTCCAGGGGCAGATAATGAATTACAGCTTATGTGAAAAAGAATGCAAAGGTTCCCAGATCCTCCAAAACCTGTCTGATTTGTGATTAAGATCATGAGTCAATTTCTCAAGAGGAATAAGAGCAGAGATCTGTGATATCCACAAGTCAACTGCAGCAAAACACATTTTTTAGTCAAAAACAATAGAATTATCAACAGAGGTTTGGTGTCCAGTAGACTGTTTTAGCCCACAAGTAGTACTAGTAAAGCCAAAAGATTCACTAGAAGTACTACTAGAACTAATGCAAATGAAGTAGAGGGGTATATAACCAAATCCAGCACCCTGACTGGTTGTAATAATTTTCGAAAGCCAATGGTAAGCCTGAGTTTGCTTTTTCCCGCCCCCTTATTAGCATATAAGGCATACTAGTAGTACTAGTGAACATTTTTCGATCTGCTTGTACTACTAGTGACACTTTTTGCTTCACTAGTAAAGGCTACCCAAGCACCAGTTGACCAAAAATATCACAGGTGTAATTTTTTTTGCCCAAAACAGCTTTCCATAGAAGTAGAAACAAAGTGTTGGGAGGTGCTTGTCTTAAATAAACCCTCTTGCTTATTTTTCTTTGCACACAGGTTGCTGAATCCCTTTGAATGTCCGTTTAACGGCAGCCGAAGACAAGACTGTGAATGTAGAAACGACTACTCAGCAGCAGGATACACGCTCTTCCACAAAGTCCGCCTGGATCTCAGCTCCCTGCGGATAATGAGTGAGTAGTTACTGAGTGATTACCTTACACTGTCTACTGTAACCGGACCACACATCAGTGTTGTTCTAACCCCCCAGACGCTGGTCCTGATGTGTTTAATGTCCCCCAGGCTGTCCAAATGTAATGCATGCAGCTTTCCCAACACTCTGAAATCAAAATAACGACCTTTCAGCGCTGCACTTTCACATCAGTAGGTGAGAGCTGGAAACAGGGCCTCTCAATATAAGCATTTGAGGAAGAGAGGAAAGGAAAGCAAGGCCACACTCAACATTCTTATGGTTCAGACTGTTTATGTTTTACTTTGTTGTTTTAACTTTATTACTTTTTAATGCTTTAGTTTTGTTTTTGAAAATGCTTAGCTTACAGTTACTTTTGTTTTAGTTTGAGATTTTCTGAATGACTGAAAAGATCTCAAACAACTAGAGTACAAACCAGATCCACCAAGTGGTTGTCATAAGCCTCTGTAGGTACACAACTGCTGGACAGTGTTGACAAGTCCAGGAAAGGGTCTTTGGTTGGTTTTATGGTCTGGTTATTGGTAGAGATTTGTAATAAAATGATTTATCTGAGAGGAGGCATGGTGGTGCAGCAGCATGTCTCACAGCAGGAAGGTTGCTGGTTTGAACCCTGTGTCAGTCAGGGCCTCCTGTATGGAGTTTGCATGTTCTCCTCATACATGCATGGGTTCTCTCTCTTTCTCCCAAAACCCAAAATTAGGTTAATTGGTGACTCCACAATGGCATAAATAAGAGCTTACAATAGCTGTAACTTAGATAAACGTAACAAATATGTGTAACAAACAGAACTTATATTGCAATTGAAATGCGCATTGGTGGTCTGATACTGCGCTTGGTCAGTAATTAGAAGGTTGCAGGTTCAAGATACTTAACCTTAAGTTGCTTCCACTGCTGTGTCAGTGGCGTGTAAACGGGTATAAACGAGCATGAAAGTGTTAGCTCATACTGATGGATAGCTGACATAGAAACTCCAACCATCAGTGAGTCAATGTGAGAATGAATGGGTGTGAATGGGTAGGTGTGACCTGCGGTGTAAAGCTGTTTTGAGAAGTCAGAGAGACTAGAAAAGCGCTTTATAAGCTTGAGTCCATTTACCAGTAGCTTTCAGATATATTTAACAAAAAAAGCATTTTGGTGCAGATGGGTTGTGTGTTTTCAAATGTCATGGGATCTTTTTTAAAATTCATTTTATTTGACTCCCCTTGCAATTACACCATGGACCACTAGGGGTCTGCAACATTTTTCTAAGCTGTCTGTCAATGTTTAACACAGGACAGACTGTAGTAAATTTTGATATAAGCACCCTTTCTGACAGAAAGAGCTTTTGATTGGGGATTGTGAATTGGTCTGAAGTGTGTTTGAAATCCAAACAAATCACAAAATAGAGAAAGACTGACATCCCTAGCAGGGTGATTACGTAATGCAACTCAGTGATATTTCCCCAATGTATGACATAAGAATACATAGCCCAAATGTTGCATCACAAAATAGTTAAATGGACTAGATGGTAAATGGACTTGAGCTTAGATAGCGCTTTTCTAGTCTTGACTACTCAAATCGGCTTTACACCACAGGTCACATCTACACATTCACACACTCTCACATTCAGTCACTGATGGTTGGAGTTCTGATGTCAGTTATCCATCAGTATCGACTAACACATTCACGCCCTTTCATACCCATTTACACGCCACTGATGTAGAAGTGGGAGCAACTTGGGGTTAAGTGTCTTGCCCAAGGACTCATTGCCATGTGACACTGGGAGCTGGGCTCGAATTTGCAACCTCCCGATGACTGACTAAGCGCACTATCAGACTGGGCCACTGATCCCCCGAGTTCCAAACATAGGGCCTTTGTGGAGAAAAAGTCAAATCCTGCAAAGAATTTTTACTGTAGTGGGTGATTGTGAGACTTTAGTGGCACCATTGACTGCTTTGTATCGAGCATCCACACCAGGCTATCTTCCCTCAGGTAGAGAGCAGTAGTTTTCACCAGCAACACTTTTTCCCCTGACGAAAACTAGACAAGAACTAATAAAAGCAAGTGCACATGGACAAAAACTAAAACTACATTAACTGACATTTTCGTCAACAAATAAAACCTAGATGAAAATGTCTGACAGAGACTTAATCCAATCAGACCTAATTTGGTCATGTAGAAAGTAGGGACAAGTTAGGAATATATCCAATCATAGCTACTTTGGTTGTGTGGAAAGGTTGGATGAGTTAAGAGGGACATCAATCAATCAATCAGTCAATCAATCAAAGTTTATTTATAAATCAATCATCATATATTCATGTAGGGCAGGTTCACTGTTTGTTGTCAGTTCTGGTATTGTAACTGAGATGCTCTGTCAGGTAGCCTAAATAAAGGTGACTGCATTTCACACAAAAGTTCAATTTGTTTCTGTTCATTTATACATTCAGACTTTACTAGCCTTGAATAAAGGGTTATTGGATGTTTCATTTTATCCAAGTGTAAAACATGACTTCAGAAATTCAAGGAAACATCAAAAATGCCTTACCCTTTACACCTCATATTTTATTTGACTAAATTTACAGTAGATTTTGTCGACTAAAATGTTGTGAAATTCCATCAACTAAAACTAGACTAAAATTAAAACAATTTAGATGATTACATTATGACTAAAACTGAAAGACATTTTAGGGAAAAGAATACAACTAAATTAAAAAGTGCTGTCAAAATTAACACTGGTACAGAGCTGGCCTGTTTTTTTACTTGTACCATGAGCCTTGAGCAACCCCAATTCAACAAACCAGAACTCTTCTTTTAAGACGAACAATATGTTATTTCACCTTAAATGACATTTCTTTGGCGAAAACACAGGAAAAACACAAACACGAGCCCCAGTGCACGCACAGACATTGATATAAAGCACTCATACTGCCTGTAAGCAATCACAGACTCTCATCTTCAGGTCGTGTTCCTCCTCTCATCATTACAGTCAGCTCCACCTTCTCTGTTGTGTCCAAGCATGACTTTGTGTGTGCGAGAAGTTGAATTAGACTCAACACCATCATCATCTCATCCTCTTCCTCTGTTCGGGGTCCTGACAGCACATATTCCCACCCCTCTGCGTGGTCCTCATGTTGCTTCCAGGCAGCTTAAAGGAGCTCACAGAGGGAGATAATGAGTTCAAGATGATGGGAAGCATCTTGTGAACTTCATCATCATTTTGTGCAGAGTGAGCAGGAGAAGGTGTCGGTGAAGGCTGTCATGTGATTATGAGGGGAATCTAGAAAATAGCAGAAGAGTCGATGGGAACAATGTCATGATTTAGTCAGTTATATTTCCACAACAGATTTGATAAGCACCTGTTAATTCACAAGACTGTTGAATTTCAAGTCAGAAATATCTATAACACTTATTCTAAACCACATTCTCTCAACAAGTCCAGATAAATACCTTACTACAAGAAATAAAGGCAAGAAATAGGCTGATAAGAAAATATCTGCCCCTGAAA
Organism: Cetoscarus ocellatus; assembly: GCA_037902135.1. Classification (NCBI taxonomy): domain Eukaryota; kingdom Metazoa; phylum Chordata; class Actinopteri; order Labriformes; family Labridae; genus Cetoscarus; species Cetoscarus ocellatus. The sequence goes on from JBAMNC010001480.1 coordinate 194,285, forward strand.
CAAGCAAAGTTTAACTCAGTGAGGGTCTTGATTTAAGGTTTAATATCTTTATTTAACTTTTTACAAGCAACTCGGGTCTTATTTTTGGTTTTGATATCTTCAAATAAGATGTTTATCCAGACATGTCTGGAAATTGTGGCATAAAACATGTCCAGTGAATTTTATTTTTACTTGAAATTGGACAAACACTTTGCACGTTAGTTCTCATCCATAGTGTTGAAAATATTGGACAAATCTGTAGTAACATCAGCTGTTTTGTTGAAGCTTTGAGGCTAATCCATGGAGGCTGCCATGTTGAATCTCTGCCTCAAACTCACTCCAAGGGTGCATTCACACCAGGGCAGGAAGCTCCTCATCTAACTGTCCTGCTCTGAAACTTGTTTGAGGCTTGTTTCAGGCCAAGCTGGGCCACTCAGCTCAGACCACCCTGTGCCCCCTGGCGTTTCTGTCCTGAAGAATCTTTTCAAATACAAGCAGCACCCATAAGGAGCATTTACTCTTCAGTAAATCACCGTTCTCAATTTTGGATGAATTAGATTTTGGATTTCACAAGTTAAAGGAGGAAAATTGAAAGGACACGTCACAAAAGCAGGAGAGTGAATGAGCCAGTTTAATTTCATTAAACAATTTCCTTTTTAAAATGCATATTTTCATTGAGTCTGATGTGATATTTTGCATTTTCTTAAATTCTCTTCTTGAAGTGATGTCTATCATATCAGCAGTTCATTTTTTTGGCCTCTCTTGGATCAGATTAATATACATTTTTTCATTTTCTCTAACAAATCACATCCTGGGTTATATGATGGTAAGATGTAAGCAAACTTAACTTTGTACTAACAGCTTATTTAATGATGAATTTGGGACCATAATGCAAAGACTCACGGGGAGGCAGCTTGTCAGTCTTTGGAACAGCCTATCAGTTATTTTACAGTCAAACTCAGGCCCACCTTTTTACTTTATTTTAAGTCATTCTGTTTACTTTACTGTTTTTATTATAGTTTGTTATGTTGGCTGATCATTTTTATCCTGCTTCGTCCCGACTCAATCTATTAATCTCATATATCTCTAAATTATTTTAACTCTTTTGTTTTTTAGTGTTTTAAAACTCCAGTGTTACCTTGTGATAATATTTCCTCATTTTCTTGCTGTTTCAGTTCTTTTTTACTTTTTTGTTGTTTAATGTGTTTTTTTTGTTTGTTTTTTTGCTGAGATTGCACAAAATTAGAGTTTGTTTTTAGTGTTATTTTTTGTTTATGTAAATCACTTTGTGCTGCATTTTGTTTCATGAAAAGTACTAAACAAATAGATAGAAATAGAATTAAAGTCTGCTTATTTGATTGATTGAAGTAAAGCTAACATCAGCACTGTACAACTTTTTTATTTTTTAAGACACTGTGAGCAAAATTATCACATTAACAGTAGCTGCTGATCTTCTTCGTGGTTATTTACCTTTGAGCAGCTGTGTTCAGCTTATATTTATATCTGCTGTTACACACTGTGACTCCTTATCTGCACCTTCTCTGTCCACCAGTCACAGATCTCCAGTTTTCCCAGACCCTCCTCGGTCGACCTGTGCCTTTTGCTACAGCAGGAGATTGTTACAGCGCAGCCAAGTGTCCACAGGTTGGTAAAATAATCCACTTTATTACCTCAAAGAAATGTTTGTGAGTTTGCAAATATGCTCTTCACTTGGAGAGCAAGTTTATTTAACCTAGTGCCCTTCCAGAAGAGGTTACTGTACTGTAAATGTGCTACAAAATGAACAAATTTATCATTTATGATGATATACTGCTCAGAAATAAAAGAAACTGTCTGCTGTTTGTTCCAGGGCCAGTTCAGCATCAACCTAATCGGCACTGGTTTTAAAGTTTCTGAGGCCACCAAGTGGACATCTCAGGGCAACTATGTTTCTGTCAAAGTCCACAGATCAGAGGTAAGAGGCAGCTGAGTCCTTCGTAAGACTGATGCTGCTTGGACATATGACAAGGTGTCAATTCACAAGAAGTGAGCATTTCAGCAGTCTTTGAAAGAAAATCTGTATGAATTCAAGTCGCATTTTAGTCTTTAATTTTTGTCCAGTTTTAATTGACAAAACTCATACACATTTTAGTGTAGTGTCAGTCAATAAAAGTCCTGACTTTTAGTTATTACTGTAAGTGAAATTATTTCTCCTGTACAGCTAAGATGAATCAATATATTGGAAAATTGCAGTTAAATCCAGTGACAAACTTCTAACACTGTTTTCTCCAAAATATGGTCTGTGGTCTTATAATGTAAAAAATAATTTTACATGCACCATCACGATCATGATTGTGCAAGTACTGCTGCCATAATCACACACTGGACACAACCTGAAGCTTTGAAAAATTCACCTTCATTTATTGAGTAGCAAGCTGCTCCTCAGATTTCATTTGCAGGGAAACAGGAACACAAAGTTGGTGGTGGACGGCACCACTTTTTGACAGCTTTTTCCCCCTCATTATGTCACAATCCGGCACTTAAATCAAACTGATGTGCAGTCAAGTGAGTAAACTGTGTATAGCTCTGATTTGTCAAAAGTCTGTGCAGGTTCTCGGTCATTTAGGATGTTGTCATCCAACGCCGATCCAAGTGGAATCTGGACTGGTTCAGAAGTTTGGCCTCTTCTCCAAAAGGCATTTTCAGTCGTTCTCACACGGATCCGTGAGAATGACTGAAAACACTGCAGTTGTTGGCGATGTAGGTTTATAGCGAAGCAGCTGTGTTACAGCATGCGTCTGCGCACTAACGCTGTCCGATGAAGACAAACTTTTCACTAACAACAATGGCGAGTGGACGCACGAAGATGCAGGAGTTTTTTGTCTTGACAGGTGACGAAGTTCGGCTGCTACTGAACGTGACGCTCAACTAAAAAACCACCAGATGTCAGGAGAATGTCAACTGGGAGCCTTCTTTGTTTTTTTCTTTGTTGTTTAATGGCGGTTGGCAAACCCACTTAGAGGCACATTACTGCCACCACCTGGACCGGAGTGTGGGGCGGGAGATTTGTGGTTGTTCTTAGATGCGTTTGCACCCTGATTCCTGTTGACATGGAGATGGATACGAAAACGTTTTCAAAACTTTTCACTCTGGACCCTGGTTTCAAAAGTTTGTGGATTCAGGCACTCCAGGCACCGTTCTCGTGTAAATGTCGTGTAAACGGGGCCTTAGGGTTGGCTGTGGAGGCATGAGGAACAGAAAGCTTCCATCAGCCACTGAAATGCAGATGTTCCAAGGTGGTCACCCAAGAGTTGGGCTGTTGACCTGACTTTCCCTGAAGGTGTGAGCAACGGGCACTTCCTGGGTCATTTTTGTCACATGTTGTTTGTTCCTGTCTTCCTGGGTGGAGGTGTTATTTTGACTTTTTTTATGAAGGAATCCAAAACTGCAATAGCCAAGGCTTGGCAGAATCACATTCAGATTGAAAAGACTTTTTCTTTATTAATCTGAATGTGATTTCTAAGATGTTCTGTGAGAATTAAATTCCATTTTGAATTTTTGTTTTGTCTCTTTGGTTGTACAACTGTTTTTACATCAATCCGACATCAACGCAGCATAAGTACCCTGAAAGCCCAGGTTGTCCTGTAAAAAAAGAAGTCTTTAGCTTGATGTTTAACATGCATTAAGACAAAAAGGCAGAAAATCGCTCAAAGTTGCAGGGTTTAAAAGAGGTCGTATCAGAAAAAAGTTCACAGTTGCACAGAAAAAGCACATTTTCAACAAAAAATTATAATTTCTGACATGGGCGTGGTTGTGTATCATGTTTGGCCATTTGGCACTGTAAAGACGTTGTTCTGAAATGCCATCTTACGTTCCATCAGATCTTCCATGTATGTTCTCTTGTCTGATTCACTCATGAAGAATCCACTCTGACTTTTATGAATCTTTCATTCTCTGTTTAGAAAGCTGCCCTTTGCCCACTCAGTACCCCCTCACATTTGTCTCTCTCCGTAGGATGGAACAAGAATCTACGGCCGCTGTGGTGGCTTCTGTGGGAAGTGCATTCCCCAAACTCACAACGGCCTCCTCCTCCAAGTCCACTGAGGACCATGTACTGTATGCAGAGACCAAACCCTGAGCCCCACACTGAAGACAGAAGCCCAGAGACATGTGTTTGTGTTGTTCTATTGATCCTGTCATCATCTGTGAGTGGGATGGAGGAGCTTTTAACAGTAGTCATCCTACAGTCACATCCCAGTTTCCCAAATGGCAGCTAAAGCATATGAAACACTACATACGGTGCAGTACTACAGGGCCTCCGTCTCGGTCCTTTGTCCAAATCACTAACCCTGAAGAGGAGCCAGAAAGACATGCTCGCCAACAGTGTTGCATGATATTCAACACATCTGTGCTTTGGAACGTGAATTCATTTGTCTAACACGGTTACACATTTTTTAAACATGAAGCAAAGGGATAAATTATTCAGAAACAATGAAAACAGAACATTAACAAAACCTGTTAGGCTCTTCTTTGTCTGCAAGGAAAGAGTACTCATCGCTAAATAAAAGGTTTTTCAGTATTTTTAAAATGAAACATCTGGGAAATTAAGGGGTTGGTAAAAAAAGACACTTTACTCAACAGTTCTTGTTTCTTATCTCATTCGCTACCTTTTACTCTGAATCAATATTCATATTAACACTGACAAAAGGCATTTATTTACCACATAAACTGACGTCAGTATAAAAGTGAAGTCACAACATACAGCTTACTGACATCATATTTGCAGACTTGGTGTTGAGAGGCAGCACAAACAGACACCTAAATATAAGATGTGAAAATTAGTGATTAACAGTAAAACATACTTTAGGCTGAGGGTGCTAAATATTAGCAGTACAAAAACAGTATTTTTAGGTTGCTACAAGCAAACAGGCATGTTTGAAGGAAATATTTTGACATTTTGGCCTTTACTTAAATGATCTTTTTATACTAACTGATAATTGATCACTCATACAGTAATACCTTAGTATAATATAAAGCTAACATAAGCAGCTAGTAAGCTTAGCTTAGCTTAGCAAAAACACTTGAGACAAGGAGAAAAACTGCAATTCTGGCTCTGCTTGAAGGTAGCTAAACAGAAGATAAACGTCAGCTACACACCTAAAAAAGGATGCAACAATTCTTAATTGTACTGTTCAATTCATTAATCCGTATCACTGCACACGTGTGAATTGCCGTATTTGCCTTTTTTAACAGACAGCTTTTATTTGCTAAAAGCCTTTTTCTTACATATTTGCACGGCTGCCTTTGTGCTTGTCAGTCAGTGCTCAGGAATGAGAAAACTCCAGCCGAGATCAGCAATGCCTTGAAGTTAGGCAAAGATATCACACAACTACTTTGTGAGAAGAAGCGGCATATGAGGAAACACCACTCATTTTGCATTTGCAAAACCTGAAAATCAGTAACATCTAAGCTCATCAATGCAGCTGTTGAATTCTGTAGATACTGTGACATAGCTTCATTTTGCTAAAACTGTGGGTGCGCAAACGTTTATCTTTTCCTGTAGTGGGGAACTTAAACTGCAAACACATCAACATTGTGCACTAAATTAAGTCGAACTACATGTGCAGAATCCACGGCCCCTACATTTCCACTGTAGGCTTGGACAAAGATCTCTGCCGTCTCCACAACACTCTTATTATGTACTGGTTTCTGCTGCAAGAAAAAAACTCCTTATCTGCTTAAAATGACCTTGACAGCACACTTCAACTTTGTCGAGAGCTCATTGGTTTAAACTTATTTTCCCATTTTTAACCCTTGCTAAAGCTTTAGATGAAGTTATTAAACAAACCTAATGACTCTCAATGAGCTTCAATGACATGCCATAATAATTGAGATTTTACATGGGTGTTAATGGGACTCTTGGGACTTTTGGAGCCAGCCTCAAGTGGTCACTCAAGGAACTGCAGGTTGTCACATCTCTGGCTTTGTTAGCATTTCTAATCAACTTGTTTTTTTCCTATTTATGTTATCCTCACTAAAACCAAAGTGAAGGGAGTAACTTAGGCAGAAAATGATTTAGACTCCTGCTGTGCGCCAAGAAAACTCAGCGCTATAACATTTTTTGACCTATTTCCTGTCTTCAGACAAAGATAAGTTAGCTGAATGCTTCCTCGGTAGGTTTATGTTGGTATCAGCCGTCTCTTCGTAGTGTATAAACCAAAATGTCAAAATATTCCATCAGTCTTCAGGACCTATTGAATGATGTAGCAAGAAAATAACAATAGATTTCATCAAGACTTGCCTTACATTAGAGGTTAAAGTAAAAAAAAAAAGAAAAAACAAACAAATTCTTGTACTGTTTAACTCCCAAGTTTTCCTGTAAAGTTCACAACAAAACTTCTTAACTTGCACAGGCGATCCAAAACCTGACATATGACTGTCATAGTAGAGAAAGTTTAAATACTGGTTCTGAGGCTGTAGCCTAAAAACTTCATTTGTGTCAAATCCAGTTTGGACCAAAGAGTTTGGATGCAACAAGACCATTTGGAAACATTGCAAAGAACAGGTTTCATCCGTGTGAACTGAGATGTTGCAGCTGATGTCAGGATGACTGATGGTGTTGCCTGCATTCTAGTTTGCCAAATCACCAACGGCAGCATGGAAAATAAGGCATGTCATCTACTTCTACAGCATATCAGCTCCACAGAGCCCTTTTCCTTGCAAAACATTGAATAATGTAAAGATAGTTAACAAAGGTAGACCAATGAAATGGGACACATTGAACACAGGCTTCAGTAAGCGTTTGTAAATAGCATGGCTCCCTTTTTGCCGACAAGTGCAGTGTTATTGTATAGATGCAGCCACTTCAATTTTCCCCTTCCAGCCAGATGCCAGTCAAATTCCAGCCAACCTCCAGCCAGTGAGGGTCAAAATAAAAGTTATGTTTTGTTCTCAAATACTGAAGTTTCCCAGGGTCATCAAATTTTTCATTTATGTATCCTAAAATATAAGGAGCAAGGGTTATATCTTTATCACATCATCATGAGAATCTCTATAGAGCCACGAGGGTGAACAGGTCCAACGCTTTCCTGTCACGGACCAGTCAAGACCCTGCCAAGGAAAATTGGGGAAAATGTAAGTGGCTTCATCTGTAGGCCATTGCCCAGGTTAGATTACAGTATCAGTAGTTGCAAATCAGAGGAAACAATTATTAAAAATTTGCAAAATGCTGGGGAAAAAACTACTAGAACTAGCATGACTAATTGGCATTAGCCCCCTGAAAAGTCTGTCAGATCACCCAAAAACAACTCCAAAGTGTTGATTCCCTCATGTTTTCACACTACTGACAAAAGCAGAATTGCAACCACAGCAGCCCTTTGCGATCAGTTCCAACTTCCAACATGTCTTGTCCCAAAACTTTTGGTCTGAACTGGGCTTCAGAGAGTTAATGTTCTCACTTTCTGAACCACGTTAGATTCTCAAGATACTTGTTTCGAAGAAAACAAAGTTCTCATCTATTTCACCATGATTCAGTATCAGGTGTGTTGCCTCAGCTCACACCCCCGTCAGGCCTTCTGTAGGTACCTGCAACCCCTACCTCTCATAACACATCCATACTCCATGAGATATGTGTTGTAATATATTTATGTTTGACTGTATTTATTCTGTATCGTCTGTAGATATGTTGTTTTAAGGGTACAATGACTACTACCAATGCAGAGGGCATTTGCAGATGTGCGATGTTCTCTGCCTGCTTTGCTAAATGAGGTATTACCTTACTGCTGTTTGTATTGTATAACCACTAACCTTAAATGAGGATCTTTTGAATGGTGCTTTTGAACTACTGGAATTACCTCTGATCTTGAGAAGGAAAACACTGGCAATTGTCTCTTAGGCCGGCTACACACCAGATGATTATTTATTACTTACTTATTTTGAACTTGATATGATCATCCCAGCAACAGGGGTTCTTGACCCAATTTAAGGCTTTTCACAACTTAGTCTTTACCCAAAAAATCCAGTGTTTCCAATTTGTCAGATCTCGGTTCTAAAAATCTAAATAAAAAACATGCTTTGATTTTAAATAACAAAGGGCAAATGCACTGGAACTTATATAGTGCTTATCTTGGCATTGGCACCACCGGTCAAACTTACCAATTCATGACACATCCAAACACATTGATTGCTGGTTTGAACAGTAAAAATTGTTCTTCTGTTGCCCCTTTTCTCAGTGCATTCTAACAAAAATGCTGCAATGAATCCTGACTATCATTATGCCTCAAGAAATTTTCATTAATTCCATGAATAGGTGATGTTTGTATCAATTTACAGTGTGATACAGCTTTAGGAGATCACGAGCATATCAAATGCAGAAACACACCGACTTGCTGAGCTCCCTCAGTGGCTCTTCATGCTCCCTTCACATCTTTATTACACCTCTGATACCTCCCTGGAGACACAAAAAGAGATGGTCCACTCATGCCCCCATTCCATCTCTGAGATGTCTACCATGAAGAAGAAACATCACTGGGTTGTATTAAGCTAACACACTTGTTCACTTTCATACACATTTGCTAGTGATGTGAGTCTTTGCCTATCTTGTGATTTATTTGGATTCCAACCACAATTCAGACCAATTCACGATTCTCAATCAAAGCTCATTCTGTCACAAAGGGTGCTTATATCGAGATTTACTACCATCTGTTGTGTGCTTGACATTGACAATTCAGAAAATTAGTTTTAAGACTTCCATCCATCCATTATCTATTCTGCTTTCCCCTTTTGGGGTTGCGGGGGCTGGATCCTATTCCAGCTGACATTGGGCAAGAGGCGGGGTATACCCTTAACCGATCGCCAGTCAATGGCAAGGTGATTCTCTTTCTGTCCCGTTTTGAGAAGCATTTTCAGAGTCAATACATGAGCACCTGGGGCCAGTGGGGGAGCACAACATTGCTTTCACAAAGCTGCATTGCACTGCAAATTAACACAAAAACACATCATCACTGAAGCAAATGGATTTTATAGCACATAGTGATGATCAAGCTTGGTTATGGCTCCTTTGTGAAAGTACTTACACATAGGGCAGCATTGTTGTGCATGCACTCTAGGTAGTGATGTCAAATGGTTCAATGGTCTACTTCTTACACCTGTGACATGACAGAATCTACTGCTTTATGGCTCTCTACATAAAAACTGCATTTGAGTTCAAATTACGAAGGCTTTAAGGATTAATTTCTAATGGATAATAAGTAAGAACAACTATGCAGCCATTTGAAATCACCCCACAGACTGCATATTAAAATAATGTGACAAACTGGGCATTCATTTTCATAATTTATCTAAAAATATCAGTATTTGCCATGTTTCTTTGTCTGCCTACACATTTAAAACACTGATGTTAGTCTATTAAGGTCAACATGTCTACGTGGGTGGGGATCTCTTTTGATTTGAGTATTGTCTTGTGTGTAGCCAGCCTCAAGCTGATGTAAGATCTGCCTTCAAAGCATGTTACGGTCCTCTTAATAATGTTGCTGAAAGTCGAGCTACAAGGCTGCCAGATGAACAAACCACTGCATGAGGCGATCTGCTCTGGAGTCGTACTAAACTCATCATTCATAATGACCACTACTACAACTACCAAGAAGCCTAACATGCTCTGATGCTAAGCTTTAACCAAAGTTAGATTTTATTTTGTTCTTCTCAGACAATGCAGCTTCTTTGATTTAAAGAATGGCTGAAAAAAAAGATTAAAAATAAGTCAATGAGCAGCTAGAAAAACCTTTGACTGTCTTTATTATGATGGTCAATTGTTCTATGAGGTCTGTATCAGAAAGATAAAGAATACTTGATGCACTATGTGCCATAAATTTTGTAGAAATGTAATCCTGATTGTTCTTTTGTTGTTGTTGTTTTATTTTTTGTAATAACCGTTAAGATTTGTAACTTATGATATATGTGTATTTTTTAATATTCATACTTGAATTGTAAACAGTGTGCTAAATATTGAATGGGCATTGGTACTGAACAGAGAAACAGAGTGCTTGTTTGCCAGGCGTTATCCAAAGATGTGTTTTTAAGAATCATATATACCCAACAGTATGTATGTACGTAGCCTGTGTAAAAATAATGAATGATTGATTCTGGTGCTATGGTTACTAATCATACCAATACTGTATGTCTCGCTACTATACTAACACTGTAAAAAATAAGTACTGATAATAAAAAGGCTTTTCAGCTGACTCACAAGTTTATTGTTTTATTTCAGGGATGCATGAGTAAAGGTCCCGTGTTCTGGTGTGTTGGACTGTTTACATTATGGATGTCTATTAAGCAAGGATTTGATTTTTTAATAAAAATTGAACATTTTGTCTCAGTAGAGGATCAGATGCAGATCCTTTTCGCTCCTCTTTGGAAACGCTTGGATCTGAGGGGGCAGGGAGTCTATGAGAGGCTAAAATAACAAGCTCTGCTCTGATTGGCTGCTCAAACAATGCCCGATGGGAAGGGGGAGGAGAGGCTAAAGGCCATTGAGTGAACTTTCAAATCAGTCATGGCCTCTGCCTGTGACAAGCAGAAGATGTGGGAGGAGGCTGAATATCTATGACATCATAAACCCCAGGAAGTAAGAAAACAGTGTTTTAAAGGAGGTTTTCTTTTAAGAAGGATAGAGCATTTCTCCATGAACTGAAAGTTTAGTAAAGGGTGTCATGCTCTTCTGCCAAGACTCTTCTAATGACATTTAAAGCAAAGAAAATTAAATTTTGCAGGATATGGGACCTTTAAAGAGAATTAGTTCTTAGCTTTTATGGCTATTTGTAGCTTTTCAGTTCAAATGAACCAAACCCTTCCAGCTCCCTAATGTTGTGGTCCTACTCCAGAAGTAGAACTCTAATCTGAGCATCAACATACTATACATCATTCTGTGAGTTTTTTGTTTTTATTATTATTTTTTAAAGTGGCTTTATAAAAGGAGAAGAATTAAACAAGTCAACCAGAGTATGGTCCAGAAACAATTTGCTAATTAAAATAAAATGTCAGGAGCACAGTTCTTTTCAAGAAAAAGACTGTTTAATGAGTTTTGCATCTGACTTTGTGCTGGGATTGTACACCCTCCAGATGGCAAAACACACAAATACACACCCCAATGCGTGTGCCATGCATCATCAGCGCATTTAGATAACATGTTTCACATGTCAAAATAAAGTCTCTAGATCAGGGGTGTCCAAACTATAGCCGTCTGTCCACTTTTTATAGCAGTAAGAACCTAAATCTTGTGCTTGACTGGTGAATAAAGTCAGACTGATAACAGCATGTCATGGCAGTGTAAATTGTTCTCATTTGCTTTGCTATCTGCTCTGTTTCAAGGTCTGATTCACAAATAATATTGTGCCAACCATTTTTAGCACCAACACTTTGACAAGGTTTGCCAGATTTGTGCTGTTTGCTCTTGTTTTGGGTCCGAAAGTGGAGATGAGCCAGTATGCATCTCCTCTCTGCTGCATGGACGGTCGTTCTCATCTTCATCAGGGGCCCATTCAGGGCCAACCAGGGCCCCAAAGTCAACCCACAAAACATTTTGGAATGATTGACTGTTTGCCTCGTTTAAGCCATTTGTAGAAACTGTGATGTAGGTGGTTTTACTTAAAGTTTTTCAGTAATCAAGATCAGTCTTACTTGCTCTAAATCACCAAAGGCAGGAGAATCGACATGGCCCAGCTATCCTTACATTTTTTGTATGTGGCCCTTGGTGAAAGTAGTTGGATACCCCTGCCCTAGGTTATGACTATATCTAAGATACCTAACAAATTTAACCTGACACGCCAGACGGACAGTTCTGCATATCCTCCACGGAAATATTTGACTAGTCCATCTGGGAAGGAGCCCATAGAAAATGTTTTCAGAGGCGGAACCTTCAAAAACAACTGCAGCTGATGATTGGACGGTCGTTCTGTCAGTCACACTCATCACAGACCAATCATGTCACGCCACAGTATGACATAGCAGCTAGACCCTGTTGTTAGCCGTTAGCTTAAACTACGTTTCAGTCTTCAGACTGTCATCTAACATTAAATTATACCACACAGATGTATCATTTACCACTTCCATGTGACATGAACTTCCTCAACGACAATCCCTACAAAGTTCTCCCAGTAAACTTCTTAGGAGAGCATATTTCACCAGGTGTTGTTGAGTAACCACGACTCTGGGCTACCATGGACTAACCGGTATCGTCTCAGAGGATTTACGCATTCTCTCCCAGTTTCCCAGTGATTCCTAGCTTCCCGGCTTCTCTGATATGATCGTCCAAAACAGAAAACATGATTTCCTGTAAGAAAAGCTTTAAGTGATGTTCTTTGCTCCTCTCTTAAATAAGAAAAAGAGTCTATTTCTGATAAAACCGCAGATATTGCTGCATCCACGGAGACCGCTTCAGAAGCCACCATTGTTTCCAAACATGCAGTCACTTCCTGCTGTCAGATCTTCAGTTTTTTGCTCTCTTCCCTGATTGGGTTGTCTGGCTTTTTTGGCTGTGAAGTCATAGGAAATTGGAGCTTAGTAGGATGGATCTGCGCGATTTCAGACAATGAATCAGGCAGGTCCATCTGCACAACAAGGTTAAACAAAATCAACACTGATTCTCAAAAAATGTGAAACCTTAAATTCCCACATCAGAAGAGAAATACTTTTCTGTAGTGCCACTCCCCATCTATTCATCATTATGCAAAGATTTCAAGTGTTGTAACAAAGGCAAAAATTAGTTATTTAACACAGACTTAGTTATTTCTTTAACTACCACAGCATTCAGAGGTCACCGGGTCATTGCTGTCTGGGTTCCTGCCCTCCTCAGGTTGTGGCTCCATGTGGTTCCATTTATCTTCACAGGTTGCATTTCCATAACATGACTCTCAGCTCAGATCCACTTAACAGGCAAGTAAACAGAGCAAATACCTTTAAATCCATTTCTCACTAAGGTACATATTGTGGAAACAGCTAAAGCTGTCATGACTCATCAAACTGTAATGCCAAATCAAAGGATGAAGTCATTTCTCAGTAAGCTTTGAAAATGTGCTCACAGAGGTGGAAAGCACCATTTTCTAGGAATTATGTCACCGGCTGGAATCAGTCATAAAAGGTGCAGGTACTTCAGTAAAAGGCTGACTGTTTATTCCAAAGCCACTTCTCCAGGGCTGCTCTCAGGCAGATAACTTTGTACATTGAGTGAAAACAGATCTGGTGGTCCCTCAAGAACCGCTTTGATTCCCTGCCAGGAGCCTGCCTTGTTTCCTAAAATCTAATCTCAGGATTTGGAGGAGTCCCGGAGCACGACAACATCCCCTCTCCAAATCAGTTTTCCAGGGAAATGTGCAGACTCTTGAGGCTTTGGAAAAGCTGAAGAAGAAAACTTCCCTGACCTTTTCCTGCTGAAAGCAGAAAGCAGACATCTTTAATGAGTGAGCTAAAAAACACAAACCCGCTTGGAGAATCCTCATAAGAGACACTAATGATTGATGTTTACCATGAAGAGCAGCTACAGCACAACATTCCTTTGCAACCTGCTCACAAGAGCACGCAGGCACAAACCACCACCCGACTGGTTCGCTCTGACGCACAAAACAAATGTACTCTATCACTCAGGGATGTAATTTTGGTCCTACATTATGTGGTTTACATATCACAGCATGTCAGACCCTGATATAATTACACCCTCGAGGCTTTTATAATAACTGGTGTAAAAATACTATTGCAGAAGAACAGGAGCGGGCAACTGACAGTCCGGAGTAAACTGTGCTGTATGGGTCAGACATAATGTGTAGCGAGCTGAATGGTTAACAAAATGGACACAAAAACTGACAGTTTTAGATTTGCAAGATGGACAAAATTAATTTCTGTATTTCATATCTTATCAGACACAAAATCCCAGTAAGAAGGAGAAGAAAACATACTCTATTAGTCCCTCATGGGGATATTCAGTTGGTTACGTAGGGTGACCACATGTCCTCTTTTGCTCAGACATGTCCTCCTTTATGTTGTAAAATTATGTCCGGGGTGATTTTATAAAATTCCCTACAATATCAGGGTTTTGCTCAGCTTGTTCTACAGATGAAGCTGTCACCAGTGACAGAAAAAAACATGCATGATTCAGACTACCTTAACTCCTCGAGTATCCACGCTATCCAAATAATTCTAACAGATTCTGAAAGCTGAGAAGCAGAGCTTTACAGTGATGTATGGTACATTAAGGTAAAAGCTGGATTGCCTGAGGGGGAGGTACGGGAAGTGAGCTGACTGAGCCGGATGACATTAGTATTATTCTGGAGTGTTCTCTTGCCTTCTTTTGCCATATGTTCGCCTAGTCCATCTTTTTTGTAGTCTTTTTCATCATAGTTTGTGTTTTATTGATTTCATTTATAGTTAAATAATAATAATAATAATAATAATAATAATAATAATACTAGTAATAATAATAACAGAAAACAGAAAAAAATAAAAAATTATTGACACAAAGGGCAATGAAGGAGAAATAGAGTGGTGGTTTGTTGCTCGTGAAGAAGTGCTACCAAGCAGTAGTGGAGTCAGCACCATGTTCAAGGACATTTCAGCAGTGCCCAGGAAGTCAGCAGGCATCAAGTCTTTGCTTGCTCACCTCCTATTTATGGTGCCAAAAGCTACCTAAAAATGTTCGAAAACAGTGTACATTTTTTATTATAATTACCATAATATGTAGAGTTCACAACATTTTTTTCCAAAGACCTTTTTTTTATCAGTTTTAAAGGGAACCAGCATAATGCTAACTTCCAGGTTAGCCTAAAAACTGTCATTTAGCGCAGGTATTACATTTTTTTCTTAAGCTAGCCTGGAAGTTAGCATCCTTGTTTCCTTGACTATAGGTGTATACGACTTTTAATAGCTTTTTGGATTATAACTAATAATAATAAATATAATAAATATTCATATATTCATTCATTTCTGTTGATGATCGATGCAGTATGAAGCACATGGAGCGGAGCAGGACCATGCAGCAGGTCATCCATGACTGTCATAGTCATACTAAAACACCGAATTTTATATGGTGAATGTAACTAAAGAAGTAACTTGTAATCTAGCTTAGATACTTTTAAAATTAAGTAATTAGTAAAGTAACTACGTTACTTTTAAAGGAGTAATCAGAATACTTTTTCATGGTAACTGTGGCAACCCTGCTAATCAGGTAGATTCCTGATCTGTTTTAAATCTCTTATGAAACATACTTTTGTCACTGAGCCCTTCCAGATTTTACAAGTTTATTTTATTATTTTTCACTCATTTCTGAGTTTATTTTAGTTTGTTTTATTTTAAATGAGTTGTTGGAAATACTTTATTTCTTTTAAAGTTCTTGTAAATGAAGTAAACTTTGTTTACTTTCTTATAATTTTTACCTGCCTTTTGTATTGTGTAGTATGTTTTGTATAATTTTACACTATTGCTGTCCTTCCTTGGCACTTTGTAACTTGAGCTTGAACAGTGGTTTACAGATAAAAATAGAGATTATTATTCTTTATTGCAGCTATAACAGTTTGACCACTTAAACAGAGTTTTATTTTCAGTTGTTATTATGATATATACTTACAGTTAAGGTTATTTCATCTGTTTTCATTGTAGAAATAATTACATGTAGAGTGTTTGGACCTTGGTTTGATGAGTTTGATTGTTCTGTGATCTGTTGGTTATGCCCTGTGCCTCCAGCAGGAGGAGATCGTGCTCTGCTTCATCACTCATGACAGACTGAAGAAGACTTCAGGTGTTCAGCTCCTTCCTCACTTCTTCTCTCCCCTGTTGAAGGTAAATATAGGACATGAAGCACCGTGAACTTAATGAATATGTCATTTACTCGTTTTCCTTTTATGGTTTGCTGAGAGATAAACGTCGTTTACTGGTGAAAGACTGAAGTCTAGACTAAACGATGTGTGGACGAGGTGGAGCTGCTCTGTGATCCTCATTTGTGTGTCAGGCTCCTCCATGCAGGTCTAAACTGGCCAAATCACAGCTTCATATGTTTACTTATGAGATTTAGTTCAGATTTAGCAGCCTGTAGTGCTCGCAGTGTTTCATATTTCTGTTCGCAGGTTGAAACAGGGATTTCCATAAGTGCCAATGACAGCCATGCAGCTCTAGTTATAGACTTAACCTTGAAATTATGCATTTAATTATAGTTTTTAGAAAATTAATGAACGCCATGTGTCATATCAAGGCTGAGAAAAGTGTATTTCATTAAAGTAAACTTTTATTGAATTTGAAAAACCACAACATCAAATTTCCATGGACATTCTCCATCTCCAGGATACTAAAAGAATTTATTTTTTCATCCTTCTTCCGGTATCATGTACCACTTTTAAAATAATTTAATCAGAATTAACTGACATTTTTTACTCATACATGTAGACTAAAGGCTAAAAAAGTGAAATAACATAACTTAAGTTATTTAAACCTGTGAAAAATTGTAAAAAGTTTGTTGCGTGCAAGAAAGGGCCGCTGCCAGAAATTAAGGTCCCTATGAAAAAAAATATCAGATTGGGCCCTTTCCCCTACCAGCTTCACACAATGTCTTACACCAAGCATCTGTAGAGCAAATTGATAAATTATGACATACAGTTTTTAATGGATTAATTATGATTATTACCACAAATTTACACTGTTTAATAAGCTTTAGTGGAGCAGTTTTAATTTTGACAGCATTTTTTAATTTTAGTTTTTTGCCTAAAATGTCTTTTAGCTTTAGTAATAATTTAGTCATCTAAATTCTTTTAATGTTAGTCTAGTTTTAGTTGATGAAATTTCATAGCATTTTAGTCAACAAAATCTACTGTAAATTAAGTCGACTAAAATATGAAGTATAAAGTGTTAGGCATTTTTTTAATGTTTCCTTGAATTTCTGAAGTCATGTTTTACACTTGGATCCCACCACCATGAAGCTAAGGCAGTTGTGATTGGATGTCCCTCTTAACTCATCCAACCTTTCCACACAACCAAAGTAGCTGTGATTGGATATATTCCTAACTTGTCCCTACTTTCTACATGACCTAATTAAGTCTGATTGGATTAAGTCTCAAGTCTTAAGTCAAACATTTTCATCTAGTTTTTATATGTTGACAAAAATGCCAGTTAATTTAGTTTTAATTTTTGTCCATGTGCACTTGTTTTTTTTTTGTTTTTTTTTTTAGTTACAGTCTAGTTTTCATCAGGAGAATAAAAGGTTGTTGATGAAAACTATGACGACAACATTAACACTGCAGTGGAGAAAACACTAATTTCTGAAATAAACAACATAGAACTTTCTAGCATTTGGACCTTTTTGTGCGTTTTAAATATTTTATTGATCATATTATCAATCCTGGGTGGCACGGTGGGGCCGCAGGTGGTGCTTGGCCTCACAGCAAGAACTTTTACTGGTTCGAGAATCCAGCCAATGCTGCTAAAGGCTTAATGCAATTGAACATGAAAAATTGAAAAAAACTGATCTATGAAAACAGTTTAGTTTCCCTCAAAAAGAAATAGTGGTCATTAATTTATTTTTTCCTATTAAACTTAACTGAAGTCTCATGCATGCACAGAATAGTAATTTTAAATATTTAGCTGAAATTAACTGTGTTAATCTCATTACTTTTACCTGTTTTCATATGACTTTAATCACTTTGATATTGTTATGATGAATTCTCATTACTGTTTTATATTGCTATTTTGTTAAATGGCCAGTAATTATTATTGTCAAACTGAGAAAATCCAGCAGTTCACAAATATTAATCCTTTTAACAGTGAAAACCAAATGATTGTGAATGAATGTGGCCCTTCTGGTAACTGAAGTTGTCCATCTTTGAAACAGAGCTTTCAGATGTACTTGCTGAACTCTCATATTTCTACAATTATGTAATCCTATTATCCTGTCATTACCCCATAACACACCATTACAATATTAGAGTGTAATACTTGAAATGATTTATCGGTTTAATTATATTATACAAGGACCATCGAAATAGTTTCAAAAGGAATGAAGCCATCCCTGAAACTCAGCCTACAGTGCCCCCTACTGTACCAGAGATGAACTAACAGCTGTGTTCAGTTGGACAGCTTTGTTATGATATTGGAGAGCTGGTTTGAGTTATCCATATAAACATCAAACTAAACAACACAAACAATGAGATGGAAAGGAAACTTTAATAGTAATATTAAAAATAACCTCATAACAAAATAACATAAATATAGGAACACTTCACAAGATGGTAACAAAAAATAAATTCAGCATTTTCTTCATGTTGTATCAATCATGAACAGAATCTTAATATATATATATTTTTTTTTTTCTTGATTTAGAAAGCTACTGAAAAAGTGATACTGAGTGTACAGTTAACAGCAACAAAAACAAGTCAAACTATAAAACAACAAACAAACTAAAAAGTCTGCAAACCTTACACACAATAATATTTCCTGCTCCCTCACTAAGTGAAACAAAGTGTTTAAAAAATATATTATAACAGTTGGCACAGCAGGAAGTGCACGTGCCTCATAGCAAGAAAGTCGATCCCTGGGTCAGTCAGGGCCATTCTGTGTGGGGTTTGCATGTTCTTCATGTGCATGTGTGGGTTCTGTCCAGCACTCCTGCTTCCTCTCACAGACTAGAATTGTTTTACAGTTCCCATCCCTAAGAGTAAATGTGACATGCTCATGCCCTGGGACCTTGAAAGGGATAAGAGGTGTAGATAATGGATGGAACTAAGGGTGAATCCCAATTCTACCCCTTGGCCCTTGTCTTACCCCTACCCCTTGGTTTTGCGCGTTCATGTCTAGTGAAGTGGTGTCCTAAGTCTCTGTAGGGCTAAGGGGAAGGGCTAAGACCAAGGGGAATACAGCCCTCAAGACAAAGACAGACCGGGACTTCACTTGAAATGAAGGGGTATGAGAATTTCCATAATACACCGCGCCCGCCAACACGAGGCAGAGTGGAGACCGAAGGAAGCGCATAATTATAAGTACTAATTAAATCATAAAGTAATTATTAATCATGTTTTGAATTGTTGGTCGTATTTTGAAATTTCTCGTTATAACGAGCTAGCTTTCACAGCCGTAGCTACGGCTATTGTTGCATCTGCCTACGTCACAGCTAGCGAGCGGCTCTGGGTGATGACGGGGGAATCGAGTGGCGACTCATTTCTCAGCAGTGTGTTTTCACCGCCCTCAAAACAGAGGGCTAAGGGAAAGGGGTAGGGGAAGGGGTAAGACGAAGGGGAAGGGCTAAGGGGTAGAATTGGGATTCACCCTAAGGGTTATGAGTTTTCTTGTTAACCCTCTCAAATCCATGGGATCCTACCGCCCCCAAGCAGTAACACTAGCATTTGCAACTTATATCACTGCAAGAGTACAATGGATCTTCAAGGAGGCAGCTGAATTTTAAAGCTCACTATTTTGTCAATTTTTGGAAGTCTACAGGTAGAAAAAAAAACTCCAAAAAATTTAATCCAGGTCTAAAATACAGTTTTGTTATATCTTTCGGAAATTTTCTACTTGTGGATCCATAGTGTCAAGTCTGTAACTGGCGATATTTTTCTTTAATCAGCCCTGTTATTGGACCTCACTTTTGACCCTTAGAGAAATTAAAAACTTCCTGTTACTCTACTGACCAACTGGATGTGCCCAATTTCTTCCTCTCTTGTTTTCTTTATAGTAGAGTCCAATCAGGAGCAGCCAAAGCTCACCAGGAGACAAGACAACTACCTGTCAGTTTCCAGAAAAATGAAGAAGGAAATGTAAGCAATGTAGTGAGCCCTTTGTACCATTCAAGACTGAGACTGTGCCCAAGAGTGTCCGAACCAAGGCAGACTTAAAAAATCAGACTGATCACTATAATTAGCTATAAAAGCCGATATGACTGCAGTTGTGCTTTACCTCCTGTTAGTGTGTCTTCTTTTAAAAGCCTGTCATGCTCGGTTTTAATATTGATTATGGGTCAATGACGTGATGCATTTTTTTGTGTTCCCTTGATTTAGTTAAATATAAAAAGGTTCAAATTTGAAAATAAACTCACAAATTACGTGAATATATTCTCTCTTTGAAAACTTTCTGTATTTTATCAATTTCAAGAGACTATTCAGGGGGATAATGGTAAAAATGTCAGTGTGTTGTAACCATAAAAACTTTGTACCAAACTTGTTCAAAAAGGTGAAATTCTCAGTAAGACACATTATCAACCAGTTTGGCATAATCCTACATTTGTCTTGTTTAACAATGAATGAAATAAATGGAGCACCATTGTTCTGTATATTTTAACTAATTTGGTGACTTTCTAAATAGTCAACGCAGTGTAACCAACATTCAAGGTGCCACTTTGTTCATTTGTGAAGATCATGTGGCAGGAAATTATATCACAAAGAAGGACCTCTGATTAACCTAACTGCTGCATGCCAAGGTTAGCTCTCTTTGAAATCTTAATAATTTGACAATTTTAGGTTATGGTCAGGTTTGATTTATTTCTTAAAATATATGTTGAGAGATTTATTTACAACAAGTTAATCATGGAGCTTCTTTGTTTTTATTTTCCCAACAGTTACCAACCATCTTTAATCATCAATCAATCAGTATCAGTCAATTAATATTTATGTGTATAGCAACAATTCACAACAGGTGTTATCCCAAGGCACTCTACAGTAGAGCAGGCTGAAGCCATACTCTTCATTTTATACACATATATGCATATATACACACATACAGTGCTCAGCATAAATGAGTACACCCCTTCAGATTTGTCAGAAAACCTTTAGTTTGCTTTAAAAATCAACATTTTCTATGGCATACTATACCACAAAATACCCCCTCAAGTGTGGGCCATTGATTGCAAACAGGATTTTTTAAGTTACACACAAAAAAAATATTTTTCTTAAATTAAGATCAGGATGCAAAATTGAGTACACCCCAATCAAGGGATGGGAGAAAGGCTAAATTTTAGTTATCATATTACCCTTATTTTCATTTTATGGTAAAAAAAATGTTATGTTAAACTCAGCTTTGTCAAAACTTTGGAAATTGTTCTTTTGTTCATTTAGATATTAATTAATACGTTACTTTTGATAGGGGGTGTACTCATTTATGCTGTGCACTGTACATATTAAATATGCACATACACATGTACACATACATCCAGGCAGAGACAAAGGGACTAAAATAAGAATTTATGATAGCGATAAACCCATGGACACCCAGATCCTAATCGTCCTCATCACATTTGTCTCTGCAGACTATAGATTTATACGAGGTAAGCCCCTTGAGATGTGGCTTCTCGTTTTCAGGAGGGACCTCATGTCTGTATGGTCATGGAGGTATTTATTATGGATGTATAATTAATACAACCATGGATAGGGAGACCAATCTAATATTAACGTTAATATCTATAATGATTATAATTTGGAGAGGACTGATGTTGATTAAAATAGCACCAACTCGTTGAACTGCCATTATATTGGGTTTAACTGGTCTAAAGGCATAATCTTATGTTAAATGAAGTTGAGGGTAATGCAGGATAAAGCACATCGAGTCGAGCAGGTTCACAGCAGCAGGTCATCCATGATTATTTGTCACGGACACACTAATAAATATTTGCTGTTTGCAGGAAGTATTGTGTATTTAATTTTGTTTATTTCTCTGATGTTAATATCAGGAACTGTAATGATTGTAGAATGGGGCTAAAGGAAAGGACAAACATTTATATGTAATGCAGTGGAACAAAAATAATGGTATGACATGCTCACTGTAATGCATTTTTGATTCTGACCAGCAGGTGGCGGTGAAGCATTACACAACTCCTATCGTGGAGTTTTCTGTCACTTTTCTATAGAGGGTGATATGACACCAGAAATGACTAAATCCCCTTTACAAAATGATAATAGAAATTTTCTGCCACTTCATGTCAGCTGCATGTTTAGGTGTTGAGATCCAACCGTCTGTAGCTGCCAAGTCAGACTGCTCTCCAAACTTTCTTTGACCAGTAAAGTTCCTCCAGCAAGGAAAGACGATTGTATATCTCTCATATAAACATTCCCTCAACTCTCTGGGTCCAAGTTCTCACTTAATGACACATCAATCCATCCTTCAGTGGAAAAGTAGCCTTTAACAGTATCAGTTTCATCATTTTATGCTCCATGTCTGCTTGAAAATCCATAAAAACACCGTCACATGATCACACACTCGTCTCCACTGCCAACTGCAGATATCAGTCGTTGTGTGGTAGAAGCTTCTGGCTCTGGCTCAGACTTGCTGTCAGCCTGTCTGCCAGAGCTTTTGAGGGAAATCATGTCAGCTTTGACTGTGAGAGGCTTGGACTGAATGAGGTCATTTTCAGGTTTTATATTACATGGCCAAAGTGGCCACTTTGTAACAGCTGCACGCGGTGCACGGCAGACCTCAGTCCAAACTGACGACCTCCACTCTGCACATGGCCATGGTATGTTGTCAAAGACGGGCATGGTCCAGCTGGAGGAGTTATGGAGGGGGTGGGAGGTCTTTGTTGGGCCCCTGGGGTCCATATGTATGTATGTGCCAACAGCCTGTATGCACATGTGTTACGGTGGAAAATGGACCTGCATTGTTTGATTTGTGAGTGTGGCGTAAATCACACGTTAGAGCAAGGACGGCAGTGAACGGATGGTTTGAGGAGATCATGACTGCTTGAAGGTCAATGCGAAGACTGGATATCACAAAGTTTGAGATATAACAACATAACGTATGGTGTATATGGCGTATATATCTAAAGTTATAAAAGTGCAGTTGAAGGAAACGCCTGTGTTTCAAATAAGGGACCTAACTATCAAAAGCCAGGAACCCTTAATAAAATAAAAATTGGCACTATATTGAAATAGGACTGGGCAATATGACCTAAAGATAAAATCCCTGATTTTGTTTTCCATAACATTTGATTTATGATTTTAATCGATCTTTTCTTTCTCTCTCTCTCTCCCAAAAAGAAAAAAAACAACTGAGACACAAAACATACATGAATCAAATTTTCACTTTATGTTATTGAAATATATTCCCAAACCAAAAGAATTTCCCTCTTAAAGTTCAAGTGTGTGCCATAAAATGTTGATTATGTAGTTCTAACATAGGCAGGATTGTCAACATAAACACTGAAGGCTGAGCTATTTTCACAGTAAATTAACATGATACTCTCTGATCAATATTTAATCTAATTAAAAAAAACAAATACAAGCCTAAACACATGCTTGTGCAAAACCTGATAGGGCTGACCATCGTAAAAACTATACATTTTCAGTATTTAACATTGCACCAACTTACAATTGGAGAAAGTCAAGACAAAATCTCGATTTTTAATTTTTTAAATCTTCTGCAGAAAATAATTGTAATTAATCGACTTAAACAATATATTGTCCAGCCCTATATTGAAAGTAGAAAGCACTTGAAGAGCGCAAACCTCTGCCAAGGTTGCTCACATATTGCTGTTACATCTTTAAGCAATAGTCCCATGATAAAGTTACCATCGTAATATGATTCCTTGACCCTGAAAACCCACACCTAGCACTCTGAATCATGTTGTATCATTATTAGTTAGACAGTTATCAAGCAAAAATGTTATCTTAGCACACTATTGGACCCTTAGCAGCTACTGAGTATTGTTTAATTTATTTGCTGCAGTGACTCCCCTTTTTTTGGCAAAATTAAACTATTCCCACTTCTTTTCTCTTTAAAGGAAGGTGATTGGTCCTTTTATTCTCCAGTTAACAAGAAGCTTTGGAAAATGGAAAATGAAGAAACCCACTAAATATGGTAAGATTCTCATGTCTATGTGGTAGCAAAAGCGTTTTTTATAGAGGTATAATCAATAACAACCATGTAAAGAGTAATTAATGCAATATTAACATCAGCATCTATAATATTTTTAAGGTAGAGATGACTGATGTTGAATGATACAACAGCAACAATCTACTGCAAATTTAGCTGACTGAAATATGAAGTGTAAAGGGTAAGGCATTTTTTATGTTTCCTTGAATTTCTGGAGTCATGTTTTACACTTGGATCCCACCACCATGAAGCTAAGGCAGCTGTGATTGGATGTCTCTCTTAACTTATCCAACCTTTCCACACAACCAAAGTAGCTGTGATTGGATATATTCCTAACTTGTCACTACTTTCTACATGACCAAATTAGGTCTGATTGGACCGAGTCTGTCAAACATTTTAGTCTAGTTTTTATTTGTTGATGAAAATGTCAGTTAATTTAGTTTCAGTTTTTGTCCATGTGCACTTGTTTTTATTAGTTACTGTCTAGTTTTCATCAGGGGAAAAAACAAAACAAACACTACCTGAGAGTTCATTCTATGTTAACATTAACATCTATAATGATTATAAACTGGAAAGGAATAATGTTGATTGCAGCATCTAACTGAACTGCCATTAAATTGGGTTGAACTGGTCTACAAGTATGAATTTATGTTAAATGATGTTAAAGGTTGATGTAGGATAAAGCACTCTGAGTCGAGCAGGTCCACAGCAGCAGGTCATCCATGATTGTTTGCCACGGTCATGCTAACATACTGTATATGTGCTGTTTACAGGAATTAACATGTATTTCATTTTGTTGTTCTCTCTGAAGTTATTATCAGGAACTGTAATGATAATGGAAAGGGGCTAAAGGAAAGGCCAAATATTTGTAACTGTCGTTGTTGAAGCGTCGTAAGTCCACAGCAGAAGGGCGTCCACAGCAAGGCTCCCAAGCAACCTACAAGACAAGAACCAGAGACGAGTTCAAGAGCAAACACAAAGGGGCAAAGACATATGTATAGAGAGGATGAAGAGGGAGTGTTAGAGTGATAGAGAGGGAGGAGCTCAGTCTGCCAATACTGTGTTTTGTGTCACATCACAGTTCCACATTTACACTTTTTCAAGTCTGTATCCGTGGACATTTTCCAAGTTAAAGTTCAGTTTTTATTGCTCCAAAAAAGTTGTTGTTCCCACAGTAAACAAACACGCAGAAGTCATAAAAACCTGCTGACGGTCATTTACTTTACATGCACATTATGGCTAATGGACACAAAATGCTTTCCCATTGTAAAACATGGAGCTGTAAAGCAGGCTGGAAAATGTTGCTGTGTGTCAGCAGACTCAGAATGAAAGAGGCAGAAAGGCCGGCCTGAGCTCGAGCCTAGAGCCGTGGACGCTCTTTTGTGTGAGACAGCTGGCAGGAGATGGAGTAACATTAGAGAGAAGGGACAAGCTAATTATTTTTAACAGCTTAACACACCAATCAAATGAGCTTTCTGTAGATTTTAAACACTGCTGTGGCTCACGTCACCATGGGAGTCATAAAGCTCTTAACAGAATGTCGTTTTTGTTCAGCTTCATGTTACACTGAGGAGAGGGCTCTGAGGCGAGACTGCAACACGTTCACTTATACAGTGAGCATGTGATGAAACAAGACAACAGACCATACAGTCCATATTTAGTTTATTAGTTTAATTTCTAATATTTCAATACCAACATGGTGGGTGGTGAAAGTTAGCACAAAGAGGCTCTGCTGAATATAGATTTATCCGAGGTTAGACCTAGGGATGTAATGGTTACTGATTAAATGATAAACCGCTGTAAAATATTTATAATAATAATAATAATAATAATAATAATAATAATAACTTTATTTATATAGCACCTTTAAAAACAGACGTTTACAAAGTGCTTTAACAGACAGAACAAAAGCAAAAAAGGCAGAACTCTGAGCACAATAAAATCAACAGAATCAACAATCAGGTCAACAGAGACCGAAAGAGTCAGAGGAAAAGAAACAGAGGGTCATGTTAATTAAAACAACAAAAGGAAAGAAAATGGTAAACTGGTGAGAGGGAGGCAGCTGACATATTTGTTTTATATATAATGATAAGGAGACAGTAAGACAATTGATAGATAATAGGTTTATAGATACATAAATTGATGACAGTTGTTAGATCATAGATGATAGATGACGGCATCACATCAGGAAGATGGAAAAAGGAGAGGGTAGGTAGGGGATGATTAAAAGAGGAAAGATAAATAAAAAACATAAAACAAAGTAGAAGAGAAATGATAATGATTAAAAGGGAGTATATTAAAAACATGAAAATGTGGTAAAAACAGGACTAAAACAATGAGAAACAAGTGAGGAGAGTAAGAACAGAAGAGTTTAAAAATAGTTAAATAGGTGATTATAAAGTAATTATGTAGATAAAATAAATAGCTGACATGATTAATAATGTATGTGAACAATAAAAGGATCATGTAAAAGCAAGTCTAAAAAAGTGTGTTTTAAGATGTGATTTAAAAGATGTCACTGATTCAGCTCACCTTGTCCCCTCGGGCAGGGTGTCAAAAAGTCGACAGAAAATCCTTGATCACCTTTCGTCTTAAGCCTAGACTTTGGACCAGCCAAGAGGCCCCCGCCCGAGGATCTGAGGCTGCGGGCTGGCTCATAAGGAGTCAGTAATTCAGAAATGTAGGTTGGGGCCAGACCTGTAAGAGCTTTAAAAGTGATCAGTAAAATCTTAAAATCAATTCGGAAATGGACAGGGAGCCAGTGAAGAGAAGCAAGAACAGGAGTGATGTGATGCCGTCTGTTAAAACCAGTTAAAAGCCTATTTGACTGTTAGTATTACCGTTTTCTGTTTTAATTACCTTTGGAGTCAGATGCAGTTGGAGTTGTTACTGTTGAAGTCCTCCTCAATGCGCTGTTGGTAGCTGCGCTTGGCCTCTCTGATGGCCCTCCTCAGGTTGCTTCTCGCGCTCTTGTAGGCCTGCTGATCCCCAGACCTAAAAGCCCCAATGAAAATTGTCCTTTCATTGGGGCACAAGTGCCTTTGTTTCCTTCAAATAGAGAAAAATGTTTCATGTCTTGTGGCTTTGGTGTTTAAAGGATGTCATAGTAAGTCAAAAATGAAGCGCCTTGCTGAAGGCATTAAATGGAAAAGTTTACAGTGCTCGACAAAAAATTGTTTTAGCTGTCATGAGGGGATACGTGTCAAAGAGGTCTAAGATTGACTATGACAAGTTTTCCTGTACTAAAAAAAAAAACATAAAAACTCTGTGAATCAGTCCACTGTGAACAACATCTGCTTTATTATATAAACAAATTCAAATGTTTGTCTTAAAAGCCCAGAGTTCTCTTCAATAGCTCGCTCATAAAACCCAAGACCGGCTTTCTTAATGTGTTTAAAATGGTTCATTTTTAAGTAATTTATAAAAATGTAAAATGTAATGCATGTTGAGGATGTCAGCTTCACAAACTGATGCATTTACTGTTTGTCATTTTAATCTAACCAGTTTAGTTCACCATTTGTTGTTGATATTGTAGCAGGGAGACCTACACTCACTGGTCACTTTATTAGGTACACCTTCCTTGTACAAGATTGTTCCTTTTTTGCCTCAGAACTGCCTTACAGGTCCCATGTCCATGCATGTTTGACCGTTTACATCATGTCTTGGGTCTCCATTAAGCAAGGATTTAATTTAAGTTAAATAAAAACCTGAACATTTTTATCTCTGTAGAGGATCAGATACAGCTCTTTCTCCCTCTCCTTTGGAAACGCTTGGATCTGAGGGTGCAGTGACGCTACAGCGAGCTATGATAAAGAGCTCTGTGGTGATTGGATGCCCAAAGGGTGCCTGATGGGAGGAGGGGAGAGTGGTTATAAACAGAAAACAGCTGGAAGAGTAGGGTGGTACAAGTGAGGTCACAGCAGAAGTGGCTGCTTGTACACTGCTTGTTAGCATAGATGCTAACAGCTTCAGTAAGCAGTTTTGTCAGATCTGGACCATATTTTGTTAGTAAATGAAAAACAAACAAC
The DNA here is from genome assembly GCA_037902135.1 of Cetoscarus ocellatus. NCBI lineage: Eukaryota > Metazoa > Chordata > Actinopteri > Labriformes > Labridae > Cetoscarus > Cetoscarus ocellatus. The sequence continues at coordinate 222,088 of JBAMNC010001480.1, forward strand.
ACTGAAAGCACTTCTCAACTGAAAAGATATTTTTGCTCTACTTTCTACATGTTTTGGCGACAGTTTGTTCTCTGAAGTGGCTGATGTTTTGTATTTTACACCACAGCAGTAGCGCCTGCCTACTAAATTTTCTGATTGGCCCATAATGATTGTGATTGATGGAAGAATCGTCCAATCATCTGCAGTATCTGCTTTTGAATTCTTCTGCTCATTTCTAAACACTTTCTATGGACTGTTGCCCAGATGAACAAGTGAAATATATTGAGCAGTTCATCTAGTGTCAGGGTACAACCCAAGATCCAGCAGGTGTTCCTGTTACCTCCGCCAAGAAGGTTTTGTTTTTGCCGGCATATGTTTGTCTGACTGTTTGTTAGCAAGATTACACAAAAACTACTGGACAGATTTTGCTGGAATTTTCAGGAGATGTTGGTAATGGCCCAACTTAAAAATGATTAGATTTTGGTGGTGATCCAGATAACCACCATTAGTGAATGATAGTTTTTACTTCATGGCTGTCTAACTAATAATGATATCAACATGATTCTGAGTGCTAGGTGTGAGTTTTCAGGGTCAGTGAATCATATTATGATGGTAACTTTATCATGGATCTATTGCTTATAGATGTAACAGCAATATGTGAGCTACCTTGGCAGAGGTTTGCGCTCTCTGAGTGCTTTCTACAGGGTGGGCCGTAAGTTACCATACATAGGAAAAATAATCATTCATGTTGGACAACCATTTTTATTTATATAATGTGCTCTTTATGATTACCATCATTTTGAAAACACATATTAATACGTGTTTTCCGCTGTTGATGAACTTGCATTAGCACAGTTGAAGTAATGCTTGTAATGGCGTTGGTGATACATTTCTTGAGATGATTTATGTCTCTTATCTTCACTTGATACACCATGGCCTTCAAGTGCCCCCAAAGATACCCTCGAAGATGCGTCAAACACATCTTCTAGGATATCTGAAACATAAAAAAATATAGATTATACATTTTCCTATGTATAGAAACTTATGGCCCACCCTGTAGTTTAATCTGTGGCCTTTAGGCTTCGATTTTGACCATGTGAAGAGGTGTTAACTGATGTTCTTTGCTAGTTTTTTTTCTTTAGTTTTAAATTAAGATATATATATCTGATTAGCTTTTGCTGATGCCATGGTGTAAATTAAACAAGTCTTAAGTCCTCTTTTCAATGGTTGACACATTCACTCTTTAAACCGTAACACCAAGTCTCGTCCAAACCCCCCGATACTGGCAGCGAGGTTTGTTTTGTCTGTGTTTTGTATTAAGCAGCCGTGACCTCCAAAAACTGGGCAAGTTGCAGAATATTTTCATCTGTTTAAAATGTGAGGGCGTCTGGCTGAAAGAGATTCGTCAAACCTGGAGAGAGTAAACTAGGAAGGCGGCTTTAGCAAAGGGTCAATTGCATAAATAGGAGTGTGAGATATTGAGCCCACTCATGGGGGCTGTAGAGAGCAGGGGGTGTATCGGTGTGATCTAACAGTGGTAGGTGAGACCATTTGGAAGTGATTTATGTCCTGTTTAGCACTGATCCATAACCTCTGCATCTGACAAGGTTAACTTACATCAATCACTCCTCTGAAGGCCCTCAGAAAACACTTCTCCACACTCAAAGCTCCTGGTTTCTGGGGCCCAGGAGACATGAAGACCAGCCCTCTTCTGTCAAGGGAAGATACAATCTCTGGACAACAGACAAATGGGAAATTCCCAGACGCCCTAACATTCAGTTGAACACTATCTGATAGTTGGACTCAAAGAAAATAACCTCTGTTGTGAAAATCAATCTTTCTCTGGATGAGGGTGTGATCCTCAATCCACAAGGACTACCCACGATTTCCCATCTGTGAGGTGTTTTCAGATGACGACACTCAGAACTCCAGATGGTAGGAAATGATTTTTGTAAAGAATAGAGTGATCAAAACATACTCCTTTGGCTGTTTACAGCTGTCCTGAGGGGACGAATTAGTGAGAAATACGAGCGATACTTTTAGATCCTGAACAGTAAAGCTCAGGGATGGGCCACATTACTTTGTACTCAAATTTTTGCATTTCAAGATACTTTCAATTTATCCAATTCTACGTACAACTTGCCATTCTGAACCAATGACCAGCTTAGAAGTTATGACAACATGAAACCACCTCACTCCGTTACTATAAGACTCTAGGTTCTACCATTTATGGATGTTATCTGTCTTGAATTGTCAAATGCTCGAATAAATGGAGCCTCTGAAATGAATCTGCATAGCAGGAGAACTGCAGCAGATTCACTAAATAAACTTTTGATTTAATTTTTTCCCTTCAGCCATTTTGTCCTTAACATGTTGTATATGGGAATATATGGTTTGGATATATTTGTTATTCTCATTGCACTGGTAGGAAAGAATCTGTTTTATTTGCTGTTAGAATTTCTCTGTCATCATGTTAATGTTCTGTCAATTTGTTAGTCTTGCTTTAAAGAAAATTAATTAAGATTTGATCACAAAAAAAAGAAGTTATGACAACATTATTTATACATTTAAACTTAATGCAGCTACTAGGGCTGTCACCTTATACTTGATATTTGAATATCCATTTGAGCATGTCAGTAAAAATCTCTACCCAAACAGTAAATATACATTGAAATATAAAATATACAGCTCTGCAGCACATTAGGGCGTCTTAAGCAGTGAACTGCCCGATCCAACAGAGGGCGCTCCAAGCACAACCAGACCCACAATTTCTCTCTTGACCTCAATAACAGGAAGTAAACCTAAAGAAAATGGAGGACAACCTTTGGTGTTTCCAGTTGTATGACTTTGTCCATCCTTACTTCTTCTCTCCTCCGCTGCCTCGGAAGTCATTCCCAAAAAGCACCTGAAGGAGGCAAGGATGGAGGAGAGAGGAAGCTTCTGGAGGAGAGAGGAGTGAGTCTTTCAACCTTAAATGCACTGCGATTGGTTTGCTCATTGACGAAATGCCACACCTTTACTCTGATCATTACTTTATTTACTCAGGTTTTTCTGACAGTGATCATCCAATGCACTTACACCTTTATACAGGAGGATTTATTTATGAACAAGCTGCTTTTTAATGTGATGCCACATTATTGTGGCGTAATATTTTGTTATTTGTTTATATCAGAGGGTGTTTGTGCAGTGTGGTGTTTGACAATCAGCAGCTCAGACTGATGAAGTGAAGGACTTCTCGCTCTGTATTTTCTGCCTCCTCTGCCCTCCTGTCTCTTCCTCGCTTCTGTCTTTTAGTTCCTTGCAGGAAGAAGCTAAAACAGGACGAAACAAGGCGAGTAGAGGAAGTGGGACAAAGTTATGTTATGACAAAGACTCCTTTAGTTGTAGGCATTTATTCTCTAAAACCAGTCAAGTCTAATTTAAAAGAGAAGTTACAGCCTTTGGAACTACTAATACTTCATTTATTGAGAGAAACATAATTAAATGCAACCTGTTTCATTGCAGGTTAGAGAGCATTTACCAGATATTAAGTTTTATACCATTAACATTTCTATTCTCATTTTTACAAATGCATTTGGTGATGCATAAAAAGGAGTATAACAGAAACAGTAACAGTCAGTCATAGCTCTATTTTCCTGGAAATATTGCTGTTATTCATTAGGGATGCAACAAATAAAAAATTTGATGACATAAAGTTCACTGACAGAATTTATCATTGGGTAGTCATTAAATCACATCATCCCATGTTTTTAGTGTAATACGCATACAAATTGTTTTCTGGAGTGGATGATTCAGTGAAGTGAGTCATCTTACCCCTCTTCCTATCTTTGTTGGAGCAGCATCATCAAACAGCCATCGCATAGCATCAGGAAAACAATGTAGCATAGCAGCAGTAGCCAATATTGTCATCCCACATCCTAAACCTTTGTTTCTCTCTGTGTATTTCATCCTCCTGAAATCTGTGACGATAAAGAGTTAAATGTCCTCACATCAGTCTCCATCATTTCAGGAGGCACTAAGGAGATTTATTTGTCTGCTCCTAGGCTAAAGTTGCAGAGTTAACAGGGCTAAAGTTGTGGCTCATTTCAGAGCTAACCCCATCGCCATCACAGCTGCTTCAAGCAGACACGAGCGCTTCCCTCACATACAGCAGCGTGTAGACTGGACAGACTGCTGCTCACAGATAAAACTAAACATTTATGTTTCTTACTGTCAAAGATCACCTCTAACGCTCCGTATGTGACAACAAAACTCAAACTCAGTCTTCACTCTGTCCTCACTCAGCAACAGTTCAACAAACTCGTGTGAAAGGATTATCTATTTGTTTATATAGCGGCCTTTTGGTATTAGAAAATGTCAGTACTGCACAAGCATGAAAGGAGAAGGAAGTTTGAAAATTACAGTCACAAATCGTAAACTATGTGTTCCTCAAATAGCCAAAATTAAAGCCATGCTGTTTTTTCTTTCTCTTACATTGAAACCCCCTTCTACTTGTCTTATTCCTCTTCTACTCCTCCCACTAAACAGTAAAGCAACGTCTGATCGTAATAATATACAAACTGTGCTTACCAGGCATCACATTTAAACAAAATCATCCATGTTAAGTTAACTATAGTTATTTTTAGAGCATGAGAAATGTTTGGCTATAATCCAAATCAAAACTACACATTTTTAGTTTGAAAGAGCATGGTCCAATAACTTTGTTGTAAAATGCAGATTTTCAGAATTAATGTACTTTTCAGTAACACAAAAAAGGAGGTAAAATAATAAGAACAATGATAATTCCAATTATAATGTTGCATCATTATTTGATCAAATATAATTCTAACATCACAAAAAAATAATACGAAAAAAAAAGCAACTGACTAGTCAACTGATCGACCTTATAGTCAAGGATAAGTCAACAATAGACAGTTGTTAGTTGCATCCCTATCATTCACCTTTAAGGTAGATTTTTTTTCTTTTTAATGAGTATTTACATTCTTTTGATTTTTTTAATTGACTGGTTGGGCCACATTGGGGGTTTTGGGGCCCTCATGTGATTACCGGGCCACCCCTGGTACAGCATATCTTCGTAAAACGTCTAAAAATCTCACAGACATACGGTGGCAGACATGGATTGAAAGCCTCTGTCAAGAAGAGCAGAGCCAAACAAGGCTTGTGTTTGTAAGTAGGTTTCACTCATGCTATAATTCTAATTCTACAATTATTGGAAGCATGACATAAAAATGACAGATGTGTAAGGAGTAACTGGGATGGCACCTGCGGTTCACGCCAAAACAATTTGCCCTGGTTATAAAATTGGGCCCATACAGGTACATCTCAAAAAAATTTGAATATCATGAAAAAGTTGTGTATTTTTTGTCTCACATTTGAGCAGTGCCACAAGCTGATCACCTCCATGCCACGCTGCACTGATGCCGTAATTCATGCAAAAGGAGGCACAACCAAGTATTGAGAGCATAGAAATGAACACACTTTTCAGAAGCCTGACATTTCTGTTTAAAATATCCTCTTTTTGTTGATCTTATATGATATTTTAATTTTTTGGGACACTGAATTTTGGGGTTTCTTTATCTTTAAGCCTTAATCATCAAAATTGCAAGAAATAAAGGCTTGAAATATTTCACTCTATGTGTAATGAATCTATATAATAAATGGGTTTCACTTTCTGAAATGCGTGACAAAAAATATTGAACTTTTTCATGATATTCTAATTTTTTTAGATGTACCTGTAGTATTGAACAGAGGAGTACAGTTTGTTCTGCATATTGTGTTCCACTCGAGGATCAATTGGAAGTAAGCTCAGGCCACCTCTTTCTGGCAAGCTTGGTGTGTTTTGGTGAGTCCCCTCCATGTAAAGTGTGAGATCACACCCAATATATGGGAACTTTCCGAATGCTCCTATCACTTTAAGTTCCCAACCGGTATCTTTCACTTCCTGACCCCCATCTGACTTTGGCTGGTCAGGCAGATCACATGACTGCAAACAAGCTACTCATACCTCAAAAGGCTCTCAAAACCTCGATAACATCGCCCCCTCCAAACATCTCCACCTCTCTGTCTACCTGCTATGATTAAGAGGCGGTCTGAGTGCTTCAGTCTCGTGTCGAGCACGTCTTCCTGTCTGGACTGCAGACAGATTGTGTTTAAGTGTCCATTAGTCGATTTGTTTGACTTTTGTGTGTGCTTCAAACCATCAGTTTTACCCACAACCACACATATTCACGGGGAGTCTGTTGCCTGGCAAGAGGGCACTCATTCCCGTCTGTCTCGTGGTAGCGCTACTCAAAAACAGACAAAGCCACTCCAATAGGCTGCAACGATGAAGCTTTCATCACACTAACAGTGCTCTTCAGCTTCCATTTGCCTCTCAGGTGCTCTCGTTTTATAATAGAGCATACTTGTATTCATTGACTCCCATTAATTCAAAGAACATCCTAAACTAATAACTAAGTGAATGTAATGCAGGCTCTGAAAGGAGGATCAGGACGTGAATAGATGTGTTTTATGAATTACTGTGAATGAGGGGTTGATAAAGAGAGCTCCCTAAAGGTGCAGAACAGCTTTGATTTTTACATGTCTCTGTCTGAAGCAGCTTTGAGTATTCACTATTTGATTTGCTGAATAAAATCTAAGCTGTGTCAACATGTAAAAGGTTAATCATGTTCTGGCATTCCCGAATTAAAACAACAGCTCATATCTGGGCTTGCAGATGAATTTAACCTGTATTTCCAACCACTGACCTGACTAACAAACCCCAATTCCAATGAAGTTGGGACATTATAAAAACAAAATAAAATCATTTTCCACCTATAGTCAATTGAATACACAACAAAGACAAGATTTTTAATGTTAATTTTTTTTGCAAATATTCACTCATTTTTAATTTGATGCCTGCAACATGCTACAAAAAACGCTGGGACAGAGGCAACAAAAGACTGGTGAGTGTCATGACTTTGCATAAAAGGAGCATCCTCGAAAGGCTCAGTCGTTCACAAGCAAAGATGGGTCAAGGTCCACCACTTTGTGTACAACTGCTTTGGCAAATATTCCAGCAGTTTAGGACAATTCTCAACTTACAATCGAAAAGAATATAGGAATTTCTTTATCTACAGTCCATAACACCATCAAAAGATTCATAGACCCTTAAGAAATCTCTGCACTTAAACAACAATGCAGAAATTCAACATTGAATGCCTTTGACCTTCAATCCCCTCAGGCGGCACTGCATTAAAACCAGCATCATTCTGTAAAGGATGTTACCACGTGGGCTGGAAAATACCGCAGTTTGCTGCCACATCTAAAAGTGCAAGTTAAAACTCTACCATGCAAAACAGCCAGAAACACTGCCGTCTTCTCTGGGCCCGAGCTCATCTGAGATGGACTGACGCAAAGCAGAAAAGTCTGCTGTGGTCTGAGCCCACATTTCAAATTGTTTTGGAAATCACGGTCATCATGATCTTTGTGCTAGAGAGGAAAAGGACCATCCAGACTGTTATCAGACCAAGGGTAACTTGCACATCTGTGAAGGCACCGTTAATGCTGAATGGAGGTTTTGGAGCAATGTCTGCTGCTGTCCATGATGTCCAGCAAGACAATGCCAAGCCACCTTCTGCGTGTGTAACAACAGTGTGGCTTTGTAATACAAGTGTGTGTACTAGACTGGCCTGCCTGCAGTCCAGACCTGTCTCCCATTGAAAATGTGTGGCACACTTTGAAGTGCCAAAAACAACAATGGAGACCTTGGACCTTTGAGTACTGAAGCCCTACATCAAGTAAGAATAAGAAAGAATTCAACCTTTAAAGCTTCAAAAATCAGTGTCCTCAGTGTCCCAGTTGTGAGCATCAAATTCAAATTGAGTGGATACTTGCAAAAACAATAAGGTTTATCTTTTTCTTATCTTTTTAGTGTTTCCTCCTGTTATTCTAGGAGTAATTTTGTTTTTAAGGCAGTTATGTTTCCTCTGATGCTCAAGGCAAACATGACAGATTAGACTGCTGACTTCCCTGCATTTCATGGCGACAAGAGAGCCATGATTGACCATTGATAGAAATAAACTGTGGTAGACTATATGATTTATCACATTTTATGTCCCTCCTCTTAACTTTGAGACGCTGGTTGGCTGGTAAAATGTGTGTTCAAGCCTTTTAAAATGTGCGAAGCACCACAAATTAAAGCTTAATGCTGTAACTTCAAACCTCAGCTACACTTAGACATCCATCGACAGCGTTGTCTGAAATATAACATGTCCTGAACCAAAAGACTGATGAGCGTCTCACACGTCATGACGGCAGTTGGGTTTTTGATATCATTTTAGCGCTCCATATGGTATCCGAGCTTAACAACGTCCACCACACAGCTGCTCGTGACACATTTATTGGCACAGAGTTCTGCATCAGAGGCCTCTTTGACCAGACTGTCTGTCTGTCAGTTGCCATAAGGACAAGATTTGACTCTGATTAATTGGCCCGGGAGTGGTGTTAGACACATGATTAAATGCGTTCTAATTAGTCAGCCATGCTTGGACAGTATTTACCCTTGATAACTGATTTGTAAAAAGTGATTAGGACTATCTGTGTGCCTGTCATCGAGCATATTGTCATGGAATTTTATTCCATATATGTCTTTTTTTATTTTACCCACGTTTTCATAGATATTCAGTAACTTTGGTAATTTTTGCAAAATCTTGTCATTCATGTGTTATCATCTTAACATTTTTTTCTTCATTTAATAATGGCCTACTCATTTTTTGGGATTTCAGGGAAAAAAGCTGGGAAACCACTTCTTGAAGACACTCAGCTCTGTTAATTGAAATAATAATATCGTGGCCTTTGCCAAGGTCTGCCCTCCTTGCGTACTTTTATCAAGTTAGACGAAATCAGAGTGTCGGCCCTCATTCGCTCTAATTATGCGTGAGCTTGGCAGCTGGTGCTTTGTCATTTAAATGTCGGTTTTGATATCAATTCATACCCTTTAATTGTGCCAGTCAACACCTAAAACACAGACATGACACTTTTTAAGTTCTGTTAATGATCAGGTTTAAGTAATTTTTCAGTGAAGCATTCTTGCAGTATCAGAAAAGATTTTTTGAGAGAAACTCTGAAATTACATGTAAAACTGTAACCTTATTGATTATTAAAATCTCAGATTAAAACTGACAGAGATACTACCAATGCAATCAATTTGCTCCAATTTTTTCAATGATTATTGTTTGTTTTCATTCTTTGTTTTCTACAGTGGTCACAAGTGGCAGACAGTTGTGTCACACTAAAGACAGAGCATTTGACAGGGATCTTTTTTGCTGGTATTTAAGAAAGAAATGTCAAAGAGACTTGTTAATCTTGTGTCCTTTTTTTAAGTTGTTTGACATAAACAATGCAGATGGTTTCCCCCATGCATCCTGAATTTGGGTAATGTGACCCCAGAAACCCCTTAACTATATTGGAATTAAGATATTAACAAGCCTATATTTTGCCTTAATTCAGGTTCATTCATTTATTTTGATGACTGCTAAAGTATGTTCACAGTCGTTCAAAAAAATCTTTTTGTTTTCACATACTGAGAACCTTTGTTAGAGCTCCTGTCCCTTTAAGGCACCCCTCCCCACTAGGCCCAATCCACTCTTTGACTGTGATCTCTGTAGTAATTGTGCAGTTCAGCACTGCTCTGCACCATGTTATCAACAACTCTGCATTCATTCCACCATCTCTGTTTTGCACTGGCTTTGCCACGGCAAGCAAATAGTAGGACACCACACTAGCAGGTTTATTCTTGGTTGCCAGAGAAATGCTACTTTTCCCCACATTTTGTCTTGTGCATGGAAGTTCTTTATCATGTCAAGAAGAAATGTTAAAAATACTAAAGTCCATTTAAAAAAAATCAAAGAACACAATGGGGTGGTAGTAGCTCAGTTTGGAAGGTCTTGGCTTGGAAACTGAAGGGTGGCCGGTTCAAGTCCAGACTGAACCATGTTTGGAAGTTAGTTTGGTAGCTGGAGAGGTACCAGCTGACTTCCTGGGCACTGCCGAAGCGCCCTTGAGCAAGGCACTTAACCCCAAAACTGCTTGGTAGCACTTCTTCAGGAGCAGCAAGGCATCGCTCTGCCATCGCTCCATTAATGCATGATCATAGGACCTGATTGTACATGTACATGTGTACTTCAGCGCAAGTGTTTTTAGCATGTTTCAACAACAGAGTGTAAAGAATTGAATATCCCATGAGGGATTAATAAAGTATGTCTTCTTTTTTTATATGGGCTCTACACTTTCAACCAGTCTGCACTGAAATGAGTAAGCACAGGTGAAAGTTTGTTCTTCAGGAGGTGGCTCTGTTAAAAAAAAGGGGCTCCCTGATTGATAGGTCAGCAGACCAATCAGAGAGCCAGTGAAGGGGTCAATGCAGTTTTTATCTTGAGAATACAACCATAAAGTACTCACTGAACGGGGAACATAACAAAATAAGATGCACATGTCTCTCAGGCCTTCAGTGCAGTATTGCTCTGTTGCTCTGTCATTCTTTCTGCATATTTTGTACCCATTATGTCTTTTTCTTAGGGGCAGACATGATGAGATTACAGAGGAAAATTATCTCATCAAGCAGCAATTTAATCTCTTCATTTTAATTTAAGACATTATGATGTCTGCTTTCTTTGCTCACTTTGAATCTGTGTGTGTTTGCTTTTGTCTGGGTTACTCTCGCAACCGGTTTGTCTCTATGGCAGCAATAAATCACTCATAAACACTTTTTTCATAGCTCTTATCTATTTTTGTGATAAAGTCGGGGCCATTTTTCAGCGCTGCAAAAATCAAAGCACATTCAAGGACATATGAAGAACCAGAGGCCACACAAAGAGACCACTGCTGTGTTATACTGATGTTTTGGTTAGATAGGTGAGGCTAGCCAAAGCAAAGCCTTGTGTAGAGCTCTCCCTGTTGTACCTTTACACCTCTCTCATCTGCAGCTATTGTAGCACGGCCCATCACTGACATGCTGTTATCACTGCAGACACAAAAGGGCTTAAAGGATCCTTTTCTTTTGAGGACACAGGACCTAGATAAGACAATGGCATCAAACTATCCCTTATCCCCGCCTCTTCTGGGTGTTCCTCGAAGATATGATTGCCCTCTGTTTGGATCTTCTTAAAGGAATACGCCAACTTTTTTTTGTTTTTGTGTCTTACCTCACTCCAGAGTCCATGACAAGCAGATAGACACCATTCTTCCGACTGTGCTTGCAGTAAGAAGCAGGAGACAGGCACTGCTAGTTAGCTTAGCTCAAACACTGGGAGTCACTGGGTAGCATTAGCCTGCCTCTGCCTACAGTCATTAGATAAACTCTTCAGCAACTCTTAACGGTCCTGTGTGCTTGTTGTGACTTGTGTTTTTACTGCTTTATGTTGCGTTATATATTTTTAGACTAAGATTAGCACTTTATGTAATTTTTGAAAGAAATGCATACAGAACTAAATCACATGAAGCAGTGGCTTATTTCTAAGTAAGGGGCCATCAAGGGACCACATTTCTCACAGAGGGGCCAAGTATTTGTCCAACATGCATGCAGTCACATGCAGGCACACCCAGTCATACCTTTTTCAAACATTGTAAAAGTGTAAAACTCATTTTCAATTTCACATTTGAGGATTTGAGCAACTTCAAAGGAAATAAAATGGTATAAATACATGTTTCACAATTTTACATTAAAAAAAATGCACTTTTTATCTTACATTTTGTGTTCATTTGAATGATAGTCTTCTGCTGAAGTTTTATTGACAGTGGACCTGCCTTTTTGGCGCACTAGTGCCACCAACAGTGGAGCATGTAATTGCATTCACCTATAATCTGTCATTCTCTAGCAAAACAACAGATGAGTGACAGGGCCGGGGCACTTCAGGGGGCCAATTAGATTTCAGACGGAGCCAATGCCTTTGTGACCCCACCCCTAGAACCGCCACTGGCAGGGCGCATGCGCAAATCACCACTGATGTGCTTGTAAGTAGGTCATCAAAATAAAGCCTCTGTTTATGAGTGGAAGAAGATTGGTACAAATGATTATGGCCAAGTTTGTAAGAGAGGAGTTTGTAAGAGAGGATGAGGGTGATTTCTTCAAGACTCACAACCTTTAGTTTATTTAAAAAAATTAAAAAAAACACAGTCAAGACAAGCACACAAGACCGTTTAGAGTTGCTGAAGAGTTTATCTGATGACTTTGGGCAGAGGAAGGCTAACACTACCCATTGACTCCCAGTGTTTGAGCTAAACTAATTAGCAGTGGGCGAGCTCTACCCATCCCTTTCTTGTTACTGCACGCACAGTTGAAAGAATGGTGTCTATCTGCATGTCATGGACTCTGGAGTAATGAAAGTGTTGGCATATCCCTTTAAATGCTTCAGCTCCTCATGTCAAATCAAAACTGTTATTGTTCAAAATGTACATCACGCAGAGATGTAGCATTTTTTCTGCTTCTTTCTGCCGGGTTGTAATTTTATGTTGGCACACAAGCACACTACGTCTCCAAGAATGCAGCAGAAATGTTTGATCTTTGCAGGGACGCTGACTCTTTGCCTTCAAGATGCTTATTACAGTGAGAGTTGGAATTTTTCCTCCATCTGATTTATATCAGGTGCAAGACCATGGATGGGTAATTTGTCTGATGGAAGCATTTTTATTACAGAGCTCTGGTTGTGGTGGAAATGATAGGTCTGCTTTACTGCATTTGTGGACTGGAGTTTACCCCAGTTCTTTTGTTTTCAGCTGATCTCAGAGGAATGTTTGTTTAGGCTCAACACAAACACAAGATTCACCTGGAACTCAGAGCATCGTGTGAGAAAGAGACATGCAGGTCCAAGATACTTTCTGGGCCAAATGTATATACGATGCATGAGCACGAAATACTTCATACTTGAATTCCCCTGAGTGTGATTTATATTTAACAAAAAGGGCTGAAACAAGTTGATGTCCAATGTGCAAAAAGTGAAATGTGATAAATGTAAAACTAGCGTTACAGGTTGTAGAACAGTCCCCTTAAAGGTAGGGCTAGGTGATATGAACAAAAATCCATATCTCGATTATTTTTTTTTTTTCTCTGAATGGCATTATTTGATATACATCTCAATATTTTCTTTAGATGAATCATCTTAGAAACACAGGTTATAGATGCTCAAAGCAAAAAATGTTTGGCTTTTGGAGATAATACACTTACAAGTAGACAGTGAACATGATGCCAGATGACCTTTGACCTGTGATATCCAAAATGTAGCCTGTTCATACTTGTGGTCTTTGACATTTGTGCAAAGTTTGATGGCAATGCTTTGAAGCTTTCTTTGTGAAATCCTGTTTTACAGCAGCAAGAGACAGTAGTGCTGTGAGTGTGCGTGTCTGCCTTTGTGTGTAAGTGAAGCATGCGCTATGTCACGCTCTCTCATGTACCTTCAGAGCCATATTGTGAATTGACATTAATGTTTTGTCCTTGTGGAACTAATACGTAGCGATTACGGAGCTTTGTTGCAGCACTTTTGTGTTCTTGCACTGTGAAAAGAGCTGAAGATTAAGACCTCAGTCATAACAAAGTGACCAGAGAGGCAGATTTTTCCGGTTTGAAGCACTGTTTGGGCCCAAGACCATGTTTTGGCAGTTATGAGCCATTTAGAGCTCAGTTTACTGTTCATGAGATGTTAACAAACCTTCGCTCTCATGTTTAGCAGTGCTTTGGCAGCACACAATCAGAGTCTGAAAGGCTTTCAATCTTTTTAAGGTCAATAAAGACTTCAGCTTAGACCAAAAGTCCTTGCAGTTTCATTCTCTCGGAAAATGTGTGATCGATTTGGTTTGTTGCAGAAGGCCACAGAGTGTGCAGAGCCAGTCCACAAATCCTATATGTGGTGTGAATTACAGGGTGTGAAAAAATCAGTGTGAGGTATAGAAAGATAAATGAATAAATCAAGCTGGTGTGATACTGTGAATATGATCTGTAGTGGAGCCCCAAGGAAGGAATTCAACACCAATCTAAACTATTGTAATGGTGTTTTTAAAAGACCACTGCCAAGTATTTCATCGTATTTTCCATTTTGAATGACTTTAAAAGGCTGCTGCTTCAAACAGAATGGTATTCAGAGTTATTATATGTCAGCACGATTTGTTCAGGAATACTAACAGGTCATAAACTCTGCTTTCGGACCAATCTGATGAAACAGAAAGCCTCTTTGCTGGATGGCCAACCTTTGATTTTCTGATTCGGTATGTACTTTTTCCTGACTTGGCAGCCTGTGGCAACTAGAACAGTGCAGTAGGAAGGATCTGACATGAGTATAAATACTTTCCATGGGTGATTGCCCCCTTTTTTGGACACACACATGCCATGATCAAAAGCTTATATATCCCCTAGTCTCCAAAAGCCACTGATTAAACACATTTCATATCCATGGCAAATCTGGCTCAAGCAAACGAGATGTGTTTCATTAAATTTTAACATGAAATATCGTCCCCTTGTGGATAGGCGGTTTCAGTATTAGGCAGGCATTTGTTCAGAGCCTTGTGTTTAAAGGGGCCTCAAAGTTTAGACACCATAAAGAGCATTAAATATGACCAAAAAAACTAAACTAAGTATTAGCATTTTAGATGTACTGCAAACCACTTAAATTCCACAAAAAAGTTAATGATAGTAGCAATAATAACTTTATTTATGAGCACTTTCTGAAAACCAAGGTTTACAAAGTGATTTGACAACAAATAAGAACACACATAGACAAGAATTTAAGAACAAAGGAAACAAACCTGCTCACAAAACTGCTCATTTATATATCGTTGGTTTGTGTTTTTTTGTGCTTGTTGTATATATTGTATGTTTTGTATATATTTTTTATGTCTACCTAATTTATTTTGCACTATTTTCTGCCTATTTTATACTTATTTCATTCCTTCTGACACCGTATTTTATTCGAACAATATGTCCATTGTTTTTGCACCAATTTACCAAGGCTATTTCCTCAAAGCTCAGTATGTACATATGCCGATACACACACCGAAATATGCTCATACTATAACTCAGTAGATATATAGATGAAGTGAATCCAAAAAGAAGCAGGCAAGAATAAAGGAAATTAGGTAAAAAAAATTTAAAAGAGACTAAAAAGACTAAAATGGATGTAAGAAGACGACATCACATAAAAGCAACTCTATAAAAGTGAGCCTTAAGGAGTGATTTAAAAGAAGTTACTGACACTGCATGCCTTGTATCCTCAGGCAGGTTGCTCCAAAGTCAAGGAGCTCTGATGGAGGAAGCTCAATCACCTCTAGTTTTAAACCTTGACAACCAGAAACAACCAGGTGGCCCCCACCTGAGGATCTGAGGCTACTGGCTGGCTCAGAGGGTGACAATAGTTCAGTGATAAAACTTTGATCCAGACCTGTTAACACTTTAAAAGTGATCTGGAAAATCTTAAAATCAACTCTAAAACTAACATGAAGCCAGTCTAACGGTGCTTAAATGGGGTGATGTGATGTTGTCTATTACAACCAGTTAAAAGCCATGTTAGCAATATTTTAGGCAAGACAGTGTCGTGTGAATTCAAGAAATATGATGTCAGTGTTTGGACTAGTTGATGAAACTGGCTCCTCACCAGTTAATCCCACCAATGTCTAAAAGTTGCCAGATATTGTCAACATATTTGTGCAATTTAAATAGTGTTTTCTCTATTTAATGGAAACATAACATAACTCAGAATCACAAAGTTTCTTTATTCAAAAACCCTTCAAAAAAGCCTCATTATCCTGAGTTCACTCACTATGACTGGTAAACCTAAATAAGGAAGGGCCTCGTCTTGGTCTTTGTTGGGGCTTCCTTGTCTTTAAAGCCCCCGCCCCCCCATGCCCATGTGTATATAAGAGCACTGTGAACCCCTATATGTGCACATGTGCTGATATATCTCCCTGGTCTATACTCTGCACATTTTTAGCTGCTGTGGGGAAGTGACGTGGCGAGCTGCCAACCAGCTCTCAGTGTTTCTCAAGAAAGACAAATGGCATTGTTCCAGGAGCTGATACCAGCTTTACTGGCAAATCCCCGCCGGCTGGGCTGAAATTTCAGGCCTGTAAAGCGAGCAGGAGTGGAGCAGGGCCTGACAAAAGATGACATTGGCTTGTAAGTTTTGGGCGATGACGCTCAGGGGGAATCCATTATGTGGCTGTCACACAGCATTAGGCGAGACAGCAAACACTTTCATGTGTGGATTACCATTTACCCATCGGAGATAATAGATATTTGCCTTGGCTAATCCATTCCTCTATTGATTTTTTTTCCCTTTAATAACTTCTTGCAAGCAAGCAAATTTTAAGAAGTGCAAGAATGCTGACGCGTAAGAAGCTGGGACAAAGGGCTGTGTTTGACACAGATTAGCTGCTCAGTGTAGTTTTACACACAAATATGAGATTAACGATCAGTTCTTACAACCTTATTTATTTCAGACATGATATGTGTGAATACAGACAGTGATCACTGCTAAAGAGCGCAGCTATCATATTAAAAGGTAAACATGTTCAGTGAGATACGGTAAATATGAGTCTTCATTCATGGTAGATTATGGGTCTGCTATAAACTACCGTAATCATAAGACATCACAATACAGTGTTCCGAACGAGTCAGACATCTATCATAATGAATTGTTCTTCTCAATGTTAGAAGTTTTAAATATTCATAATCCTTCATAACTTTAAATCTGTCAAACTGTAAAGCATTCAGTAAAGACAGTGAAGTTAGGTGATAATTCAAAATGCAGTGCTTAAATAAATTATAAGACCACCTTATAAGACCACAAAAATATTGAAGAAATTTTCAACACTGTTTTAAACTAAAAATGTTGCTTTATCTTTGGTAAATATGTATGTGTAACAAGGAATTTCAGGCTGTATTTACCTTTTTATACCCTAATATCAGCCGCTCACTGGGCTCTTGTGAGAAGACAGAAATTAATAAAGCACAACATTCAACCACTAAAACTATTTTTTTTCTGTTCAGGAATGCAAATTACTATCTATAATTTGACATCTTAATCAAGAAATGTGCCTTAATATTTTTCAGTTTTTTTTTTCTTTTTGTAAAACAGTAAATTAGAAAATTCATGCATAACAAATTATAAGTATATTTTAGCATTAACGCTATAAAAGAGCTTCTACATACTGATGTATTAACCATTAAAGAAACTTTAAAAAATTATGTTGGTAATTACTAATACTGTAAATTTAGGGCAGCTGTGGCATGAACCTTACTTTGGGTGGTGGTCTAATAAATTTGATTAACACTGTAAATGCGTGTCATCGACTTCCTTTAAAGATATTAAAGTCCAATAAGACTTTCATTCTTGTAAAGCTTTGTAATAAATTTGTGACACATTATAATAATATAAAATATAATAATAATCTTTCATAATTTAGTCAGTAAGTGGTCAGTAGATGTTTTAAGTAAAGTTAAAAATTTGATTCATTAAAAAAGATTTAAAAAAAAAGCTAGATCAAGCTAACAGTAAAAAGCAGAATACTGAATTCAGTTATTGAAAAAAAACTGTTTATCTAAACTCTTACAATGATAATAATATAAATAAATGTAGCTGTATTTATAGCACCTATTGATAAAGACGTTTACAAAGTGCCCTGACAATGAATGACGGAGAATAATAAACTGAACATTAACAATTAGAAACAAAAGATCAAGATGATCTGGAAATTCAAACGAAAGGTCAGCAGCAACATTTAAACACCTTGAATCAATAAGAATGAAGAATAAAAAAGACAAAGGGAATGAAGGTAATTCCGGACGTATCACCAGTGACAGTCAAAATGATACGCTTTTAAACACTTAACATTAGCAATGAAAAAATGAAGCATTATAAGTCCTTTACATTATTTCCCATTTATTGTTATAAAGCATTTTGAATGTGAAATCTCTCACATGTACATACACAAAGTACTTTAATGTAAGTATGTACTGTTTATAACTCATTATATACAACAGCACCGTAATGGCTTATGATTACTTTTATAAATCATTATGAATTAGCACGCATGGTTATATCTATGATTATACAGAATTAAAAGTACATTACTGATATACACATTATATTTATAAGACACTGTTATATCTACATTGCACTGCAATACCAGTCACTGCACATCTGTGCAACTCCCCCATTTCCTCTCTGTACATACCTTTATGTTTTTGTGCTTATTACCTCCGCCAAGGAGGTTATGTTTTTGCCGGCGTTTTTCTGTCTGTTTGTTCGTCTGTTTGTTTGTCTGTCTTCAAAATAACTTGAAAAGTTATAAACGGATTTGGATGAAATTTTCTGGAATTGGCGGAAATGGGATATGGAAGAACTGATTAAATTTTGGGGGTGATCCGGATCACCGTCTGGATCCAGGAATTTTTTTGGTGTGAATTACAATATGGAGGGAACTGTGGCGCTTGGCGGAGGTCTGCGCTCTCCGAGTGCTTTTCTAGTTGTATATAGTATTTTATATTTCCATATTTTATATACTTCTTTTACCGTCTTACCTATTTCTATTTTCCAGCTGTTTTTATTTGAGTTTTATTCCCCTTGACATTTTTATTTTTACTCTATATTGATTGTCTTTTGCACTAACTAACCAAGTCAGATTCCTTGTATTTAAAAATGTACCTGGCAATAAAAAAAAATCAGATTCTGATTATGATGTGTATTAAACATGCTTATATGTTAATGATGCATTATAAAGAGGGTTTTTACAGAAAATGACACCAAAAATGATTTAACCAATATCTCACACATGTTGGCCATATAACGTATGTCCCTTAAATTTGAAATATTAGATTGATGTATGAATTTCCCATGATGTTTCACCTTACTATCCCTGGGTGCCTTCATTAAAAAATCTATAACTTCATTTTTAGAGAATAAAATGATGTTTTTATTTTTACACATCTGTTTCTTACACATATAAACTCACAGTGTAAAGAACAGGTTCATTTTTAAGTGGAAACTGCACACTTTCAACCAAATCCATGTCGGTATGGGTGGTAATAAAATCAAAAATATTAGCATATCAGATATTGGCAAAAATCTAACATCATGCATCCCTACTCTGAATGTCTTCATACAAATTTCAAGATTTACTGTAGATTTGTGTCACGCCATGTTATATAGGGACAATTTGAGGGTGTTAAAGGTCCCATGTCCTGGTGTTTTTGATTGTTTACATCATGTCTTGGGTGTCCATTAAGCATGGATTTGTTTTAAGTTGAATAAAAGCAGAAAATTTTCCTCTCTGTAGAGGCTTATATTTGGCTCTTTTCCCCTTCTCTTTGGAAACGTTTGAATCTGCACTGATTGGCTGCCCAAATGATCTTAATGGGAGGGAGAAGAAGGGGTTACAGGCTGTGGAGCAGACTTTCAAAACAGTCAGCCTGTGACGAGCAGAAAACACATGTAGGTGGAGCCTGTATGGCTATGACATCACAAACTCCAGGAAGTGAAAAATGAGCATTCAAAGAGGAATTTTCTTTAAAGAAAGGTAGAGCATTTCTCCATGAACTGAGAGTTTAGTTAAATTTGTCATTTCAAGCTCCTAACAACATTAAAAGCAAATAAAAGTGATTTTGCAGGACATAGGACCTTTAAAAGTGCTCACAGATTGACAGTGACAAAAGAATCTGAGAAAAAAAGTTGACATGAAAACAAACTATTAACATGATCATTTAAAACTTGACTTTCAAGACAACTGTACAAGTTGTCTTGAAAGTCTTCCAATACTGTAACTGACCTCTTAGGGCCTGCCTGCAGTACCTCTGGGGTCCTCCAGGGCGACACTTCCTACAACACTTGGAGAATTATTTATTTATTTATTTATTTATTTATTATTTATTTATTCACACATACTTAAAAGAGAAGTCAAAGAAAACAGTAAAAAAATCAGTCAGGTTACATGTGCAGGTGAGGTAGAAACCCAATGTGGGCTTGTTTGCAAACTCACCTTAAGAGTAAATACTGATAAAACAATAAAAAAAAAAACATTAAATCCTAGCAATAAAAGAAAAACAAACAAAAATCAAATAATAACATACATTTTACCAAAATGAGAGAGCATGCCAACAAAGAAATAGCATATAAAAAAGATTACACAGATCATCACTAGAAAAGCAAACCCCAGCCAAGGTAACACTCATATTGCTGTTACATCTATAAGCAATAGATCCATGATAAAGTTAACATCATAATATGATTCCTTGACCCTGAAAACCCACACCTAACACTTGGAATCATGTTGATATCATTATTATTTACACAGTTATTGAGCAAAAACAATTGTTTGCTAATGGCAGTTATTTGGATCACCACCAAAATGTAATCATTTTTAATTTGGGTCATTACCAACATCTCCTGAATATTTCAGCAAAATCCGTCCAGTAGTTTTAAACAAACAAAAACAAACAAACAAACATTAAACAAACACTGGCAAAAACATAACCTCATGGAGGTAATGAACAAAAAGTTTTTGACATCAGAACCTTTTTTTAGCCTCAATCTGTATCCAGACAGGGACAGAGACATTGTGATGAAATAAAAATATTTGTTCCATAATTGAACACCGTGGTACTTTATTGAACTTTGACCTCGAGATGTATGATACAGTGGTAGATACAGGTTATTGGTATATCTTGTTGAATAAAAGTTCACTTGAGAGTTTGGAATAAAGAACATTTTAAAGCTTTCTGGCAATTCTGTACTCAAGACTTTAAAATAAAAGTACACATTTGAAGAGTAACTAACAGAAGCACACACTGGCTAAAGCGGAGATACAAAGACATTTCCCACTGACCTTTTTACCTCTGCCAAGAAGGTTATGTTTTTGCTGGCGTATTTTTGTTTGTTTGTTTGTTTGTTAGCAAAATTCCACAAAAACTATTGGACTCAATAGCTATCTAACTTATCATAATATCAACATGATTCCAAGTGCTAGGTGTGTGTATTCAGGGTCAAAGCATCATATTATGATGGTAACTTTATCATGGAACTATTGATTATAGATGTAACAGCAATATGTGAGATACCTTGGTGGAGGTTTGTGCTGTCCAAGTGCTTTCTAGTCTTCATTTAGGTTCACTTGTGTGTAATCAAGCTGCATCATGTCTATATTCCTGTTAGTTCCTTCAGTGGAGTTGTCGACACATTCAGATGTTTTGTGTTTGGGGGGCTTTCGTCCTCGGTTTTGGCACTGGTGAAGATTTTTGTCCCTCAGCATCAACAGACAGCTCTGAAGGCCTGTTTTCAGTCGGGGCTTCAGGCTGAGAAACTTTCTCATAACAGACTCTCACTGAAGGCTCTGGAGTTGGAGGTGGGGTGTTCCCTGGTGGGTGCATGGTCTCGTAGACCGGGCCGATGGAGTCAGGCTCTCGTTTGTTCAAAGAAAGCATCCTGAGCTGTCCTCTATCCCCTGATCTCATTTGGGTTTTGTTGTGTTTTCTGCGGCAGCATAACAAGATGACAGTGATGAGCAGAATCAGAATGAGAACTGCTCCTGTTGCTACCACACCCACAACAATGTTGGCTTTAAGACAGAGCAGAGATGGTGATGGTGGTGAGGGAGCTTTACAAGTTGGACGGATTACGTCGCTCCTCTCTTTGCTGACCTTGTTTTCCACGCTACAAGTGAAGGTCCTCTCGCCTTTGAGCTGTGCCAGAGATATGCTCAGTGTTTGTTGTGTTTCGCTGGTTAAAGTCTTCTCGTCCAATGTCCAGGAGAACGCCAAACCCTGAGCTTTAGCCACGTCACAGATCAGTTTGACAGCACTAGACTTGAAATCACAGCTGAACGTAAGTTTAGGCTTTGACACTTTGTCCATCATGCAGACTTGACCAGTCCATACTTTCGCAGAAGTGCCGTTGGAGTGTAGCACGTTTGCCTTGTAAGATCCAGCACTTGATGGTTGCAGGTTCTTCAGAATGAGAGATCCAGTTAAGGAGACGTCCCCTGTTTTTCCGACTGACACTTTGCCTTGCTGTCTGTAGAAAATGATGGAGTTGTTGTGGGTCCATCTCAGCACATGCAACAAGGTAAGTCCGTCGTATTTAAAAGGTAGATTCAGGCTCTGTCCAATAGCAGCATAAAAATCACAGGGGTCTGTTTTGGCTGCCAAGACAATGCTGGATGTCCAACAAAAGATGACACCAATGGTGGCATAAAGACGCGCCATAATTAAAGAAGAGGAACCAGTGTTTGTTCAGGATACTCCCTGAAGCGCTCCCTTTTTGGCTCTGGCTTTCAAATCATGTTCGGGGGCATGTATAGAAACTTTAAGCCACTCAAGGAGAAGTGAAGCTTCATAGGGAAGGAAACTATTGGTCAAGAGTCTGCTTTCAGTTCTCCCAAAATGAGCAAAAGTCAAATTTGTGTTGCAACTCTTGTCCTGTGACTGATGTCCTGAGTCAATACAGTGATGCAAGTGTGACTAAATGACAAGTCAGTTGTGGTCAAAACATTTTACTGCTGAGCAACATGCCAATTGTTTAACCACTGTTTTGATTTAGATGACTCCAGGACATCTGTATGCAATCATACCATATCATTCCATGTCACAAAAATGACATTTTAATGGAAGATTTACCGTAAAGTAGGAACATAGATCTTTTTTAATTCTTGAGGTTCCATTTGTTTTGGGTTTTGTTTTGGATAGTTGGAGGAAAAGTTTGCTGCTGTGGATTGGTCTGATTTCGACTGCAATAAAAAACAACGCCAGTTGTTCTCGTTTTAGTTTTCGTTCTCATTTTAGTCAGTGTGAATATCGGAATGGTTAATCTACAAACCCCAATCCCAATAAAGTTGGGACATTGCGGTCAACAAATAACACACCTCACGAGGTTCGGCCCCTCTACATCACTTTCCTTAGAATATTGCCAAGATGCACAAGAGAAGTATATCGAGTGGATATTTTTAGCACTCTATCTTGAATTCAAGGTTAGAAACTTTGTGCAGCCTGTGTTCAACTTTTTGTTTTAGTTCATCTGTTCTGCTTTGACTGATGCATTCTGGCCGTGGTTTTGCTGAAAAAAGGCAAACATGGATCAAAAAGAGATCCCATTGTGAATAGAGCACTGCAAAACAATGTTGCCATGCAGTTTGATTAATCTGGTTTAATCTCTGTAATCTGGCAGATCGATCAACCTCAAATCTACAACGATTGTGAGTATGGCTGATTGAAATCGCGATTTCAGACAACGTGATCATGTGATTGCAGAAGCTGCCATTTTTCACAGCACTCCTGACTGATCCAGGATCTGTTGTGTCAACTATTTGCTAGTGGTCACATGTCAGCGCTCATGTCCAAAACCATCAAAGGTTGACATGCTGATTTGGCATAGCTGGCTTTTTTCCTTTATTGGAATTGTTTAATTTTGTTTTTCTTATTATTACTTATTGAACATTGTTTTTTTATTATTTTGCATTTCATTTGAATTTTTTAACTTAACACAATTAAGGATTTTTTGCACTACATTTTTTTTTAAGTTAAGACAGTCAAAGACAGCTCTTTCAGTTCTTCAGTTGTACTAACTGCCATTGTCAAGGACTTTAAAGAGTGTACATGCATGTTTTGTGTTGATAAATACATTTAGAAGCAATTCTTACCTTTAGTTTTCATCTTTGCCTTACAGTAATAGCTTTTAATGTTTGATGGTATGATGTAATTTTCTGTCATGTTTGTAAATGTTACAAATATTGCACTGAAGCTTGATTTGAAGATTATCGTGAATGGAATTGAAATTGCAATATCTGCCATAAAAATTGCAATTAGATCTTTTCCTAAAATCGTTCAGCCCAAATTGTGAGTGTACCAAAGTGGTACGGTCCAATCAGAGTCCTTTAGAGCAGGAAGAGGTGGGAGCTACAACAAGATGACAACAGGAAGTGACTTCTCAGACAGACATTAGCATAGATGCTAACAGCTTCAGTAGCAGTTTTATCATATGTGGACCACATTTCTTTATGAAATAAAAACAAATAACGACACTACAAAATTCTCAACAGGAAGATATTTTCGATCCACTTCCAACAGGTTTTGGCGAGAGTTAGCTTTATGGAGTGGCTCAAATTTTGTCCTCTACACACCAGCAGTAGTGTAGGCCTTGCTTTATTATCTGATGGCCCGTAATAAATGTGACTGATTAAAAAGATCGTCCAGTCACCTGCTGGATAAGCTTTGAAAGCTTCTGTCCATTCCCAAACACTTTCTTTGGGCTCTTTCCCAGATGGAGTTGTGAAATACATTGAACGGTCCATCTGGTGTATCATGTTACTGCAAAGACATACAGTGTGAATATTTGGGTTTGACTGCACAAAGGTTGATGAAAATGGTGTCAAAGACAATGTGTGAATCATTATGCCCAGTGATAACAGCCTTTAATATGTTCTGCAAACAGAACACATGCAGCAGTGCAGAGCTCAGTATTTGAGGAAGTTGTGATACAGATTAGATTACTGTGATATTAAAAAGGAGTTTGAAGATTTATCATTAGTCAGATATTTCCCTGCTGACTTGCATTATTTGTCCTGTTTATTGGTTTTTGCCTGTCAAAGAATACAAATGACCTCTGTTTGTTTAATCTATATTGGTTTCTTTTGGAGAGCCTTTTCTGATGGAGCAACTGGATTAATGGGGCCAAAGTCCTGTGGTAACGTCTGTGACAAATCCTTAAGTTCTGGTGTCGTCAGGCAAGCAGCTCGGCCAAAGAGAGTGTGTAATTTGTGATTAGATGTGGCTGCTATGCTGTCATTTACACATTAAATTTGATTATTTCAATAAATCATGTGTTCCATGGTGAGCTGTTGGACAGAAATCCGAACTGTGATTGTTTAGCTTTTACGATCTGCGAGGCCCCGGCATATTCAGGTCAGATTCTGACCTCATTTGGCTCAGTGGATTTATTTCAACAAGTCTCTGAGAGGTGCATTCCTCACTTTTGAAGATGAGTTTGCTTTTTCATGTCGTTATTTGCTCCTGAATTGTTCTCAAATGACTATAATCTAGTGAGCTCTCTGTAAATCCCTTGAAGCAATTCCAGTAAAGCACAGCCATTGTTTGGTTACCATTTAGAAATACCCATCATTCCATAATTTATTGCATCTACAAGCCTCCAAAGTATTACTATAACTATGATAACGCAAGCTGCACTACAATGAGTTCATTTTGCACCCCGTGACTATAATTTCATGCAATTAGCAGTGATTCACAAGCTTTCTGTGACTCTCAGCACCTTCAAAGATGCTCATAGAGAGAAGAACACCTGTTTCTTTTAGTCTCACCATCATTACAATTTTTCCTACCCCGAGGGAATGGTTTGATGTAAAGTGTTAGCTATTCAGAGGGGGGCGTAGGCAGAGTTAAAAGCAATGAATTCCTTGTTACAAGAGCTATAAAGATTATATCTCTGAGAATTTTCCCTGCCAGCTCACAAATAGGAACATGTGTGTCAGCGTGCTCGCTGTATGAGTGTGTGTGGAACCGACGCAGGTAAGAAGTGGAGCAAACAGATGGTATCCTTGTGTTTTATCTCACAGCTGACCCAAGCCAAAGATGGTTTCCTGCTCCACCTCTGAGATCAGTGTCTGCAGCTCTGTAGGCTGCAAATAAAAGGAAAGAGAGTTATGTTGATATTTAGTCAGCTGAAAGAGTTTACTGATCCAGCATTTCAGTTTCTGTGTTTTAGCATCTACTGCAGTTGTGTCAGCACCAAAGAGAAAAAGAGATTTTCTCCCTTCCTGACCAAGGACGGCAACTGCTACATTATCTTATATCTTTTAAGATTATCGTATAAGATTCTCCTGTGGTCTGAGGTGTGTTAAGAGTGAATTTGTCTCAATAATTAGTTCTGAAGCGGGTTTGGACCGACAATCACAAATATTAAACTTGTTTGATATTTATAACCAAAAATCTTCATGTGTGGAGAAAGCCGACAGATCCGGAGTCATGACTCCGTGATTTGTGACATTGTTACGGTCGCCGCCACGCCCCCTCCTCTCTTGCTAACCTGTTTGTGGAGTGCTGTGTGTGAGTGTGAGTGAGTGAGCAGGAGCAGAGATCGCCAGGTGGTTTTGGAGCAGCTGTGCGAGGTCTCTGTCAGCCAATCGCCCTGCGAACCGACCTCATTCACTCTTATAAAAAGACCAAAAAGCTTGAGAAGATGCAGCTTCTCAACAGAGCCTGCGTCTGTAGTTTAGAAAATCTTTGTTAGCTAAGAAGTTCTTTGTGCTACCTGTTTGTAATTTTGGAAGTCCTGTGAGTTAAGGGCGTTAGTTTAATTGTTTGTTTCTGTTGTTTGTAGTCCTGTTTACCCTTTTGGATTATTTGTCTTGGTTTGTGGATTTTCAGGTTTATTGTAGTCTTTGGTATTGAATTTCAGTTTGAGTATTTTATTTTTACTTGTATTTCTCAGTTTGCCCTTTTTGACCTCATTTTGTTAAAACGTGCTTCCTTTTTCTTTCATAATAAATAACTTTAATATAAAGCATTTAAGACCACTTCCCTACTTACTTCCCTTTTCCTCATCGAGCCGGGTTGTAACAGACGTGGAACGGAATGTAGCCAATCAAGAAGTGAGCTGGCTGAGGAGCAAGAAAGCAGGCGAGAATTAAAAACAAGCATGGCTGACCTGAAACAGGAAGTTTGGTGGACCTCAGAAATAGAGGACCAGCTCATGTGTTCACAATGTTTTCAGGACTTTTTCCACAGGCCTTTCTTTTTTTTAGTTAGGGATTTTTCCATGAATATATTCCCAAGACCACCATCATCCCCTCTACTCACATATCCTCTTCCATGTTGCTTCTTGTGTTTTCCAGTTGTTGCCATAGACATATAAGTTTATGGTTGTTGCTATGTTTCTTCTTCTTTGTTTTTGCCAGATCATGTTTGATTGACGTTAGATTTCTGTCTTAGAGGACTAGATTCTCGATTGTTGGTGGGACAGAATTGTTATGTGTGTGGTTTGCTGTGTTGAGATTATTGGAGTACACCACACACAGTATGATCAAAACTGTTCAGTGTATGATTTTTTATCTTTATGTGTGGGGTCTCTAACAGAAAAAAATATCTCCAGATTTAGAAAATCCTTATGTGTGTATCCCACTTTAGACACACTATGGGGGAAATATTGTGGGTTTAGAGAGTTGGATAGTGCATCTGTTGCAGATGAGAATTTCCTCTTATTTTTCCTTTCATTGAGACAGCAAAAAGGAAAGGTCAGTAACAACAAATATTCATCCATGTCAGACTTAAAAGGATGTTTTTACTCCATAACTACTTTGCATCAATCTGCTGAAATCATCAAAACAAAACCTCAGAATAACTGTTTTTTTTTCTTAAAGTGGAAATAAGCTGCAACACTTCCTCAACGATATTATGTCTTAATTTAAACTCTTTATTGTGCAACATGACAGCCCATGTTTAGCTGTTTCCTGACTTCAGTGTATCTGTTCCCTCACCCTGTCAGAAAGAGAAGAGGAACTGAGCTGCTCAGTCTGATGACACACTGACATAATGTGACAGTGTTTGATGTCATGGCCAGATTTTCCATGTTCAGTGTGTCATGGATTGGCATAAAGAGGTCAGTTATCCTAAAATTACTGCCTGCAAATATTACTGGTTTGCTTAAGTGGACCCACTTATCATAAATAATTGTGCGGGTTGTTCTGAGCCTGTGATGACTGCAATCACAGCCAATGACAAAAAGCTCTTCCTCAGCCCGATGATTTTATGCAAACAACACCCTGTTTTCCAAACCAGAATCATTTCCCTCCCTTTTGATCCCCTTCTGTAATATGCCCTCTTAATTGGCGACAAAGTACAGTCTGAATAGAGCTGGCCCGGGTTAATTGGCTTCAGTTCCAGGTCCCTCAAGCTCCGAGGCAGGGAGCCCGTCTGCTCGAGCTGATGTTTAATTCAGGGGTCCAGATGGTGGCGTAACAGCCTGGCTCTCAGGGCCTTGACTCACACCTTCCTCAGACGTGGCTGCAGCTCTGGGGCCCTCGGGGGGTGAGCGGGGGGCCCCTCCTGCTCTGTAAATCGATAATATAAGGGACAGAGATGTCGGTCAGAGTGGAGGGCTGGATTAGAAGGAGTTTCCTGTGGGCAATTAAAGGACTGGCAGTAATACTAAAACAGAATAATCAATGTCAGTGGAGGATAAGGGCACTCACAGAGCTTTAGCGGGGTTACTCCGAATGTAAGGTTTAATAGAGAACTGTATTGAGTGGTGGGGAACTTCCTGTGCCCAAGACACAGGGAGGCTAAAGAGGAGTCCAGAATATTAGACAGTCTTTGAGAATTATGCCAGTCTGTATCAGGTGACTCTGTCAGATGAAAAGTGTTAGGTTTTTAAGCTAATAATGGTTAATGAAAGGATAGTAAAATACCAGCTCAATGCCATGATATCTCTGTAAACAGATCTTGCGTATCATGTTCATGGGGCACAAACCTTTTCATGACTTTCATTTTCTTTCATAAAACAGTGCAATTGACCACCTTCCTTGTTGGTAAATGGGTTTGATAAACCTTTAACCAAATTCAAGTTGAAAAAAAAAAAATTGTTATCAGGACAATACAATATTTATCAACTGAGAACTGAGAGTTTTTTTTCAATTCCTGAATAGCAGCCATTTTTGGAGATAGGAGGTTGGTGCCAGACAGCTACGATATGCAAGGCCATCCACAAAAATGACAACTCCATTATCCTTTCATCTCCCTGTTCTTCCATCCTTCAATCAATAAATCAATCAATCTTCATTTGTATAGCACTATTCATAACTGGTGTTATCCATCTGTTAATTCATTCTCCCATCCATCCATCTCTTTATCTACCTATGCCTTCATAATTTCAACTATCTGCCCATACATTTTACAGTCTAAATATCCATCCTTATGTGCATCCATTCATATTTCATCCATAGTCCCTCCATCCATCCAACCATACCTTTGCCTTCATATTTCCTACCATCTGTCTATACATTTTACCATCCAACCATCCAGTTATCCATCCTTTCCTCTCCCCACCCATCCATTTATATATATATCTACCTTTAAACTTTTGATTGTATGTCAATCAGTCAAACTTTATTTGTATAGCGCTTTTCATACAAAGCTTTGTAGCACAAAGTGCTTCACATAGAAACGAAAAATTAAAATAAATTAAAATAAATAAAAAGTAGAAAATTGAATACAATAAAAAATCTCCACCACCACCCTCACAATCCGCATACAGCACACACACTCAGTTACATGAGGAAGAGATAATAACAGAAAACAGAATTAGAGGACTGAGGAATTGCTATCTTGAATTAAAATTGAGGAATTACGAGCTAAGACTAAAATGACAATAAAAAATCCTGATAAGAAAATAGATTAAAATAAATAAATAAATATACTATTGGAAAAATAAATAAATAGGTAAATAAAATACAATGTCCATCCATCCAACTGTCCATTCTTCTGACCTTCCATCCATCCATCCATCCATTTTTCCATCCACCCAAAAAACCTTCTAGCCATCTATGAAATCATCAAGCATATTGGGACTGAAGATGCTCATCCATCCATCCATCTGCCTATCCAAGGGCTGAATATTAAGTGATATGACTTTGACCTTTCACCTATGACTTTCACTACCATATCTGTCCATCCATCCATTAGAGTTGAAATTTGTGGAAAGTTAAAAAACCTTCAGCCTTCTTTTAATATCAGATTAACAAAAAGGGATGAACATTAATCTGGGTGACCTTGACCTTTGACCTATGAACTCCAAAATTCATTATGTTAATCAATGAATTAGAGAGGACATTTGAGCAGTTTCACAGAATTCTTTCACATCATTCTTCAGAGGTCACGTTTATAAGTAAAGGATGAATATGAAACCCAATTACTTTGACCTTTACCCTCTTAACAGCAATTTGTTTGTATGCCAAGCATTTTATAGATATAGTGTTCACAAAAATGAATCAGACGTATGACAGATGGATGTACACATAGAGAAACAACCTGAAAACATAAAGTCTAAGAGATATATAAGAGTGTGTCCAAATGTAACCCGGATTTTCTCTTTAATACGCAGACAGATCAACTGTGCAGGGTGGATGATTTTGAGAGTAAGTGTTTCCTCATTTAGTAAAATTGAAAGGCTTTAAGCTCAGGTAGAGGTCAAAGGTTAGCTGGCAAGCAGCCATGCATTAACATACCGTGGGAGAATTAACCACATTCACCATTCTACTCTAAAAGTAATCTCATTATCGTACAGCATGTTCATAATAATCAAATTAGCTGTTTCATTTACATAATCCTGCATAATCTTTCTCACATTGCTGTCCCATTAACCTCGTAATTTGTTTAGCTTTGGCACTAATGGGCAAAAAGTTCACTCCTTAGTGAATCCTGGTCACTAGGTCCTCAGATAAAGTCTAAGATTCTTCCTGTTTATAGAGTAAATATCCCATGTGCGCTCCTGAGACTACAAAAATAAGAGCTTTTGTTCCTGGCAGCCTCTCCAGTTGGATCCTCGCTGACCTTGTGTCATTTCTGCCCTGGAGCGCTGTCAGCTAAATCCAATGGGAAATTGTGCATCCCGTGAAACTGTTTACCTCCTCCTTGGGTATTGTCCAGGAAAATTTCCTCCCTTTTTGTTTGAGCAGAGATTTTCTGTCCATATGTTGGGCCTGCAGTCACAGCAGCCCCCATCCTGCTGGACTCATGTTTAAGTCATCTGAGAAGCATCTTTATTTCGCTGTTGTGTCTTTGATACATCTGTAGATTGGGAGATACTGGAAGCTTCTCGTGGTCTCATTTGTTTCAGGAAGTGTATGAGAATGCTTTGGAGCACTGTGGGAGTTTGATGTGAAATGAGATATCCATATCTGTATCAAAGGGAACAATTTGTAGGAGCTTTAACTCAAGTAGGGATAAATCTTGTCACATGTACATCATTTTTATGTCTAATCACATCCTGCTTGGCTCTGCTGTACCGCTCCCAGTCTCCCCTCGGTGACATGGAGGCATGTTTGAATGCTTTCACAGGTCATTCACTGCAAGTATAAGTCACTCCCACTACTTCCCCAAAATGGCCAAAGAGACAAAAGCCAGACCTTTTCCTCTGACAGAGTTCAAGAGATCACAGTTTATATTTCCTCTTACTTTACACAAGTCTCTAAATTGTCTAGTTTCAGTGGAGTGGATGTTTGGTGGGGGCAGTGGGCTTCAAATAGGGCTGGGCTATAAGGCAACATATATGTGATCACAATATATCTTCCTACATGGATCAGTATCAATATTATCATGATGTTTTCTTCACTTTTGGTGCCAGCTCAAAGAGTGATTAAAATTAAGCATCATAATGAAGTGTCTCACTTCAAATATACAGATCCAGCAGTGTTAATTTTGTCGACTAATTATTTTTGTCGTAGTTTTTGTCAACAACCGTTTTTCCCCTAACTAAAAAAAAAAACAAGTGTACATTGACAAAACTAAAAGGTACTTAACTGACATTTTCGTCAACAAGTAAAAGCTAGACTTAAATGTTTGACAGAGACTTAATCCAATCAGACCTCATTTGGTCATGGAGAAAGTAGGGACAAGTTAGGAGTATATCCAATCACAGCTACTTTGGTTGTGTGGAAAGGTTGGATGAGTTAAGAGAGACATCCAATCGCAGCTGCTTTAGCTTCGTGGTGGTGGGATCAAAGTGTAAAACATGACTTCAGAAATTCAAAGAAACATAAAAAATGCCTTACACTTTACAATTCATATTTTAGTCGACTAAATGTACAGTACATTTAATTGACTAAAATGTTGTGAAATTTCATCAACTAAAACTAGACTAAAATTAAAACAATTTAGATGACTAAATTATGATTAAAACTAAAAGATATTTTAGGCAAAAGACTATAACTAAAACTAAATTACAAAGTCAAAAATAGCACTGAGATCCAGCCAGCTGTCTGCCAACTTCCAGCCACTGGAAGTCTGCCTGACCTCTTTGGGGGTGTGCTTGAATTTTTACCCATTTATGCCTTAGCAGTGTGTCTCCATGAGTTGAGACTCTCTTTCTTCAAAAGAACACAGGCTTCAACCTTTTCCCTGGTTGTTAGAGTAGCTGCCAAATTGACAGAGAGCAAAGTTGATACCAAGAGTTCACACAAACATCTCCTGAAATTTGACCTTGCAGAACAGCTGGATCAACTGATTCAATGTCTGTAATTAGACAGATCCATCTTGCCAAGCTTTAATCTACAACTGTGCTCGTACAAAAGCAGCACAGCCCAATCAACGTCTTTTAAAGCAGGAAGAGGTGAGTCAGATGAATGCAGAAAGTGGCTGCTCGTACTTAGATTAGCATAGATGCTAACTGCTTCAGCAGCAGTTTTATAACCAGATTTCTTTATTAAATGAAAAACAAATAATATTGAAAGCCTTAGGAAGGATATGTTTGTTCCACTTCCAGCAGGTTTTGATGGTGGTTTCTTCAATGAAGTGGCTTAAGGTTTGTATTTTACGTTCCACCACTACATTATCTGATTGGCCTGTAATGAATGTGATTGACAAAACAATCATCCAATCAACTGCTTGATATGCTTTTGAAAGGTTCTGCCCAAATCTCAAACACTTTCTGTGGACTCTTTCCAAATGGAATAGTTAACTATATTGAACAGTCCATCTGGTGTGTCAGGTTAGTAGTTGCTGGGATGGGACCCTATCATGTGGTCAAAGAGTTTTATGACGTTTTCCGTCCTCGTTGGCATCAAACGTTGATGTATTTTGCCTCAGCTGTTCCATGCAGCTTCTGCATTCTCTGTTTCATGCTAAAGTTTGTGATCAACAATGTCCAACATCACCTTCGCTCCCCTCGGCTCCACTTTCGCTCATTTCTTTTCCTCTTGTCTAACTTCATTTCTCCTCTCAAGTTGGCATAACCAAACTGCGGACTCAGACTTGTTTGTTTTGGTGAGTGGCAACCCATGTTAAATCAAGGTAACTGACCTTAATCAATCAATCAATCTCAATAAATCTTTATTTGTATAGGGCCAATTCATAACAAGTGTTATATCAAGACTGGGCTGAAGACAAACTCTTCGTTTTATGGATAAACATACATGCATTTATACATATAAAGTACACATATATATATAAATATCCGAATATATATAATAAATATCCAGTCATGAATCCCTCCATCATGTCGGCAAGAAAAAATCTGTTTAGCAGTAGGAAATCTCGAATGTGGATCCCATTTGGGTGAAGGAAGGGAGGTGGGTGGAGACAAGTGGACTAAAGTAAGAACTAAAGCTAGTGACACATCCATGGGCCAATCATAGACCTGTCTTCATCATATTTGTCTTAAGAAAAAACACACTGACTGGCAGCTTCCTCATGCGATCATCATCACTGTTGTGAGTTTTATTCCCCATCTCTAAAATCCCATTAAAACAGACTGGGACTTATGACTGCTCTGGTGCCGCTGAGGACAAGAATGCAGCTTATATCATCCTTGTTTTGTTCCTGTCCAGCTGTTTTTGCTCACCACGTTCAACCAGCAATCCACCAATGCCGGGCACCTTTGATGTGCACATGCAGGGAGG
Source organism: Cetoscarus ocellatus (assembly GCA_037902135.1). Classification (NCBI taxonomy): domain Eukaryota; kingdom Metazoa; phylum Chordata; class Actinopteri; order Labriformes; family Labridae; genus Cetoscarus; species Cetoscarus ocellatus. The sequence continues at coordinate 255,700 of JBAMNC010001480.1, forward strand.
AGGGAAGCATGCAAAGGAATCAGTCTTACACAGATGACCCCAAAACTTACCTCCCATCAGCCTGTTTGAGTTCAAGTTTAAACAAATGAGAGGGTTTGTTTCTGTTCCCCTTTTTTCTTCTTTCGTGGCTGCGGGGCATCTGCTCTCCGCTGTCTCTCCAGCCAATGAAAACTGAGGAGGGTTTTTATGCGAGACATTTTTGTGGCTGACCATAAGCTCTGGACAGCTCTCCATTAACTCTCTATTAAGAAGATGTAGCTGTAGGTTTGGACGGACAATAAAAACAGGATTTTTCAGCCCCTTCAAAGCCAACTCTGGAGATTCTGTTAAAGCTGAATTTGTCTAACAGCTGGAGAGAATGAGCAAACACTTGTTTTCTGAGATTCCAGCAAAGATTACAGCATGTGTGTGTGCCTGAAGGTTTTCCTGTGGTCTGAACTTCACTTTTATGACTAACGAACAGCTAATCCTCCACAGATGAAGCATCGCACTTGTTCCAGGGGTCTTTTCTTTTGTTTTCTGACAGCTCTCAATGCTGCCAAAGAAGAATGTAATAATGAAGGCCATTCTTCTGCTCAGATACTTTGATTCTTGTTCTTTTCTCCACTCATTTGTTCTCCTTCTTTGTACTTTTTTGAGTTGTGCAAAACCTCAGTCATCACTCTTTGCTAAAAAAATAAACAGATTGACAGTCAATGAGTGTTACAATGCAGTGTGGGTTCACAGCAAATTGTTTTGTTTAATTTTTTGTAAATGTACCGAATGGTATCCCACAAGGGCCCGGACTGAGTTCCAATTTATCCTTTATGTAAAGCAGAAGTCCCCAACGTTCTTATTACCATGGCCCAGTTTTATGTGAAGCAGTATAGTCAAGGACCAGCCTTTGATTAGAGCAGGAGGGTCGATGACGTTGACAAACAAAAAAAACATGTTGACTCACGCTGTTTTCATAAGCTGCTTAACAACGACATTGAGGAATGCCTGAAAGTCACAAGTTGACACAGAAACTAATTAAACCACTTTATTTTTTATAAATGCACTGAAGGGTAACCCACAAGGGCCCACACTGGGTCCCAACTTTATTATTATTTGAAGCAGCATTCCCCAACTTTCTTTGTTTTATGTGAAATAATATAGTAGGGGACTGGCCTTTGGGGGAAGCAGGAGGGTCAATGACGATGACAAACAAAAATACATATGTTGACTCACACTGTTTTCATCAGCTGCTTAACAATGACATTTAGGAACACCTGAAAGTCACATGTTGACACAGTACTAATTAAACCACTTTAAATTCTTGTAAATGTAGTGAATGGTATCCCACAAGGGCACATACTGGGTCCCAGGAATCTCCAACAGTCTCCAACCTGCTTTGTACCACGGCCTGGTTTATGTGAAACCTTATAGTCAGGGACTGGCTTCGGGGGAGCAGGAAGGTCAATGATGACGACAAACAAAAATACATGTGCCTAGTAAAAGTCACCATAACCCTTGATCAGAGGGAGACATGGGCTTGTTGCTGTAACCAAATAAAGAGGACTCACACTGTTTTCATCAGCTGCTTAGCAATTACATTTAGGAACGCCTGAGAGTCACATTTTGACACAATAACTAATTAAACTACACTATTTCTGAGCGTGGAGGAAAAATTCTTTAAAGAAGGTGTTTATATGATGCTGTCAGTATCAGTCATCAGTCTGAGCTGATCTGTTCTGCAAGTGAAAACCTCACAAAGGCACAAAACTGTCAGGTGTAAGCCTGTTTTAAGTTTGATGCATCAGCAAGGTCACAAGTGACTACATGGTCAGTGTGATATCACATGTTTAGGCATGCTGCTTTGCGTGGGTCCCTTGTGGCATATTGTTACCTGCTGGCACATCCCCCCAAAAAATTTAGCCGATGTGGACAACAACAAGTTGTCAAACTTTGAGGAGCCTCTGCTGTCATTGTATCAAAAGAGGCTGTCTCGTCTTCTCTTTATTTCTCTGTATGGACCTTCTCTTCTCCCTTTATTGTCTCAATAACATGCGTAAACACAGCAACTTCTCCTCATGGTTCTCCATGACAACAGGTATACTTTTTCACTGACTTCAGTTAAATCATGCAACAACTGAGACTATTTTGAGGACAGCAAGAAGAGAGACACATGGAGTATAAAAACCAGGGGCAATTTGTTTCTGTGATTTCGTCTGTGTGAATAGCATAAACCCTTTGTGCCTAACCATGCTGTGCAGGTGAATCCGCTTGATTCAATGTCTGTAATCAGGCAGATCCATCTTACTAAGCTCCAACCTACATTGATTGTGAGCAGCCCAAAGCAGGACGATCAGATCAGAGTCCTTCAGAGCAGGAAAAGGAATGAGCTACAAAGAGACAATAGCAGGAAGTGACTACTCGTACAGAGATTAGCATTGATGCTAACAGCTTCAGTAGCTGTTGTATCAGATCTAGACCACATTTCTTTATTAAATGAAAAACAAATGGCACCACTATGAACTGCTCAATAGGAAGGATCTTTTTGCTCCTCTTCCAACATGATGTGCCTTGAGTTTGTTTTACTTAGTGCTTAACGTTCTGTCCTCTACTTTATCTGATTGGCCGTATGAATGTGATTGACAGAACAATTGTCCAATCACCCGCTGGATATGTTTCTGAAGGTTCTGCCAGTTCCCAAACACTTTCTGTGAGCTCTTTCCCAGATGGAGCAGTAAAATGTATTGAGTGGTCTGTCTGGCATGTCAGATTATTTAGTTCTTGGAAAGGTTTCACTCCCTCATCTTTGGATTTTTGCTTATTACTGGTCTAATATCTGTAGTTGTGTAATACGTTTATGCTGGATTGGATCAGGACTCTCTTTAAAACAGATTTCTTGAACTTGACAAGAATAATCTGGCAGGAAATGAAATGAACTCAAATGAACTGAACTCCTCGAGTTCGTTTTGAAAATGATGTTTTCATTGAACATTATTTTGTTTTGCAGTCCATTATAGTTCATTATATTTCGCAACAGAGTGCATGTGTTTATTGTTGAGTAGAAAATATGAATACATTTGGATACTTCCTGTAATTATCCATCTCTAAAATGGTGCTCAAGCTGTGAAGGCCATTTTTTAACATCAGTGATGAAGTAGATGGTGGATGGTGGGGGGGGGTTAACCCTGAAGCCTGTGATTAAATGCTTGTATTTTTCTGTTCCTCACTCTGTTTAACAAGTCTAAAAAATACAGTTTGTGGCAGACAGGTCAACACAGACCCGGCAGGGAGTCGTAATTTATTACACAGCTGGAGGTGAGAAACAGCAGCCCGACTGAATGTAATGAATTATGGATAATTTAGCCTTGATGACAACCCGCCGGCACAGGTTGTCAGCTTTATTTATCGTGAGGGTGTCCTGAAGTCAAGAGGCTGGGAGTGCTGCTTTTTCAGGAAACAATTCCAGCTAAACCCAACTGTGGTAATATATACAGTTTGTGTTATCATTTCTAAACAAAATATACAAAAGATTTAAAGCACAGGAGTGCCAAATTAATATGCATTGAGAAATAGAAAGTACGTTCCAGTCCAATCCAATTTATTCATAAAGCACATTTTAAAAGTCATTTAAGTTTACCAAAGTGCTGCACACAGACTACCAAACAAGAACAGAATAAAATGAAGGCAGTCATAAAAACTAAAAATTAAAACCAAATAATAGAGCACTGTAAAAATATTTTTTAAAAAAAGTAATTAGAACATTATATACAAGTCAAACTGTAAAAATAAGAATTAAAAGCTAAACTTATGAAAATAAGAAACACATGAAAAACAGAGACAACAAATTTCTCAACTCTAAAAAATGACTAAGAAGGAGGTGAAATGGATGAAACGAGCGTCAGAAGTTTAGAAATAAAAATAAGTGAACAAATAAATAAATGAATTATGGCAAATACAGCAAATAAAGATAGCATCATGTAAAAGCAAGGCTTTAAAGGTTAGTTTTAAGAAGTGATATGAAAGACTGATGAGTGACAAAAGTCATTGATTCAGCATGTCTTAACTTCTTGGCCAGGTCGTTCCAAAAGGAAAAGTTCTGACCCATAGTTTTTAGTCTGGACCTTGGAACAGCTAGAAGGCTCCTGCCTGAGGATCTGTTGGAGCGAGCTTGCTCCCAAAGGATCGTGCACTTCTACAGTGATCATAAAATCTTAAAACCAATGCTACAATGGACAGGAAGCAAATGAAGAGTAACAAGGATAGAAGTGATGCGATGCTGTCTGTTAAAACCAGTTAAAAACTAAGCTGCTGCATTTGACAAAATAATAATTATTCAGATTTATAAAACCATGCACATGCAAACTGTCATGCACAGCCTGTTTGAAGATCATAGTCCATCTGAAAACGTATCCTCATGGATCTGCCTCCTGATCCTCCTTTTACACGCCCACATTTAACCATAAACAGGCGTGGTACAGGTAAAATGAACTGAGGTATCAGTGAACAAATGATTTTGAAACTTCCACAGGCTTTTTTTTACCCCGTCACAGTTTTTTGGAAGGTGTTGCAGGTTGGGTTGAAAAATGGTGGAAAATTTCTGGAAACTTTCCAGAAGCTTTCAATGCTGGGGAATTCGGGAAATATTCCATATTGGAAACTTTCCACAGAAATTATGGGAATTAACTGGAAATGGGGGAATTTAAACAAACAGTATCATATTGAAACATAAATATACACATTTTGTTTTGTCATAGACAGACATCTATGTGAAATAACACAATAAAAAACAACCTCACATTTCAACAGATTTATTTGTAGAAAAAACTTCATCAAGTTTTAATTATTTTATTGAACAATGAATTTCAACTTCCCCTTATCTAGTTCATGGGCTCAAATGTGTCTTCAATAGTCTTATGCTCTGGGCTCAAAAATATGTCTTCAATAGTCCAGGGGTCTAGAAATCATCTGTGCACGTGATAAAGGGATACAGTGCATGTAGGGGGCGTGACTTACATACCCCTGCAGTAAGCAGTGTGCTCTATGCATGTGATTGAAAAATAGCAGAGATGTTCAGTATACTTGCATGAAACCTGGTTCTTATAGTCAAGATTGTGCTTAAATGTATTTACCCAACTTTGTTTAAAATCCATGTTAAGGGCCAACCTTTAATTTTTGTAAAATCCAGCTTTATTGTGATACATTCCCATTAATTTCCATGTAAAGTTTCCAACTTCTAAAATTCGAGGAATGTTGCAACCCCATTTGCAGGGAACAATTAGAGTATGTGTATGTCTATTTGATGGTTCAAGATCTTGTTTTGTGTTTATTGGTTAGACAGAATTTGCAAATCACAGTTTTCTATTCAAATTCACATTTTACATCAAGTAAAAACTTTTTGAGTTGGAATTTGTATAATTTATAATGCTTCGTAACAGATGGATATTTTTAGTCTTCAAAAATGCTAAGTCAAACATTTATTGAAGCTTCAGAAGTGCATAAATCTAAAAGGACACTTTTGGCACGAAATAAACATAAAAGTGGCTGCAGTATAACACACTGACACAGTTCTTAAACAATCGTCTGAGTGAAGTACACAGACTTCAGTCTCTATGTCTGGCACTGCCATGAGCTGCGTCTGCACATCAGCCCATCCATCAGTCTTCATTCCTCTGCTCAGCTTCCGCCTGGCTTAGATTAGCTGGCTCTGGGACAGGATGCCAAACTCCTCTCTCTCCTCTCCTCTGTCTTTACGGATTGTTTGATGTGGCTTCATATGTGAGAAAAGATCAAGAGATCAGACGTGGCTCTCATCCCGAGATAAAGCTGTCGGTCATGTCTGTCACCCCAGTCTGACCGAGCTGTGATGGAGCTGTGATGCTTCTGATCTGCCGATGACCTTGGAGGGATTTCGGCTGTAGCCAAAGACAGCTTGATAGCGGGGTGTGGTCTGGACTCATCAGATACAAACAGACATTTACATACAAGAAATTCCTCTGAGAAAGGGATAAGCCAAAAGGAAACTGGTGATTGTGAAAGTGATTGCTCTCCTCCCCGAGCTTTGAAGTGCTGAGTCGGTGTCTTTAATGTGAGGATGTGGAGGATGGAGCCGCTCCAGAGATTAGTCTGTATCAAGTTCAACATCATCCAGCTCTGACAGTCTTACTCTGGGGGACTGCCAAGGTGATTTGGCCTTTTTGTTTTGGAACATCACAGCTTATGATGTGTTGTTTGTATACTCCAACAGAATTGCCACCTGTTTGTTTAGTCCTCTATGAGTTATGTGATTGCAGTGAAAGATGAATCAAAAAGGGGCTTGGGTGGTCTTTGTGCTAGTGTGATTAGTAGAAACCTTATTCTGTAGTGATTGAGGTAATAGGAGCCTTAATCACTCACCTTCAAAATCTAATAAGGCTAATAAGGGACGGCTGGCCCTTAAGGTAATAAAGGCAAATGCTAAGGGAGCCGTGGCCTCCAGGGGGCGCCACAAAAATTGCAACTTCAATAAAATTATATTAAAACTAGCGATTACTATTAACTGTTAAAATGGAAAAGCTCACATTTATTCAAATTTAAAGCAATTAATATTACTAGAAATGATAACTTCAACTTTATTTTTACTATCCTGTGGGAAATTTGTTTTGCAGCAGGCATCAGCACACCAGTACATGATAAAGCATAAAATATTTAGGCATCAGAAAAATCAGCAAAAATCCTGAGCACAAGTGAAAAGGAAGGCACTTACACCACAAATGCCAAAGGCTAAAGACTCAGACAAAGCTCCATAAAGTGCATTCAGTCAGTAAAGTGCTGTGCAGTAGGTAAATAAACAGCAAAGACGAACAGTCAATGCAATACCAAGTTATTATTTATTCACTTATTTACAGGATTTTTTTGTGGTAAGTGTATTTATATTGTATTTCAGATTTTTTTGTTTTTATTTGTAATTTGTTAAGCATGCAAATTGTATGACATGTTATCTTTTAAATTAAAGACAATGGCAAAAACAATGCTATTCAGTTTCTTTTGTAAATGTATGTAGATCGCCGAAGGAGGGGGGGCGCCATATAAATCTCGCCTAGGGCACCACATTGGGTAAGGCCAGCTTTGAGTCCAAAATGCATTGTGAACATCTGTGCATGGTTAAAAAAATCTGTTAATGCATTCTGAAGATATCACTCCCACAAACAAGGAAGGAGCATTTTGTCCAATGACACTGACCTTTGACATATGACAGGGAGCAGGGAATAAACATTTTGCCCAGTGACCTTGTCCTTTGGCTACTGACGACCAAAATCTAATAAGTTCATTCTTGAGTCAGAGTGAGTATTTGTGTAAAGAAAGTTGTTCAACATGGGGCCAGTGGCATTGACCTTTGGCCTACATATGTAAAGTTCTCAATCATTCATATAAATATATGAGTGATTGAGAATTTTCACATATATACGATTGAGATGGTCTGAAAATCACTGTTGGCACAAAAAATGTTAACAAACTCAAACAAAAACACTGGGAAAATTAAACACTGAAGTTAAGCTTTCTTTCAGTTAAAGGAAAACCTAAGCCTCTATCTTCATATGTGTGAAGTATATACTATTTATAAACTCTGCGCTTTCTACCTTCATATTTGGAAAGCTAATCTCAAAAGATATTCAAATCATTTTTATCATCATCCCAACAAAAAGACAAGGCCCTCAGCAGGCGTCCCGTTGACTGTCTTATCATTGTGCACCGCATGTTTATTTAACCAGGAGAGCTTAACTTCAAATGATTTTTTAAAAGGATATGAGGGGCTGAAATCCTCTCCATTCAGCTGTGACACTTTCATGTCGGTTAAACAGCTGCCAGAGCTCGGTATGGTGCCCTGCCCCTGGCAGCTACCACTGTTTGTACATACAGAAAGAGAAAGAGAGGGGATTTAACCCAATGCAAGAAGAAGTCCATTCTGTCAGTTCCTTGTAATCCCCCTGCTCTTCATTCATGGACAGTAACCAGGCTTTAGTATAACCTTGCCAAAATGTGCTCACAGAGTGAGGCTTCAGTGTTCTTGAGTGGGGAGAAATGACAGAGGATTCAATTGGCTAAATAAAAAAAAATAGGATGACAGAAGAGCGGCAGAACAAACTCTGTTTGACTCTCACAGCACACAGAAGCCGCTTTGATGATCAGACTGCTGCAATAAAATGAATAAACGGAGTTGACAGCAAAGAATTATTAGATTTCCTTTTTGCCCTAATCAAATCAGTCCCACACGATAGTGTCTGTAGATGTAGTCAGTCATGGGCTTCAGATATGAATTCATCAATAGAATGAAACTTTTCATATTTTTATTTTTATTTATTTACCAATTTGGATCCAAAATAGCTTTTTAGCCACACTCAAATAAAAGAGTAATGTCCATAGACAGTATTGTTGTCGTTGTGGTATGAGGAAAAAATGCAGTCAAAGAAACTAGCCTACGTATGAGGAGGTTAGTTAAGTACATGAACGAGGAGCCAGTTATCATAATCAGGTTATGTTTACTCCAATTAAAGGACTTAAGTAAAGCACCATTGGGGAGTTTTTAGCTGGTTATGAAACGGGGAAATTAACAACAGTGCATCTTTAGGTCTTTTAAAAATTAAACAAGAGCTTCAAAATAAAGTTTCAGTCTTTTTTTTATTTCATTTAACCAGGAGCATCCCCATTAAGATACAAAGATTATTTTGACGAGGAAGTCCCAGCCATGACAGCAGCAAAATAATTTTCACACAAAAAGGACAAAATGACAAAATATTCACAATTAACAAATCAGCATCATTCAGGAAAAATGTCGGACCAGCACCAACATTTGTGTCACGTTCAAAGTCACATAAATCATCTTTCTTACCCATTCTCATGCTTAGTTCAAGCTTCATCGGGTCGTCTTGACCATGTCTACATGCCTCAATGCATTGAGTTGCTGGCATATGATTGGCTGATCAGCTCAGTGCATTAACAAGCAGATGAAGAGGTGAACCCAATGAAGTGGCCAGTGACTGTGAGTGTTACACTGTCATTATATTTCATCACTGGTCTTGTCGATACTGAGACCTTGCAGACCTTGACATTGAGTAACTTATTTCTCAGAATGAATTGATTTTCTTAAACTGTGGCTCAGCCAGTTTCTAATAAACCACATTTGTTTGACTTATTACCTCATTTTTATGGAATATTGGAAGATATTAAGGAAATATTAGAACCCATGAACTCATAATATTTGTCTTACATTAAAAGTATGCTGTCCTTCATTTTTGCAACCTCCAGCAGAGTGGAGCTCTTCAAAACTGAAACTTCATCCCTTTGTCTGTTAACAAACTGAAAGGGTGCTTATTAAAAAACAAAAATGTTTTTTTATTGGCCGTAGTACAAATAAAATCAGTTCTTGTATTTGAAGATTAAGAAATTTAGAAAATCAGTCAACTTTTTCTTTGAAGTCGCTTTGGAAAGGCCAAAAACTGCAGAGAAAGCCAATAAACCTGACGCTGCTGTGATTGTTCAAAGTGCCAGCTAATGCAGTCTGTTATTTAAGGAGTGGGATTGATGCAGAGGCGAGGACCAGAGGACCAGAGTATTTCTCGACACACTTCAGCCTTGTGTTGTGTCAAAGAGGGCAGAGGGCAATGTTAGAATTTCAAAGCGTCTCGTTCCTACAAATCACTGAGATAATGGGCAAAAGAGTAAATCTTTTGGACGGAGAGTTAAAAACGTGACTCCGTCTGCCCTGTAGAGGAATGCAGCGTTGTTCCTGATAAGAGCAAGGTCTAGCCATGAAGCCTGAGCATGCCATGGGGGCCGAGGCCTTGGAACCATTGCTGATCTAATGATATGCTGCACTTTTACTTTGCACGAGTGCCAAAACAGAGGGAGAGATTGAGACAGAATGAAAGAATGAAAGCAAAATCCCCTGTTTGAGCAGCGTTATCAAGATGTATCATTTAGAAAACGCTGGCTGTTTCAGTCGGGATGACAAAGTTTTTCTCTTGGATCTCCCAGAAGATACTTTGCACAAGATCCTTCAGTTTGTTTATCTCTGTACCAGGGTCAGTATTATATTTCCAGGCTGTCCTTCCATTCAACCAGATGATTCTTGATTTAGCTTTTTCTTGAGAAACGTGTTGATGGAGTTAGCCTTGTGATCCATCCCTTGATTGTCGATGCAGTATTTCAAGATCCCTTTTGTGTATATTTTTCAAACTTGGCTCAAATGTTTGCTCTGGTTCAAGGATGTACTTGTTGGTTTTTGAGGTCGTAGGTTACGTGTTTCATGATCATCCCTTGCTTGTGAATGTAAGTGATGATCATTCTTCTAAATCACTTTTGAAAATCCACCTTTCCAGACTTCTTCCATCTCCATTTTTATCTTTATCTTACTTCTGTTTTGCCATCTTTTTAGCCTAAAATCATCTTGTTGGCTTTTTATTTTCTTTTCACATATTAATGTCATAACTTAACCTCATTTAATTTACACGATGCTTTGTCGGTTTTACTTTTTGCCTATTGTTTCATCTGTTCATCTTTTTGCTTTTTATAGCTTTCTTTATTTTTCAGCTCTTGTATTTTTTTTATCTCCTCTTCGTGTCATATTAGTTATGGATTTCTACTGCAATTTATAGCCTCTTTTCCTTTTTATTGTTTTCTTGTCTTACTGATTTTATTATCTCCGCCAAGGAGGTTATGATTTTGACCCTCCACTTTTCTATCAGTGTCCAGCACTTGCATAGCTTCGCATTTAGACACACTAACATCAGACAGTAGCTCTACGTCTGCAGGAGATTTTGATTCAGGTCACAAAAACTTGAGGTCAGATGAACCTATATTGAAATTCTTGATGCAAACTTCACCAACCATCTATAGTCAAAACTAATAAATTACAGAAAATTATTGAAATCCCTCTGTAATCTGGAATAATAATGAAATAAAGGCCAGCAATGTGTGTCGTTTGACCTCGCTGTGTGTCAGCCATGGCCGCCAAGTCTGGATCAGCATCTACAGGTAACAGAGAGTTCAAGTATAATCTGAGGATAGCCGAGGTCTTACAAACTCTCAGCCGACTGTGTTTGTAATAACTCTCCGAAAATCCTTGACAAAATATCACACATGGTTCAGAAATCAGCCCGGAGCAATTGAAAGTAAATTGATGTTTTTCTTTGGACATTCTCAAAGACTTTACAGCTCTATGGATACTCAAAATGCAATCAAATTTGGCATGTTTGGAGAAGCTCACAAAATGTTGTCTGATACTACACTGAGAGCTACTGTAAGTCCTCTGCACTCAATATGACTCAAGCTTTGTTCTGTATGGTGTAAAGAAGATTTCCGAGCCATGGAGGGTGGTATTCAGTGACACAAATAGATTTTAAATTTCCAAAAAGAGCAGAAGTCGTGGCCGTGAAAATAGGTTCCTCTTGATAAGCATTTTGTGTGAACTGTGGTATTTACAGAATAACCCAGTGGTTCCCAAAGTGGGACGACCCAAACTTACCTAACGCAGGGGGGCACTGCGAAGCAAAACCAAAATAATACATGCCATTTAGCACTCAATGCCTTTGCACACTGGACAACAAATAATTTGAACACCCCTAGAGATGGGAATTGATAAAATTTTACTGATACCTATGCCATTATTAAAGATTCTACTTATCAATCCAATTTTTATTTTTTTAATGGCTAATGGGTAGTTGATCTTATTGACCTGAGCATGTCAAGCTCCCTTTGAGCTCTACGATACCCAGAGCGTCTTGCTACACATTCCAATGCATATAAAGTGGTGTAACTCAGTGGGCATTACATAATAAATTTTCATGCATGAGTAGGGATGCACGATCCTGGATTTTTGCTGATTTCCGATTTGCCGATATTTTTAATTCATTATCGCTGATTCCGATATTTCTGGTCAAGAGACAAGCTCTGTACTTAAGAAAAATTGACTTGTTTCTTTCAGTGTTACAGTATATTTTTGCGAGGAACAGATGTATAACAAGAAAAACAACGTTTAACTCTTGCAAAAATGAAACCTTTGATTTTTAAATGTACCAATGCAGTGATGAGAGGGGGCATCAATATTGTACATTTGTGTAATTTGCCGATATTCTAGCTGATATATGGCCGATATGTGTGGCCGATGTATGGGCTGTAAATATCTGCAAAAATTCAATATCAGCCAATACCGATGCTTAACTTTTTGGGCTGATATCGGCAGATACCGATAGCAAACTGATAATATCATGCATCCTTATGTGTGAGACATACCAGGTGTGGCAGGTGAGAGTGTGAAAAGGTTAAAATGCGTGTGACACACTCTGGATGCATGAGACTAGAGCCCTGGTACTTTCACCAATATTTTAAAGATTTCTCAATGTTGGTCAGCGTCATCTGCTAAATGTTAATGTGCAACTGCAGCATACTCTGTGTGCTGAAGGATGATTTTTAGTGGATTGTTTCTGCAAAACTGTGGCCTAAACCTTGAAGATTTGTGCTCTGCGTCAACCGTCTTCACTTTTAATGAAGAGGGGGATGATGGCATTCTCAAGTGCTGTCTCCCTGGGACTTTCTGAGCAGTTTGTGAGGATAATGAGGAGCCCTTGAGCAGTTGCAAACCACTTTCAAAAACACTTCTAATTTCGCCAAAATGGCTTTTGTGGCCTCTGTGGAGGACCAGCGTACAAATCGGTCTATTATTTACATTTTTCCTGCCCCTCATCTCAAAGTCTTTTAGAGTTTAACAAACACTCAGGGTCTGTTTGCTGTACAGTCTGAGTGCTCAGTGTGGGGATCAATTGTGCTCCACCAGCTGAAAGCAATAATCCTAAAGCGAGTGAAAAACACTGACTAATGTTGTGGCATAATCAGACCCAAAGGGAGTGTTGCTGATTATGTCAGCACTGACAGACCCTGCTGAGTCTGAATTTTGTTTGGAGAGACTTTCAAATTTATGAGAGTACATATCTTGCACAAGCATATTCAACAAAGAAGAATGCTCTGTGATTAGTAAGCAGAATAGTCAGAAGGTCTTGAACTCAACACAGCTGGTGATGGTTTAGGATCCAAGCCTCTACAACTAATACAAACTGTTAAAACATTAAAAGCAGAGCTCTCTCCCAGTTTTAAAGATTAAAAGCCAGTGTTCCACAAACCTGACATTCAGCACTCCAATAAAAGTCAAAAGTTATCAGGCCCTCGACATTAGCAAGACCCTCTGATCCCCTGTTTACAGGTACATCGACCCCGCTCTGACCTTGTAGACATTTGGTGAGTAATCCTAGCTCGCAGTGGGACCGGGGTTGAGCAGTCAGAAAGAGCTGGATGGGTCAGAGATCATCCTGTTGATTTCATGGTCTTAGTTTGGACTGTCATACACAGTTTGACTGGAGACAAGTACAGAGTAAACATAAATTGTTTTCTTTGAATCTTTTTTGTCAGTAAAGCGCGGGGTTGACATAATTAAGGCTTAAGTAACCTGACCATCAAGGTTCCAGTGGTGCATTTTAGGACAAATACTGCTGGAGAATAGACACTTTGTTCAGTGTAGGGCCTAACCGCGCCAGTCAGATCCCACCAGTTTGCGCTGCTGCCCCATCATAAATAGAGTGGTACAGGAATGAGTGAAATTCAGTGAGTTAGCATTGTACAGTTCCTATTTCATAAAGGTGTAGAAATTGGCATTTTAGTGACATCTAGCGTTCAGATTTTGGAATGAACCCGTCCGTTATCAAAACATCACATCACTAAGCGACGAGAGCCGATGAAGACAAAATAGGATCGTGAAAATCGCTTTCCCCCTTTTTGTCCCCAAAACCCACCAGTAGACAACATGGCGGATCGTTATGTCAGCTTCCACAAAGGTGAGACCCACGGTACATAATTCTAAAAAGCTTTTTCTAACTCAATAAAAAGAAAACAAAAGTTTTATGGGGATGATTGTGCACCTATTTCGACGGACTTTACATACAAATAGAAACATTATATCCTATTTTCAACGTTTCTGTTGGGCACAATGCTGCCAACTTCTACACACTACACCTTTAACCTGACACATGGGAAACAGCCCAAAGAAAGTGTTTGTTTGCAGAACCATTCAAGAGCATATCAGGCAGGTGATTGGACAATCATTCCATCAATCACATTTATTACAGGCCAGTCAGATAATGTTGTAGACAGGCGTTGATGCCGTGGTGTAAAGTACGAAACGTAAGCCACTCCGACAAACAAACTCTCAACAAAACATGTAAGAAGTGGAGTAAAAAAATCCTTTCTGTATAGAAGTGCTTTCAGTATTATTTGTTTATATTCAGTGAAGAAATGCAGTCCAGATCTGACAAAACAACTGCTGAGGCAGTTAGCATCTATGCTAATTTCTGTATGTGCTGCTGTTGCCTCACTCGTAGCTTTCATCGCTTCCTGCTCTAAATGACGCTGATTGGGCTGTCCCACTTTGGGACGCTCATAGTCGTAGATTAAAGGTCGGCAAGTTGGATCTGACTGATGACAGCCATTAAATCAGGTAGATCCAGCTGCTGCCAAGGCTACTGTGTTGTACCTTCATAATAATATTTTACCAAGGAGAGGCTTAAACATGTAAAAACAGTTATTTGTTTCATAAGGTTAAACAAAAGTGAATTGTGTAATGCAAGGATTGGCAGCTTTGGTGATGACATAAGTACTAATCTAAAAGCCAGATGGCCAAGAAGTGAAAGATTTAGGAAATGTTGAACAAGACCTTTAAAATAGTTTGATTTTTTTCTTTTTTAAAGAAGAAAACTTTGTTTTTTTAAGGCATAATATATGATTTTTATAGTTCTTACCTCAAATGCTACTGTTTCATCTAAACCAGCTATACAGAAATTGAGCCAGGGCTATCTTCAAGTTATTCACCTGTCAATAAATGTGATTAAGTTACATTTTCAGCCTTTCATTTTCAATACATACATTTTGAAATTCAATATAACAGCATATTTAAGGAATAGTTACTTTAAGTTATATTTACAAAATGTTGTAATAATAAAACAATAAAGATCATTATTTGTAAAGCAACAATAATGATAATAAATAACTAAAAGAATGATTATATTTGATGCATTTGGTCTTGTAAAACAGCATTGTGTACAGCATTTTATTCTTCAGGCTTTTTTAAATATAATTGGAAATGACTTGATGGCCGCATTGAGTGAGGTGTCTTCTTGTGCTGAAAGAGTACATAACTCTGAACTACTAATGCCCGTTTGTGAAATGAAAAATCTACACCTTTCAACCTCTGAAACTATTCTCATTGAATAAATAAAAATACAAGTATGACAAATGAAAGCAAAATTAAACAGTTAAAGTGTGAAAAACTAAAGCTGAACACGTCATTTGTTGAACATACTGTCTCTTGGGTTAAACAGCAAAAACTCAAAAGCTTAGCTAAGGCTCAGAGGTGAGATAGCATCACATTAGAACCAGATTTGAGCAGCTCTCTATGGACCGAACCACCCAAAGGCTCCCAGCCTCCCACTCCAGCCCACCCTGGACACTTCCTGTCAGATCTCTCCTCCGGTCTTTAGTGGTGGGGAAAGCTGGATCTCAGCGGGGTCTGGCCCAGTTTTGCTAAGCATTAAGCATCATTGCTTGGCCTAATTGTGGCAAAGCTCTTGCCTCTTGAGGGGAGGAGGTGGGTTTGATGCTATCAAGGGTCCTTGTTGGTCAGGGTTTGGGGTGGTTTGGGGGGGTGGTTGTCTGGAACGTGGGCAGCAGCCCTCTGTCTAATGACCCTCTGTCGGCTGGTAATTGTTGCCCTGGCTTATGCTCAAGTCTTCCAGGAGCCGGCAGTCATGATCAAAGTTGTTCTTAACCACGCAATACCTTAATCCCTCCTGTAATAAACAAGAGCTGGTGACAGCCGCTCTGGTTTCACTGTGAGTTAAAGCTGCTCTCTTAACGCCAGCCTCTTCATTGATGCCCTGTGTTATGGTTTTTTGGCCAGGAACCACAACAACTTTCTTAGCAACTGGATCTGATCTGTGTTGGTTTGCCTTTCATGTCTTAATGATGGATACCTTGATCATCAGAATCCCTCTCACTGACAGACTGAATGAAACTATTCTGTACATCACCTGGGATATGTCAGGACTCACCTTATCTGCAAGAGATTACAGGTAGATGAAAGAAATCTCATAAGATCCTCGACAGGACCTTTAGCCATTCCATAGATTCCACTGATACCTGCAGGAGCAAAGGTATGGAGATGTAGACGGAGGCAGACTGAAGTGTGAGGCTAAGAGCTTCATGCTACTTGAATAGATAGAGTTTGATTTGAGGGGAACGCCCACAAAACATCACGGCTGTCAGTCTGGAGAGGAAACAAACCGCTAATGATATGCTAAGAGGTAACTAGCTTCAAGCATGACGAAGCAACTGCTCATAATTAGCACAGATGCTACCAACTTTAGTAGCAGTTTTAGATATGGACAACAGTTCTTCATTGGCTGAAAACAAATAAAAGCACTGAAAGCATTTCTCAGTAGACATGGTATTTTAACGTAACTTCCTTCATTTTCGCCATCTTTTTGCGAGTTTGCTGTTGAAGTTGGCTCATGTTTTGTACTACACACTGCAGCAGTGCCCTCCTACTTCAACATCCAGGCCCATAATAAATGTGACAGAAGAACCGTTGAGTCACCTTCAGGGTAGGTTTTGAAAGGTTGTGTTCTCCTCAAAGACTTCATGAGCTGTTGCCCGGAAGGACTAGAGAAATATATTCTGTATATTATACACTACATATATGGCATGTCAGGTTACTAAGCCAAGGAGCCTGTTTATGCCGGCGTTTGTTAGTTTGTTTGTTCGTTTTTTAACAAGATAACTCAAAAAGTTATAGACTGAATTTGGCAACATTACAAGGACCAATCGATTTGATTTTGGTGATCTGAATCTGAAGTATTTGAGAACATTGCAAGGCAGGGCAGTTTTTCGCTAATAACCTAATAAGTTGCAGAGATTACAAAGGAACGTTCTTTCATTGTATGTGGAAATGCCCAAAAATTAAGGAATTTTGGTTGCAGATTTGGCAGGTAATGCCATTTTTTTTTACTTTTCACATAGTATTGGAACCAAAGTTTTTAATATTAAGGATTCACCAAAATGCTCAAAATATAAAAAGAAAATAAATAGTTTTGACAGATATCTGTCTTTTACAAGCAAAAAGTAAATGGCATCAACTTGGAAAAACAGTGGGAGGCCTAGAATCGAATGGTGGTTTAATAAAATGTCTTTGTTTTTAGCCTTAGAAAAACATCAGTTAGTCTCTTAAAGATAAACAAGAACTGTTCCACAGAATTTAGGATCCATTAAAACAGGCTATCTTAGGGACAGGGACCTAAATAACTGCTCGATAAAGATGGAGACGAATAATATATACTATGCTATATTTAAATACTTATTTTATTTATGTATTTTATTTAATTGTATTTTAATTTTACTTTTAATGTGTCATCACAAGGTACCTTTTACTTTATTGAATTATTTTATAAAACATGGATTTTTGCATTTTTTTTTTTTAAATAAAACTGACAATAATAATTGAACCTGAGGGCATGTAAAGGTTCTAACTCTAATTGTATGCTCAAACTGTATCTAAACTGCTTGTCAATATCATTTTTTGTCTTTATACTATTTTAGTTTGTTTTAATTTTATCCATTTCTCTTTTTTCTCATATATTAAAGTTATTATTTTGGCATTTTGGTATTTTTTTGTAAAATATGGGAAATACTAAATAAACATGTTGTTCAAAAATAACTTAATAAGTTTATATCGGGTTTGAATGACAGTTTCGGGGAATGTTGGTCATGGCACAAGGGAGAAGTGGTAAGATTTTGGAGCTGATCTGAATCCGGATGTGGACTCATGAATTTTTTAACAGTGCCAGATGGGCAGTTTTCCACATTTTGACACTAACTTGTCTGACTGTGTTGGACATGCTTTGATGGAAGCTTGTGCTCTCGCAGAACTTTTTAGTTGTTAATGTAAAAAAATGCTGCGAGTAATCATCCATGCAGAGAGGTGTAGCTTGGCAGCCAAAAATTCCTGAACTTCTGGAAAGTACCACCTACCCAGCAGGGATTCTCGAGGGGTAGTAAAATGTCCTTCAGTGGAAACGCTAGCATTCATGCTCTGCCTCAGAGGTTTTACATTATTTGTAGAATTAAAAGAGCATTTGGTTTTCTTGTGTAGCTTCCAGATAGACAGAGATATTGATTAGTGATACTGGAGAGCAGCTAAATTCCTCCTATCATCTCACAAAGTCACAGTATTCACGGGTTAAAATCTCTTTGCATCCTTTTGGCGTTTGTTTCTTTGAGGTCCAAAAGAGTTTCCTGTCCACAGTGTAAACATGTTATTGTGGCAGCCTGCTTCAACAAACATTCGCTCACTCACCGGCCATCTGGCGTGATTGACAGCAGTGGTGTGAGCTCAGGCGCCAATTTACGACTTTGAATGTCACACAAAAATGTCACAATGCTCCGAGCGACGCCGCAGTGTTTCTCTGTGGAAACATGTGGTTTATCTTTGTCCTGTAAACCAAATATGCCTATGTAAACATAATTTTGATGTCTCCCATGATACCAACTCTACAGAATCATCATAAAACACTTTCCAGAGTGTAGAGCATATTAATGATGAATGCTCCACATGTATAGATAGAGACAGACTGTAGACTGTGTATGTCTCCAAACCAGCCACAGCACTGGACACCTGTTTTCACTTACACAACATACCAGTATCCACTTGCTTTAGCCAATAAACAGTTTGAGTGAGTTATTGTACTGTAAAAAGCAAATGTAAGAGAGCAGTCAGCACAAAGTTTTCTGTTTTAGAGTTTAAGACTGTAACAGATTTTCCATCCATGTGGTTTAAGTTTTGGATTTTAAATTGGTCCAATGTAAAGCTTGCCCTGATGTCTTACACAATCTGAACAAGTATCTCTGTAGAGAGAGAGTAAATGCACTTTTTAACATGTGTTTTAGGAATATGGATTTTTCATTTGAGAACTACTTAAAGGAAAACTGGATCTACTGTATGACGGGTTTATGCATTCACGAGGTAACATTAGCACAGAGTGACTGTACAGTGGTTGGTCACTTGATCTCTGACCTTATACCCCCTAATTTTAGCAAGGTCATGTCAAGTAAAAGAGAATATTTTGGCAAAGTTTGATGGAAGAATTCCTGACATATAAAGTTCACATGCAAGTTCACAGCCTTTGGAGTTATTACACTCAGTTCAGGCATGCAGCCACAAAAATTTTAGGCAGCTGCAAAGAGACATTTTGTGACTTACCTGCTCGGAAAAGTCAACCATGACTGATTGTTTAAGTTGTACAGTGGCAATTAATCATTGAGTTGTGAACCTGGATTTAATTGGATAAGAGTGCATCAGACAAGGATGTAAACCGGACTGAGAGCTATGAGAGCAAACTAAAGGACAGTTTTTGACCTATGACCTCTAAAATCTAGTCTGTTCAGACTTGTGTTATCTGACAATATTGCAAGTTTAAAAGCAAACCCTTAAAGCATTTTTAGTGACATCTGATTTTACAAGTTGGCGTTCGTAAGAAAAGGAAGTTCATAAAAATCGATGACTGACATTTGACCCATGAACTTGAAAAGACTAAACAGGTCATTATTATGTAAGAGTTGACATAAGTTCACAGTTTGATGAAAATATTCACATTTATGTGAAAAATTGAATTCTACAAAAAAATGACCATTAGACTCCATGCCCTTGACCTTTGTCCAATGACTGTTAACATTCTAATGCAGAATTTTTACATTCGAGCACTAATATGAGCAAAGTTTGATTTGAAATTACTAAAAGTGTTTTAATATAGGACAGCACAGCGGTGCAGCAGGTATTGCATGTGCCTCACAGCAAGAAGGTTACTGGTTTTAACCCAGTGGCATTCAGGGCCTTTCAGTGTGAAGTTTGAATATTCTCCCCATGTATATGTGGGTTCTCTCCAGGCACTCCGACTTCCTCCCACAGACCAAAAACATGCTTGTTAGGTTAATTAGTGACTCCAAATTTCCCTTTGGTATGAGTGTGAGGGTGAAAGGTTGTCTGTTTCTCTGTGTGGCCCTGTGATCGGCTGGCGACCGACTGGTTCAGGATGTACCCCGCCTCTTGCCCAATGACAGCTGGGATAGGCTTCAACCCCCCCCAAACTCTGACAGGGATAAGTGTGTAGAAAATGGATGGATGGGACTCTTCTGGTTGTACAGTCGACATAATGCCTCCAGCCTTGGCCGTCCTGGTGTAAAGGCATAAAAGAAATGAAGCAACAGGAGCTGGTTGCATGGCATGGCTTCTTTTGATCACAAAAGAAATGAACCAGCTGAGTTAAGCTCCTTCTTGTACAAACATGTCAAATGCAAATTGCCAAATCCTACAAAAGGCAGGGATTCTTTGTATCGAGCTCCAAACTGTAAATGAGGAGAAGCAGACATTGCATCACCCTTGCTTTATACACTTGTGTTAATGCTCGGGGGGATTAATTTGAGGTTAGTGTCTGAAAGAGGCAGGCGTGGCTGCTGGGAAGAGTTAAGATCATTACTGATGTCACATGTTGGTGTGCTTGTGTTTGACTCATCAGCTTTTATTAGCTCCACAAGTTGCAAGTCAAGGAAGGGCATTTTGTTGCAGAGCCCTACAAGAGAGACGCCAAGCGATGCAAGACGCTGGAGACAATGAGAGACTGATTCAGTGTTATTGGGATTTTTTAACTCATCACTATGCTACAGGGTCTATGTTGCACCTTCTTGATCTGGAAAACCAAGGACCATGGGTAAACTGAGGATGGCCTCCGCCACAGTTCTGTAGGGAACAAGTTGGTTGGGGCATGGATGGAGCTTTCCTGCGGGAAGTCATATCCACACACACACATGCAGACAGGATAGCTTAGCACTCACTTAGGGAAGCTCAGGTAACACTTTCATGTTGAGCGCATGTTGAACTTTCATTCAGCTCATCTGTTATTTCCTAATAGATCATAACAGTTGACCTGGTCTTTACGAGTATAAATGTTCAGTGTTCATTATGGAGGGTCTGTATGATGGCAGCTGCAGAGGCCTCTGGTGTCCTCTGACCCTGACACATCCTGACGTGACCTTTCATAGTCAAGTTCTTACATCATCCACTTTAATGAAATGAGCTCATTATTTAGGTTTCATTTGTTTCTTTGGTCCACCAGCAGTTTCTTCCATGCGTCTTTCAGAACCTTTGACTTTCCATCTACACAAGTGTTTCCTGTTTGTTCTCCTGTACATATAAGTATTCCCAACTATCCAAAGTAATTAGCTGTCATATTCCCTGAAAAATAAATCATCTATTTTTCTAGTTTGGTAGTGGTTGTTTTGTTATGTGACGCCTGCAGACTGTAGCTGGTCGGTGACATGTAGGCTGTGTCGTGTACTGAAGTAGTGCCATAACAAAGTGGCTTGGCAGTGTTGTAAAGAAAGTATGTTCAAAATAGCATGCGATCATCTTACTCTGTTTTTGTGGCTTGTTTTTTTATATAAAAAACACTTTAGATTATGCAGAATTGGTGACCCCATCTGTAGCAATATAGACTTAGCTTAATGTCAGTTCTTTCTGTACAAATGCAGAGCTTATCTCCATCACTGTGGCTAATGCCATGTACCCCATACAACATCACTTACAAAATCTCAAACTGACCCTCTAAGCTCTGTGTTATGGCTATTTATAAAATAAGCCTTTAGTGTTAGATTACTGCTAGGATCCATCTTCTTTCTTGGCTAAACAAAGTGAAGTATTTTTACATTGTCCAGCTCTTGAAATACTCCCTTGTGGTTCACTGGTGCCACCCTGGTTGTACAGTTTTATGTCTTTCATGGACTTTCTTTCTCTTTGCTCTGTGACAAGCATTGACAGTTATAAAATTTACCAGATAGCTAAGTTTTTATTGATAACTATAAAGTTAATGTCCACCATAAAGCATAAATTTAAGAAGTTAAGTCAAAGAATTGTAGATCTAAATATCAATGGACATTCAACCTACTCTGAAAACTACATAGTAACAGCATGCTAATCAGTGTTATAAAATTATTAATCATTTCAAGAGTTTTTTGGCTGTAAATCAGAAACTAGAAGTGCTCTGAGAGCACAAACCTCCTCCAAGGCATTTCCAACATTGTTCAGAGAGTTATTGTCAAAAATGTTGAAAACTGACCTATCTCACAATGATATTAAATCCTAGAAAAAAAATCCTGGATCCACATCCAGATTCAGATCACCACCAAAATCTACTCATTTCTCCCTTGTGTTACGACCAACATTCCCTGAAAATGTCATCAAAATCCATTAAGACCTTAAGCCTTGTTTGCACTGAATGGTCTGTTTTGGTTCTGTTCCTTCATTTGAGGACAGGGTCAAGCCGGCTACATAAATGCGTGATGTCATGGCACTACGGCACAGTGAAGTGGTTTGAAGTATGATTGCAAATGAAGAACAACAATAGAGGACATCAGCACTCCAGTACTCTATGGAACATTGTTTTGTGTGGACATCTTTTGCAGCAACAGCAGAGGAGACATCACCATAAATCCACACATTATTGAGACATAATGTGGTATATATCTTTGTTTTAGCTGCTGTCGGATGGGAATTGATTTTTGTGACCAATTAACAGACTGAAGCGCTTTTAGCTCCACTTTTTATGATTTGTTTGGTACACAAGGCGCACCTTCAGAGGGATGCCAAAAATTGGGACGTCAGGGCTAGGTGATTTGGGTACCTTTTCTCCTAATCTGAAAGTGAAAACCCTAGTAATTGTGTGCCAAACTAAACCAGACTGCTAGGTAGAAACAGAGCTTTATAGAGTTATTTGCCAAAAAGTGTTAAATGTCTCTATCTCGCAATGTTAACAATTCCCTTAATAAATTCTAGATCAACAACATCTAATGGATTGGTTCTTGGCCCATTCCTGACCTGTCCTGAAAAATGAGTTCACAAACTAACAAACACCAGCAAAAACATAACCTCCTTGGTCGAGTCAACAATTTTGGAGCAAGAAGAATTAAAATTTTGATCCAAAATCATGACCTTAAACAGGCCGCACAGTCTACAGTAAACTGTTCAGTGAACCAGAAGTGAAGCTCCTCTTCTCTTCTGTATGCTTTGGAGCCTGGACAGTCATATGAAGCCTGGAGCTTTTGTTGGTTTTTGTCCCGTCTCACGAGCTGACTGTCATAACCGTCATCGCTCCAACACTAAAGTCACAAACAGCAGGCTCTCTGGTTTATTACTGTCTTTGGAGTTCATATGATTTATTACCCAGCTGCCCTCCAAATATGTTCCAACTTGGCATCGACTTCTGCAGAGGATTAGCAGCAGCCGTGGCGAACGGGCCATTGAATATTTATATACCGCTGAGCAGCAGCGAACAAAGCCCCTTTTTGAGGGTCAAGAGTTTGAGCTGTGAAATTGTCCATTTATGCTTTTGTTTACATAGCTCTAACAACATTTTCATGCTGAATGGATGCAAATTCTATCTCAATCATGACCTAGCCCGGGGGTTAAGTGGTTGCAAAATGCATACGCAGAGAGAGCAGAGGGACGGGTCAAACAATCAAGGCCTTTTACATAAAGAGCTTTGAATTAGGGGTGGTCACCCTCTGGTCAGAGTGGCCTTTTCTATTTACTGCAGCCATAGAAGGTGGTGAAACATCGAACAGGCTTAAGTGTCAGAGAGCAGAGATCGTCCTCTGGTCTCTAACCTGAAGGTGTGCATATTAACTTTGTCTGGCTAATCCTTATGCCACAGAGAATAGAGTAGGATTAAGACTTTAACCCTTTCAGAGCAAGGGTCTCATTCTGCAGGGGAAAGGGCCTTTAGCCAGCGTCTCTCTGCTGGAGCTCCCCTTGGACTCTTTGTCTTGTCACGGGGGCCAGCTGTCAGTGTCCTTGGGATGAAGAGATGAATGAGGAGCCCTTGAGCGGTGCGTCTGCTCTCTCTGTTTTCTGAGGGGCCTCTTGTGGTGTGAATCACCACTTCAGGGCGGAAAAGAGCCTCACACCGGTGTAAAAAAACATTAAATGACTTTGTCATAATGTGACAGAACGAGTCATGTTGTTGCTTCTCAATTAGCTGCATCTGGCAAACACAGTGGCCTTGAAATGTTCTACCGCCAAAGTTTGTTGTACATGCCGACCCATGGATTATGGCCTGGACCACACGAATACGATATATTTCTAAACGCACATTTTTCTGTCCAGTTGGGCCTCTCAACCACACGAGCACGGCGATTTCACCCACATAAACAGAGATATTTTAAAACTAATAAAAAAGTGGAGAAATTAAAAATATCCAGTTGAATGGATCCGTGTAGCGATGTTAAATGAGCTGGTGTTGACGTGAGGACGTCAAGCGTCTAGCAACAAGCCACTGTAGCAACGGTTGTCAACAACAACAACATGGCTGTAGTAGTAGTTTAATGTTAAATGAAGTAACAAGTCCACCTCATCGTCCGTCCACACAAAAGACTCTTTTTTAGTAATTTTTATCGCAATCTTCTTACCGGTAACTTTAGCTGTTTGCTTGTTTTGGTTAGACCATTAGACTGCTTCTTCTTCCTGTTTTTGACTGCATGCTCGTAACGTTCTTCTTCTGTGGTTTTCACATTTTGCTAACCTGCCCCCTATCAGCTGGGCATGGTATTGCACGCTTCAGAGGTGAGCGTTTTCAGTTTTGCATCTTCATATGGACAGAGATATTTCTGTGGTGTGGACAGAGTTTTTTTTTTAAGCGAGGATAAAGATATCCGGTTAAAAAAATATCCATATACATGTGGTCCAGGCCTAAGTGTTGCATCGTTAGTGGTCACAATCGGAAAAGTCTTTACCAGCACAATTTATCTGGAGACAGTTTACCCACAGTCAAACAGACATTTTGATATACAGATCCAGCTGCGTCAATTTTCCCCTCCCAGCCAACTGCCAGCCAGCTGCCAGTAACTAGTCCGCTCCACCTCTCTGGGGTTGTGCCTAAATTCAACTGAAAACATGCCCATTCATGCATTTGTGAGATGGCTTTTCCTTCACAAGAACACATGCCCTCAACCTTTTGCCTGGTCATTTAAAGGGATACGCCAACTTTGTTTCTGTTGCGTTATTTGCTTTGTGTTTTGTTGTACACCTGCACAGTTTATGAGAGACTGTTCAGCAGTCTGTCCTCCCCTGTTGGACTGTAGGTGGTCTGTTCATCACACCTGCCTCCCAAAACCTGCCCCTCCAGCTGCAGCACACCCCGTCACTCACTTCACACCATGTCTAAACAGCTTTCTGCATCACAAATTGCCCTTGGGCGCACATGATGTGGAACCTGCGGGGGCTCCAATGAGTGATCGGCGATCAAAACACACACTCAGTGATAAGGGTCCACGCTCACCGGGCTGAATCAGTCAACCTGGGCCGCTCCATGGTGAGGCCGATCAGTGAACCAGCAGAGCTAATGTGTAATGATTTGCTTCACTGCCATGCAATTGGTGGTCCTCGCCTTCTCTCAACTCCTACGCAGCTTGCTTGACTTTTTCTTGTTGTTACACATTTTTTGTGCCACCTGAGATCCCGCATAGGCCTGCATGGTCAGACGACTTGGTGTCACCTTCTTAGGTTCGATGTAAGGCCAAGAAAATACCACCAGCAGAGAAACCTGAGGACTTTTATCTGTTTATATATCTCAGCCATTTTGGATTAAGACTGCAGACAAAAGTTTGAGTCACATTTTAGTCATTTTTGTCCTAAAAATGTCTATTTTTCTGTGTTATGTCTTTCATGAAGTATTATGTCTTTCCCATGTAATGATGGAGGGTTGTGCTCAACTCATGTCATATAAATATGACAAGGCACACTCAAGCAGGCACTTGACCGTATCCAAGTCAGCAGCACACAGACTTGTGCTCTCTCTCTCACTCACACACACACACACACACACACACAACAATCCCTCGCAAGTAGAGCAGAGCTTGTAAAGTAATGGAAGTAGTTTGTATGGCCCCACAAAAAGTGTGTAATGCAAGAAGAATTTGCCACTGATTTTATGTAAGACATCTTAAACTCAATTTAGTGACTTAAAAGTGATGATTTTGGCTGTTATTGTGAGCTTTTTTTGCCACACATTCTCTCAGGTGGGACCAGGGATGTTAGTCTGAAATGTAATGTTGACATGCCGGGTGGGCAGGGTAAGGTTTGGTCAAAGATTTAGGAAGGTTGTAACCTGACACACCAGATCGACTTTTCAATATATTTCACTAGTCCATCTGGGAGAGCCAGTAGAAGGTGTTTGGGAAAGGGAAGAACCTTTCAGCAAAAATGTCCTTTCTACAGGTAAGTTTTTGTTGTTGTTATTTGTTTTTCATTTGATAAAGAAATGCTGTCCAGCTTTGATGAAGCTGTTAGCATCTGTGCTAATCTCTGTCCGAGATGTCACTTCCTGCTGTTGTCACGCTCATAGCTCCCGCCTCTTCCTGCTCTGAAGGATCCTGATTGGGCCGTTTCACTTTGGGCCACTCACAGTTATTGTAGATTGGAGCATGGCTTGATGGATCTGCCTGATTACAGATAATGAATCAGGCTGATCCATCGGCATGGCAAGGTTATGTCAAACCTAGCACCCAGTCAAGACTTGACTGAATTTTCAAGGACTGGCTGAATTTGCATTCATTGTTACGATTGTCTTATCCTGAAATCTAGGGACTGGTCTTTGTACTCTCAACTGGCTTTTAGTCACAATTTCAGATACATACATACGTACAAGGTGTGTCAGAAAAGTTCTAGGACTGGTGTCACAAAATATTTATTCGTGATTGTCCACTGCAAGTTCTTGCACAGGGCCAGACGATCAATCAGCATGTCTACAAAGAGATACTGCAGTGTTTGCTTCGTTCAGTGCGCGAGTAGAGGCGAGAGTTGTGGCATTACAAGTCGTGACTGCAATTTTTTCCTCTTCCCCAAGCTCAAGGGGGTCATCAAGGGGACCCGTTTGGAGACGTGGACGACATGAAAAAGGCCGTGACGACAGAGCTGCGGAGGATCCCGGAAGAATCCTTCCAGAAGTGCATGAAAGCGAGGCAGAGAACGATGGGAAAGTGCATTAGACTCCAGGGGGATTACTTCGAAGGGGAAAACTTGTAGTTTGTAGTTTGGATTCTAAATAAATCCTTTGTGACACCAGTCCTGGAACTTTTCTGACACACCTCATATATACATTAGATCAAACTTTTTTATTACCAGTGATTTCCTTTTGGCTACTTATGGTCTCTTCAGCAAATGTTTGAGCTGTACTACTTTTTACGAGCAGATGTTTGCAGATCCCTCATGTCGACCATCGCAGTCACCCTATAATCATCCCACTCTGTCAAAGCTCCCATTGATGCTGTAAGTGTGAGATTAAGGTAAACTATCTGAGATTGTGGTTAAGAGAGGTAAGAGAGATGTCCATTTCGTATAGTTGACTCAGCTCTTGCTAAGCTGGGTGAGTGACAGGAGGGAGGGGAGCTCAGGGCCAGCTGTTTTTCTGATGGGTTACCACAAAGGTCTGGACCCCGTGGATGATCCTCACCCATCCTGACCTGAGAGTCAGATCTGCTGTCAACAGCCTCCCAGGAATGATCGTGTTGGAGTCTTTCATCTCAGAGTCACGTTGAGATCAGCTGTACTATCTCATCCTGGACGCTCCCAGGCTTCAGAGTGAATCAGCAACTGTAGCCTGAGGGGCAAAGAAAGCTGATCCTGCGTGTTACAGTCAGCTGAAAATGAGAACAAGATTTTCATTTTTACTGTCAGGAGGCTTTATTTTGAAGGTCAGAGGGATAAATAGTATTTTTATTGTTGAGTACATACAAACTGTTTGAGTTGTGAATCTTCCTAAAGGTTAAAACTCAATACAACTCCAATTCTGGGATCACGATTTGATTCAACATTGATTTATTTCAAATTGATTCACAAACCACAATACATTCCCTGTTTGTTATAAAATGGTGCCTTTTTCGGGGTCTGCTTCTGTTTGCAGTGCATTAAGAGGAAGCACAATAAAATGTGTTTAAGATATACAGCTAATGTGTTTGTATTGTTTGTATCAACTAAATTTAATCATATAGATTCACCGCAGACAACCAAAAAGAAACTGGAAATTGAAAAATGATAACACAATAGCTAGAAAGATGCAGCCACCACACCAGGAACAACACATAATTTAGAGAAAGGCTGTGCTGGACTGTTTATGAAAATGTACTTTTATTGGAAGGAAGTATGCACAAACATGAGATTAAAAAAAAAGTGCTGCTACTGAGATGTTGTTTCAAAGAATCTTAAAAACATATAGCTTTAGCTTTACTTATTTAACAAAACTAGAAAGCACTTGGAAAGTGCAAACCTCTGCCAAGGTAGCTCCCATATTGCTGTTACATCTATAAGCAATTGTTCCATGATAAAGTTACCATAATATTCCTTGACCCTGAAAACCCACACCTAGCACTTCGAATCATGTTGATATCACTATTAGTTAGATAGTTTTTGTGTAATCATGCTAACAACGAGACAAAGAAACAAACAAACATACGCCAGCAAAAACATAACCTCCTTGGCAGAGGTAACAAACACCTATCTATTAAAACGCATGTCAGTTAGCATTACAGGGTATTATCACCACCTATTGTTAAGGAGTGTGATTCGATAGCCCTCCACTGCATAAAAACTCCCCATTTAGAATAAAACAAATAATTTTTTCCTCACATTTTTTGCCCAGACAAAGGCTCAGCACCCACTGAAAAAGGGTCCGCAACCCACACAGTCTAGAGCACCAAGGGAAATTCCAAGTGATACCTTCAGGATGGTTAACCCCGATCAAACCCCCCTTCCCCCCTCACTGCTGGCCCTCTGTTTCCAGTGCAAGTGCTCTCCATTTGTCTCTGTGGATCAAATGTCCCGACGACTGCTCTGTTGATCAGCGAGCCTCCTTATAAGGTCGGAGCAGCGAGAGCAAAGCCTTGAAAGAGAGAGAGAGAGCTCTACCAGCCCTTTCCCTTTATTTACACAGACTCCGGGTGCACACAGGCATGGAAAATCCACCCTATCGGACCCTGCTCACAAGCCCCTAGAATATATTTTTACTCTCCAACTCTTCGAATGTCACTGCAATCTCATTTTCTTCCCTCCAGCTCCACTGCAAGAAGGATGTGATTTACACAAAGTTGTGTTTCAGCTTTAAACAGGCCGTGCAATGTTTAATTTTTTCATTGCGGCCCCATTAAGAAGGCCAGTAAAAGTGTGTGTGGTTTGGGATAGTGAAGAGTATGAAGCAGTAAATGTCTGACTTGTCTCAAACACCATTTCATCTATAAGACGTAGATGACCGATCCTTTAAATTTGACATCCTCAGCAGTCCTTGGAGCACAGATCAGGATTCATACTGTGGCGAACCCAGGGACGACGGAGTCCCTCATAGCATGTGAAACAGGAATTTCCTGCGCTGGAGGGCTGTTAACCTGAATCTTAGGGTTAATCTGTCTGGAAAGTGGTAATATGACTTTTTTTCCTGCTTCGATTTGGACATGTGACTGGTTGAGTAAACACGTATTCAGAGAGAGCGGTGCGTGAACAGTGCCTGCATTCAGCCCTGCAGTCCTCCACCCACGTCCCTTTAACTCTCCAACATGGCTTTGTAGATCTTATTCTGAAGAGGTTTGAAGCTGATTTTTTAAGTTTTAAGCAAACTTTTCCCACACTATATACAAGAATTCAGTCTCAAAATGCTTAGCTTTAGCTTGGGCTGGGCAATGTATTGATTAAATTGATTAATTCGATT
Organism: Cetoscarus ocellatus; assembly: GCA_037902135.1. Classification (NCBI taxonomy): domain Eukaryota; kingdom Metazoa; phylum Chordata; class Actinopteri; order Labriformes; family Labridae; genus Cetoscarus; species Cetoscarus ocellatus. The sequence goes on from JBAMNC010001480.1 coordinate 285,543, forward strand.
AATTTTCTGCAGAAGATTTAAAACCAAAAATCTAGCTTTTTTTTCTTGACTTACTCCAATTGCAAGTTGTTGCAATGTTTGAAAATAAAAGTTTTCAGTTTATGATGTTAGGCCCTTTCAGGTTTTACACAAGAACTTTTTGAGGCATGTGTTTGTTTGTTTTTTTAATGAGATTAAATATTGATCAGAGAGTAATATGGTAATATCCTGTGAAAATACCTCAGCTTTCAGTGTTTATGTAGAGAAACCTGCCTATGTTTGAACTACATAATCAACATTTTATGACACACTTTAACTTTAAGAGGGAAATTCTTTTTGGTACTATATAAGGGAAACTTGAATCTTGTCACTTTTTTTTTTTTTTTTCGAGAGAGAAAGTCAAGTAAAATCAGAAATTGAGTATTGTGAAAAATCATTGAGGATTTTATTTTCAGGCCATATCATCCGGCTCTAGTTTTACCTCACGGCTGCTTTCAACTTTTCCTAAACCCTGTAGTTAACTCACTGAGAGACGAACACATGCTCACTTTATTAGCAGACCACAAATGGAAGTGCAGGTAACAGGATTGTGTGTGTGTGTGTGTGTGTGTGTGTGTGTGTGTTAGTGCGTGTTTGGTGGGGGCTTTGGCGACACAGCAGCTCATTTGCAGAGACTTTTACGTTTTAATTATCACAGGTTCCCGTCTAACCCCACCAATTAAAAATGATGTATGGATTTACGTTCAGACGAGTGCCGACTCTCAGGAAACGCACATCCATCAAGCTAACAACTCGTTCATTTACTGTGTTGGCTGGAGATCGGGACGCTGTGATTGGCTGGGAGGGTTGCTACACTGAGAACGTTCATTTTGGAGGAAAGTTGTGGGTGAAAGGGATGTTTTCGTTTTTGTAATGAGCTCTCCAGAAGCAGATATTTGTGAGCCCTAATTAGGCCAAATTGGACTCCTATGTTTTCTTAGTAACAATTAATGCTGCCTTTGCTGGTGTTGCATAATTTTGCTGACATGAGATCTGCACATTTTTTTCTTGTTCTAAACTACTCATATTAAGACTTTACCTTATATTCTGTGTATAGATCTTTCCAATAACAAGTGTGCATGTTTTCCACACCACTCTCTCCCTACCTCCCTCCATTCAAGAGCTAGCTTTATTGGCATGGATGTTTTAGGGTATTATCAAAAAGGATAATAGTAAATTAGAAGGATGTAAGTTATTACCGTATTTTCCGGACAATGAGTCGCACTTTTTTTCGTAGTTTGGCTGGTCCTGCAACTTATAGCCAGGTGCGACTTATATCTCAAAATATTTATAATTTAACATGTTTTTAATTGTTAATTCATTCTAACTGGCATGAACCAAGGAGTAAACATTAACGTCTACAGTAGCAAGAGGGCGCTCTAGACTTGGGAAATATATGCTGATCCTGTACCACTGAAACATTAACTCAAAGACAACTGAGAGAGACTGAACACAAACAAAATGCCCCCAAAAGGAAAATCCTATTCTGCAGATTACAAACTGCAGGTATTAAAATGTGCAGCAGAAAATGAAGAAAGCTAATCGCGGGCTGAAAGCAAGATGGCCAGAGCTGGAGGAACGAGTCCACAGATGGGTGCTTGAACAACTTGCTGCCGGGAGAGGCTTGTTAGTTACATCTCCACGCCCTGGAAGTTGCCAAGGACATGAATAGAAATGACTGCAGGCGGGCCTTCTTGGTGTTACAGCTTCATGCAACGCAACCACCTCTAAATCAATGCAACTTATATTCCAGTGCAACTAATAGTCCAGAAAATAGGCTAAGAAAAAAAAAAAAAGATTATGATGAAATAGGTATGAAAACTGGGATAATATAATAAAAAAGGAGAAAAAAAAAAACAAAGAGTAACATGAACGATCTTACAGTTTTGCATTCTTGCTGTTGATGTGGGATTTTCTGGGTGTCACTTGTATTTTGTGTGTGTTATTAGGGGGACTGTATTCCTCTCTCAAAGCCTGGTATTTCAGACAGGATGTGAGGAGGTAAAGCTCTGACTTTACTCCTTCACTGGGAGCCAGCTGTTTTGACAACCCATCTCTTTTGCTAGTCTATGGTCAACGAGTCTGTACCTCGTCAGGACTTTCCCCAGTGAAGTGACCTTCCCATGCGGATGGACCAGCCTGTCATCAGGCAGATCCATCTAGCAAAGCTCCAATCTACCTTGATTGTGTTCAGCTCAAAGTGGAGCAGCCCAATTAGCATTCGTTTGAGCAGGAAGAGGTGGAAGCTACGAGCAAGATGACAGCAGGAAGTGACTGCTTGTACAGAGATTAGCATAGATGCTAACAGTTTCAGTAGCAGTTTATCCAATCTGGACAGCATTTCTTTATTTTGTTTATAAAAAGAATATTTTCATTCCATTTCTGACATGTTTTGCTAAGAGTTTGTTTTATGAGTTGGCTCACATTCAGTCCTTTGTACTGTTTCAGTAGCCCCTGCCCACTACATACTACCAATTCGCAGTTGTGAATGAGCCATTTGTTTGCAAACCATTCTTGAATGCAAATTGCCTGCAAATTTAAGAATGGCTTGCAAACAAAAGGCTCATTCACAACTGTGAATCTCATTGTTCACTTAAAAGAGCTGTTCAAAAGATTTGACTTGTTCGCAAATGTCACCTCTCTTGCACAAACCACTGAGGAAATAAGTCAACAAAACAAAGCCTCTGTTTAGGAGTAGAAGATAATATGATGCTAGTAGAAGATAACGTAACATAACGTGGTGAAAACAAGTCAGAACAAGCACACAGGACTGTTTAGAGTTGCTGAAGAGTTTGTCTGATGACTGTAGGCAGGGGCAGGCTATAGCTACCCACTGACTCCCAGTGTGAGCTAAGCTTATTAATGGTGGGCTAGCTTTGGCCGTCTCTTCCTTGTTACTGCATGCACAGTTGCTCACAGTCAAAACAATAGTGTCTATCTGCTTGTCATGAACTTGGGCAAGACACGAAAACAAAAAAATGTTGGCGTGTCCCTTGAAGTCATACATTATAAAAAGACTGAACACAGCAACAAGATGCCATGTAGTTATACTACATTAACAAGGTCCCTCCAAGGTGGCAATTGCAGAGCAGACTGGATAAACAAGCAACACTGAGGATTAGAGACAAAGTGGTCAGCAAGTTAACAATGGAGCACATTAAAGATGTATTATACTTACTTCCTTTCAAAATCAGAAGGTGTCCAGCAGTCCCATCAACTCAGAACCGGCAGAAACCAGTTGGACCAAGGTACACCTATCTACAGCCTGGAGAAGTCCGGTCAGAAGTGGTCTTCATGGAAGAAAAAGCTATATATCCAACATGGAAACAAGGCCAAGTCACTCAATTATGCATGAAAACAGAGAAACTAGGGAGCAGAAAAATGTCAGCAGGTGCTCTGGGCTGATGATCAAAATGTGAAATATCTGACTGCAGCAGAGGGGAGTTTGTTGGCTGAAGCGCTGGGGAGCAGTGCAATAATGAGTGTCTGCAGGCAACAGTGAAACAATGAAGAGTTGGGGATTTGGTCAGTATTGATGGCGTCCTTGGTGCTGGGAAATCGAATACTTATCCATCATACAATACCAGGGAGGCGTCTGATTGGCCCATAATTTATTCTGAATCAGGACAACAACCCAAAACATACGGCAAATGTCTCTAAGAACTACCTTCAGCAGAAAGAAGAACAAGAAGTGATGGCATGGCCCCCACAGAGCCCTGATCTCAACATCACAGAGTCTGTCCGGGATTACATGGAGAGACAGGATTTGAGTCAGTCTACATTCGCAAGATTTGTGGTCCCTAGAGTTCCTTCAAAAACTTAACATGTATTTTGTAACATCCTCTTTGTGTCATTTTAGTGCATTGTACATGCAGAAGATAAAGTGTGTTTTATGGGAGAGAGAGTCCAAAAACCTCTGAATGATTGTATTTTTTAGAAAAAGAATTCACCTCACATGCTTTGGCAAAACTCTCTCAAAGCTCTCACGCCAATAAAGCAAATTTATATTGACTGACTAGATTCCCAGGACTCCGTGTGTGACTCCTTTCTGTAACATTTCCATCAGATTTAATGAACATCAGAGCCAAATCAAGATCTTAACTAAATCATTGAAGTCAGACGATGAATGTATTCACCTCCCAAAGGTGAATTATCGTGACTGGGATGTTTGTCTGCTTTGTGGAGTCTTGGCTCTGCCGCTGAGCTGCTGGACTCAGACATGCAGTTATATAGATAATGAGGGAGTGGAGCCGGACAGGGGACAATCAGAGTGTTTGTGAGCACACGTGGGCTCAGTCAAACCTGCAGAGGTCAAGGCTTGCAGACCTGGAGCAGGATTTAGAGACTAGTGCTCCTAAAAGTATAAAATATTTTGGCATAACTTGGGTTCATATGTTTGAATTCAGTGACTGTTGAAGAAGAAAGAAGAAGACATACTTTTCAATTCTTAGGAAAAAGTTAAATACTGGGTGCTAGACAAACAGTAGTATCAAAAAGAGACAAAAGTTCTACACACCAGATGCTGCTCCAAAGTTGGTTTATTGAGGTTTATCACCACAGATGTGGTGTTTCGGGTCCTGGCCTTTGTTTAGGCTGATGTGGTGACGCTAATATTTACTCATCAGATTGCAAATAACTGAGGCATCTTAATATTATCAATGAAAATGAAGCAAATATCTTTTTAAATTTTTTTTTACTTTTTTTTGCATTTTATTTTACTGTTTTTATTTGTGTTTTTCCTGTTACTTTACAAACATTTTACAGAAAAAATACAATAAAAGAAAATAAAAGTTGCAAAAATACAGCAAACGCAGTGGATGGAAAAAAGGGGAAAAGCGTGTGAAAAGTAAAGTAGGATAATAATATCACAGAGGATAAAAAAGGATATAATTAAATAAATAAATAAAAAAATAAACAAATAGTTCAGGGGCTGCATAGCGGCACAGCAGGTAGTGCACGTACGTCACAGCAAAAGGGTCACCAGTTTGATCCCCGGCTCGAGCAGGGCCTTTCTGTGTGGAGTTTGCATATTCTCCCTGTGCATGCATGGGTTATCTCCACAGATGAAAAACATGCTCAAAACATGCTCAACTCCAAGTACTTTATCCTACATCATTCATCAACATCATTCCTTTTCAGTTTATAATCATTACAGATGTTTATGTAATATTAGATTGATCTCTCTATCCATGTTTGTATTGATTATACCTCCATGATAAATACCTTTACGACCATAGAGACATGAAGAACCTCTTGAAAATGAGATGCCACATCTCAAGAGACCAACCTTGAATAAATCTATGATCAGCAGAGACAAATGTGATGAGGACAGATTTATGATTTGGGTGTCCATGAGTTTTGTCGCAATCATAAATTCTTATGTTTAGTCCCTTTGTCTCTGCCTGGATGGATACATCTCTGGATGTGTGTATATGTATATTTGTATATATGCATATATGTTTATCTTGAGAGTATGGCTTCAGCCTGCTCTACTGTAAAGTGCCTTGAGATAACACTTGTTATGAATTGGTGCTATACAAAAAAATATTGATTGGTTGATTGATAAGTAAATGCTTTAGCTGCAAACACAATGAATCTGAGGAGGAAGCTGGTGCAGTTCTCAGATTTACCCTCACACCCTGTAAGTGAGAGTTTGATCTTCTCCAGTTGAAGGTGATCCATAACTTAGCTCTGAGGGCATGATGTGATAGGACCTGTGTATGTTTCCACTTTAATAGTATCAGTCTCTGAGACAGAAGAGTTCCAAATACTATCACATTTTGTTTTAAGGTACTTAGTGGCGAATCTAATTTTTTAACTCCAAATAGAGCCAATAAAGGACATTTTTTTCCCCATTTTAATAGTTTCTTTTACCACATTACTGACCTTTTAAGTATTCACGTTTTTATCACCACAACAGATAAACTATTTTTTTTATCCTCACTTCTGTTTCTAACAATAACAGATTATGATCTAAACCTAAATTATTAATGCATATCCTTTCAGGGTATCACGTGTGTAGTTTTGTTACCAAGAATGGAAAAGGCCTCCTCCATTAAACACCTTTAAGCTGCTTTCCATTAGAAAGAATCTCTCCACTCAAAGTCTGACATTTATGAAGGTGAGTTTACAAGCCCCTCGTGAATATGCTCCTATTCATAAATGAGGGGTAAATCTGTGAGGAAATGCATGCATGTTTCTATGAATGTCTGTGAGCCTGTAAAAAAGCAGCCGGCCTGTTAGCCAGGCAGGCAGCGAGCAAGGCCCTGGGGCAGTCTGGGTAATTACTGGCGAGTCATGAAGGCCAAATGGAATGTTTACTCTACCCTGGGGTCAGCAGGCGTTATGAGAACACGCTTCAGAAAGCCTTGACAAGATTTGCAATGGGCCACTTTGTTGTTGCTGTCCCTCTTTAAAAGATAATTAGCTTTGCACCGTGGCTAGTTTGAAGGTTTAAAAGCTTTGCAGCACTGTATTCAAACCTTTTATGGCCTGGAGATTAATCCTGCATGCTCCAAAAGCTCTATTTGTCATGCAGTCACATTTTTGTCTTCGGCTTGCTTTGACTTAGTTAACCAAAGCTTCCTGTTAAGTATCTTGCGTGCTGCAGTTTGAGAATAATAGGCTGTAAATTATATTCCAGGGACATGACTCAGGTAAACACTCGGGCCATAAACAGCTTTGTTTGACAGTCCCGCCCATGCTCTATGTAAACCTCACAAATCAGCTCCCTGAGTATGATCTTTAGGCATAACTGTCAGCTGCTCAGGCTGTGGCCTGGCCCTGGGCTCTTGACCTTCGACCCCAGGGGACTGGGTTCACTGAATGGTGAACCTTGTGGCTCGGAGGGTAGACCCTCTTCGACTGGTCAGGAACCAGGCAGACGCCTTGAGGGCTAATGGGAGACATCAAGACTAAAAAATTAACAATTTGTCCCATGTTCACCTCTGCTGAGGTGAACATGGGAGTTATTTAGCACAGGGGAGAATATTGATTGCACATTTAGAAACAACTAATCATAAGATTAATAAAAAGAACCACTTAAATAAGACATTAATCTGAAGGGTCAAACATCATTTTCACTTGCATCATTGGAATTGTAAAAATTGAAATTTCTTTTTACATTAAGTTTTTTTAATTATATTGAATACCATAATTTTTCGTATATAATACGCCCTCATTTATAACACGCATCCCATTTGTGATGTTTTTTTCCAGGAAAAACACTGTATTTAAATATAACACACACCCACATTTTGCCCAAACCTTACTCTCTTTGACAACTCAAAAATGACCTTTATTCAAAGTTTTAATCAATGACATTTCAGTATTTTTACAACAAATACCGTACACGATTTTTTCTCTCAACCGGATGCGGAAACACCTTTTGCTTCACACATGCGCAGTTACTCTATTTCTGCAAGAGCATGCGTAGTCTTAGTGTACCGGCCAATCAGAGAGCAGATATCAAGCTAGCTATTTTGGTCCCCTTGCTCACAAGATGGCAGCGCCTTGTGTTTGCATGTGAGTGGTACTGTAACACTTGAGAATTACACGATCATTACACAAAGGTAAACTAATTAAGACCCAAAATATTGGAGTATAACAGTTTAACAGTCAGTTTAATAAGAATTACAAAAGTTTGGCGGCAATGTTTCGCAGAGAGAAAGAGAATATTTTGGCTTTTTGTTTCAGATGTTTTGTAATCGAGATGTTGCTGAGACGAAATATTTTACATATTTTCTTTGTACTTTTGTACACCCGAAAATTAGACCTTATTTAAGAGCAAAAAAATGTGTGTTATAATCGAGAAATGAGTGTATGTGTCACATCAGTGAAAGTACCTATGTCTAACTACAACCTCCCCTCAGGTGACTGTATGTTACACAAGCTCTGTGCTTTCCATCCTGCACGTACATTTCAAACCAATTTATAGTTAATTAAACTCAGGCAGTAAATAGCCTTCTCCGCATGAGCGGGGGACTCGTTTAAAGAGCGACAGACTGATCTCGCGCTCTCAGCTGACTTGCTGTTCTTGGCACAAAACAACTCTTCAAATCCAGGCCAAAGTCTGGGCGGTACTAATCATTTTTCCTTCTCAGTCCGAGCCATAGCTGTGGCCCTCAGCTTCTTTTCAACAGTTTGTTCATCCACTGGAGCCAAAAATGTGTTCAATATGTCTTCTTGTTAAAGTGAGAACTAGCTTGATTTTTCTGCCTGCTTTGACTCCAACATGATTTTTAGATTAGTAACACTCCCTGTCCTTTAGTGAGAGCTTCAGCCTGCTGTATCCACCATGTATCTCTCTCTATCTGCTCACATGATGTAATGATGTGAGTCACTGTTTCTTCTCCAAACAGTAAATAAATATGGGTTAAGTTACCCCTGCGATAAGACTGATAGGATCTCTTTCCGCCAGGGTAAGGTATAGGGGAAGTGTGATCATACAGTATCAACCGGTTCAGGGGGATTTTACGTGAAGCCTCTCTTGTTGGCTTTTCCTGCTGTCCGAAATCCATGTGACAGAGATCTGTGTGGAGATATCAGCACCGCTTCCCACCACAACAAAGCGAGCTGGGGCCTCCTGCTTAAAGGCCAATGCTGCAGCAAAAACTCTGCCAGCACATATCCGCTGGAAACAGAGCTGTGGAGGATATCAAGATCCTGAAAGAAGGGTTTATTTGAGATCTCCAAACTGGATTCTTGGTGTTCTGGCTTTGGTGTTGAAATGAAAAGTGAACCCAAGACCAGTGAATAAACATCATAGAGAGATTTAAAGCTGTAGTAGGAGGGAGTAGTTCAGAACCTACAGAAGGAGTAGTTTTAACCTTTAGATTGAGGTGCAAAGAAAATATTCACTTTCAACGCTAATTTAGCAGAAGCCTTGCCCAAATAAATAGAAAAAAAATTTCATCACCTTTAGTAACTAAAGTTTTTATTTTAATTATTTGCGTCAAAATTCATGCATCAAAGTCATCTTCGTCCCTACTCTACCTCTGCTGTCCCTCTGCTTTTACTGTTTACTTTTTTTACACTGTAAAAAGGTTGTTGTAAATTTTACAATAACTTACTGGCAACAAGATGCCAGTAAGTTACTGTAAATGTTTACAAAGTAGCTTTACCCTATTTTTATTTACTGCATTATTACTAGTTTTACTACTGTATTTTTATTCAGGGCATCATTACTGTCTTTCAGTTTACAGCATAATTACTGTATTTTCAAAAACAGCATCCTTCCTGTTTTGTCATTTACATTTTCATAACCATATTTTATGATACAACTTTTCAATGCATTTAAAATTACAGTGAACTTGCTGTATTTTAATTAATACTCATATATATTTCACTACTTTTCTGATCATTTATGAGCAAGATTTCATTTTGTAAAAATAACAAAATGACATACATCAATTTTTGTCCAGCATAATACATTTACTCAAACATTTGTTTCCCCAAAAACTGAGAAATTTACTCAACGAAATCTTATCTGTTATTGGTCAGTTTTCCTGGGGGAAAAAAAAAGATTTTCTCCTGATCCATTGCCCTTTTCAGTAATTTACTGTATAATATAAAGTAACATAAAGAAAAAAAATATTTACATCCAGTAGGTTACTGTAGTAAAATGTGATTAACAGTGTTAATTTTACAGAAATCAGTTTGCCATTTACAGTAATTTACTGTATAGATTTTTTTTTACCGTAGGTAGCTGTAGATATTACGGTAAAATAATGTCAAATTTCAAAAAATCAGTTACATTGGAGGAGGTAGTTTTAATAACGAATATCTTTTTAACAAAAAGATCAGGCTCTGGTCACATCAGTAACTGAATAACCCATCCAGAACCTATGCTGAATGAAAGCATTGTGTAAAATTGATGTTAGTCATGTCATTAAATAAAACAGACCAATAATTTACTAACCTGACCCACAAGATGGACCATTCAATATATTTCACTAGTCCCTTGTGGAAAAAGCCAAGAGAAAGTGGGAATGGGCAAAACCTTTTAGAAAGGATTCCAGCAGGTGATTGGACGATTGTTCTGTCAATCACAGTCATTACAGGCCAGTCAGATTATGTAGCAGGTGATTGCCACTGCTGTGGCATAAAGGACAGAATGTGAGCCACTTTGTAAAAAAAAGCCATCTGCAAAACATGTTGGAAGTGGCATGAAAATATATTTTCTATAGTGAAGTTTGGAGTGTTGATGTTAGTTTTATTTATTTAGTTAAGAAAAGTGGTCCAGATCTGATAAAAATGCTATTGAAGTTGTTAGCGTCTATGCTATCACTACACCCGCAGTCACTTCCTGCTGCCCTTTCACTTGAAGCTCCCACTTCTTCCTCCTCTAAAGGATGCTGATTGGACCGTGTCGCTTTGGGCCGCTCATAATCATTGTAGATTGGAGCTTGGCAGGATGGATGTGCCTGATGATAGACGTTAAATCAGGCTGATCCAGCTGCTGTGCAAGGTTAGTGATTTTGGCCTGTAAGTGGGTATGTAAGAGGAACAGCATCCTTGCAATCCAAAATAAATGAACTATTAAAGAGTATGGCAAAACAACTAGGTATTAGTTCTTTGTTCAAAAGAAAACTTAATATTGAATACCCAAACTTCTCCCTACAGTCTGGTAGCATCCTGTCCTGCTGTAACCTGCTGCTGGTACAGTGCAGACTTATTCATCTCATCAACAAATCACATCATCAGTGAGAGGAAACGGAACAGCCGGCGTTGTTATGAAAGCCGTCCCTGTTCTGTCTGTGTGGTGCTAGAATCTCAGCTCTGCGTCAGTACAGCACATCTCTCTGGTATGAGGCCTTCTGTGAGATCCGGGGCTTCATAGGGGCGACTACCTTACTGAGAGAGCAGTGGTGCATAGTCTTGGCAATGAGATATGCAAAAGGCATTTTATTCCTTTATCACACATAAAAATCACTAAATCATGCAGTAATGAATCATCAACAGGCTCTCTCTGTCCTCTTTTTATATCTGTATCTACTGTCCTGTTTACAATAAAGGTTAATACCCAATAATATAAATCTTTAAGATATGAATATGTGGTAGGAGGTGACAGCAAGATGCAAAAAAATTGATCAATAAATGAAAGTTTAAAATAGTGCTGTGTAGGGCTGAACTAGTTTAGAAAAGATCTAATTTGGATTTTTCTGGCAGATTCTGTGATTTCAATTTGATTCACAATTATCTTCAAATCAAGCTTCAGTGTAATATTCACTATGTTTACAGTAAAGACAACAGGAAGTAAGCCCTTCTGAAAATGCAAAGTGTCTGCAAATTTGTAAAATAGTTGACACAACAATCCTGGGTCAGTCAGGAGTGCTGCAAAAAAATTGCAGCTTTGGCGATCACATGATTGCGTTGCGATTTCGATCAGAAAAAGATAAATCTTTCAGCCCTAGCACTGTGGATTTTTACACGTTCAATAACAAGCAACTTAATTTTACCACAGTGATTTCTTTTAGTTAAAACTGATGCACAAACACATTACGATTATAACCTTCGGCCAAGCTGTATTTAAAGGAATCAGGATGCAATGCAGCTGTTGGATTGTGAAGTTGAAATGCTGAAGGACATTAACTTTAAAGCCCTGGCCAATGGATCTCTTAGCAACACATACCGTGGCGTGTTTATTACAAGTTAATTGCATTAACTGTTGATGTGAAATTAACTGTCAGGGCTCAGATCGTCTAGCATGTTTGATTTTTGCTCTAACTGGGATCCTTTGTTCTCTCACTTCAGATACTGACCAATGAGCGCTGGGAGCTTGGCACACATGCAGAGCTCCCAGTGCGTGTTGGTTGTGGTTTTGCCGGCATTTGTCTATGCGTTTGTTTGTCTGTCCGTCTGTCTATCTGTGAACAAGATAAATGTAAAAAAAAATCTGAGCAAATGTTGATGGAATCTCAAAGAAATGTTGGTCATGGTACAACAAGGAGGTGAGTAGAATTTGGTGGTCATCTGAATCCAGATCCATATTTTTTTAATGATTTCTAACATTGGGCAGTATTGCGGTTTTCCACATTTTCTGTAATAACTCGGTTAACATTGTCAGAAATGCCTTGGTAAAGGTTTGTGCTGTCGGAGCACTTCTACTAAATGATAACATTTGGAAAAACAAAAATAACAAAGAGTATAATAGCAACGGAATAATAATATACATAGCACAGAAGCATACAAGTATAGTAATCTTAATATAGTGATTTTTTTTGGGCTGTCTTTAGCATCAGCCCTCCTCCCAACTTAATCACAATGGTCACTGAGTGGTGTCCCCGGTGGTTTGTGCATGCACCTGCAGTTTAGTTTTGTATGTATTTCTTTTGAAAATTACATAAAATACTAATCTTAGTCTACAAATAGAAAACGTAACATAATGCAAAAAAACAAACATGTCACAACAAGCACACAGGACTGTCTAGAATTGCTGAAGAGTTTATCTGATGACTGTAGGCAGAGGCAGGCTAACACTACCCATTGACTACCAGTGTTTAAGCTAAGCTTATTAGCGATGGGCGACCTCTTTCTTGTTACTGCACGCACAGTTGAAAAAATGGTGTCTATCTAACTGTGGCAACTGAGGCAAGACATGGAAACAACTTAAAACTTAAAGTTTGTTTTGAATGTGAAAGAATAAAATTGTATGCATGATCAAAATTGGATTTGATTCTCAGGTAATTATCAAAATTCCAATTTGAATTGCAATTTAACTTGTGGTCACTTCATAACCCCTGTAGTCAACCCTGAAACCAGTCCCATAGATGATTCATATGTAGCGGCACAGTTTGCTTAAGACAGAGGGTGCTCGGTCGAGTCTGATTCCGGTAAGAGAGCTGTGAAATGACACAACCCGCGCAGCTCAGACCATCTGCAGAGCTCCTGGACAAACTCAGAGAGTGCCAGAGCATGCCAACTGCTTCCTGTTAGCTGCTCATTCCCAGAATGTCGGAGGATGTCAGCTGGATCAAAGCTGGCTGCCATCAAGGAGTCATTAACATCAACATGGAACAAAATCTAATGTCTGGCTTGATTAAACCATTGTGTGTTTATAGTGGGCGGTTAGTTCACATGTTTTTGTTAGCATTACTTTAGTTTTAAATCCTGACCCAATACATCTGCACAAAACTGCCTCTTGGAAAATGTTGACTCTTTATTCAGGAGAGGATCAAACGAAGGGTGAGTGTCTAAATGAAAAGCTAATAAATGACTGAGTACTGGAGGAAGTCTCATGTGTCTTCAGTCCAAGTTTGGCTCTGATCAGGAATGTAGGTCCACTTCCTTACCTTCTGTATCTGACTGTAATTACAGGCCTGGATATTTCCTGCTCCAGTTTACAGTGCTAACAGAGTGATAGGGCCCCTCCGTGAGTGAAAAACGCATGCCCATGCAGCGTTTGTCAGCAGTACTAATGGCCAACATAAATGTACATTTCTCTGCCAAATGAAGGATTAGAGAGTGTATATTTGGAAGAGCTTCACCTTCAGTTTATTTGCATGTCTGTGAATACGATTCGCCGCCTGAGAAGAAACGCTGCATATTTTCAGTGGCCGTGCCACATAATTGAAAAATGTTGGGTATCAAATGAAAGGCTCTGGTCCAGGTGTGTGTAAAAGTAAATGCTCACACTTTTTCTGCTGGAATGCAAAGACTTGGGAAAACATCTTTTTTTTGCGAGCACCCAGTGAAGGTGGGGGAATGAAAACAACATGGAATGAATGCAGGGCCTCAGAGCGGCGTGTCCGGCATGTGCTGACGAGAGCCAGAGACCAGACCTAATCCACTCGACCGGATCCAGCGGACAGAGGCACATGCATACACAGAAAAGTGCCTGCTCATGCACAAACACACCAAAAACTGCTAATGGTGCTCAAAACTAGTTAAAAGGAAAAAGGGAAAGGAAATGTGACATGATTATTGAGCGAAGTTTGCAACTGGGAAGAGGTTGTCCTGGAGTTCTACAAAGATTAAGTCAATGTATTCAATATTTCTACTTCTGCACTACACTTAGCGGTGAGCCTGCCTGGTTTCATCATTCTTCTATAGTGCTCAACCACTTCTGAAAAGAATAGATCTTGTTTCCTCTCTCCCTCAGAATTAAAGGCTCATATCCAATTTGCCTTTTATTTTCAAGGTCTTAGAAAAAGTGGATGCAAAGCAGCTTTTAGCTGTTTTGAATAAGCATGAAATTATGGATATGTTTCAATCTGGTTTTGAATGCAGCACTCAACACAGACGGCCCTTCTTAAAGTCAAAAAACGATCTGTTGATGCAATCTGACGCGAGTGAATGTTCTGTCCTGCGTTTCCACCAAGCAGCCTGGTTTTGTTCGGCTCAGTATGGCACACAATTACAGTTGGTCTCACTGTCAAATACGGAGGAAGGTACCCAAATAACTGATCAGCTGTCACACTTTTTTGGCACCCTGTGCTGAGCGTACAAAGCCAACCCTGAAGGCTGGAGCTAAAAATGCTGCAGTCTGTTGATAGGTCACAAGAATCATCACTTCCTGTGTGACAGCAGCTAAAACGAAATCAACATACTGTTGTGTGTTGGCACCCCTCATGGATCTGCGAGTGACTTTTCTACTTCTTTTTATGTCTTTTGCTATGAAGAATGTCCACATGAAACAATGCTCTATGGAGTACTTTCTAGGTAATGCAGAGGGAGTTGGACGTAGCTGGCGCGACCCTCATCTTCCAGCTTACCCCTGCCCCCAGGTGAGGGTTCAGCTGGCAATGGAAAATGTAATTGAGTCCATGGCTTACTGCTCTAAACTGTACTGAACAAAATGGGACCACTCAGTGGAAATGTAGTGTTGGACTTGGTTGGTATGTCAGGAACCACCTTGGATTGGATCACTTCATATTAATCTAACAGAAAATTTTACTTATTTGTATAGCGCCAATTCATAACAAATGTTATCTAAGATATTTTACAATAGAGCAGGTTGAAGCCATACTCTTCACTTAGAGATACACATATGCATATGTACATACATGAAATAAACCTATGATAATTTGTTGAAGGATATGTTGTGAGATGGAGCAGTTTTCCACATTTTTCCTAGTAACTCAATAAGTTCCCAACTGATTTTGATGATGAGGATCCAGGAATTTCTATTGGTATTTTTAACAGTGTGAGATCTAGCAGCTTTCTACATTTTCACTAACAACTCAAAAAGTTCTCAAGAAATGTTGGTCATGGTACAAGAGAGAAGTGGTTAGATTTTGGTGGTGATCAGAATCTGCATGTGGATCCAGGAATTTTACAAAGATTTGTAAACAGTGCAAGATCAGGCAGTTTCCACATCTTTGTAGAAAAGTTGAACATATTTCAACTTCAATTGTGTACGATGGCAGAGAAAAATGCTTGGCAGGCATGCTATTACGTTAAACAAAGAATGGTTTTACTCAATCAATCAATCAAACTTTATTTATAAAGCACTTTTCATACATAAAATGTAACACAAAGTGCTGAACATTCAAGTAAACAAGATAAGAGTCAGGGAAAAAAAAATACTAGAATAAAATAAAATAAAATAAAATAGTAAAAAATCAAAACCCCACCCACCCTCCCAGCCCACATTTAACACAGACAGCAACTCATGCGCACAAACATGCTACCAAGCACTCACACACAGGGACACTAGTCAGGACTATTCAACAGCAGAGGACTGAGGAAACACTATCTTGAATTTAAAATGAGGAAACACAGGCGCTAAGACTAAATGGATGAAGCCTTGATAAGATATATCAAAGGTAATAAAGTGTTCAAAGTTGATAATAATTAAATAAATAAATAAAATAAAACTGTTTAAAACCCAACACTAAAAGGAAATAAGTAAAAAGTGGTTAAACATGAAATAGTAACTCTGAAACTAAAATCGAGTAAAACACGTATAATGCAAATTAAGAGAGTAAAACAAAAAGCCAGACTAAAAAGGTAGGTCTTGAGTTTGCTTTTAAAAATATACTTTTTTTCTTTTTTTCTTTTAAAAATATGAAATATTACTGGCAACACTTTTCTCATGGCAAATCCCTGTGTGATCTGCCCCCACTAAGATGTTTGTGTAAATATTTTGGATAGCTTCTGATATATTAAAACCATTTATACAAAGTAGAGCTCTTACGATGACACAAAAAGCTAAAATACCTTTAATTGTTGATGAAGTCCTAAAATCCCTCACTCACTGCCTTTCTTTTAACACCATCTGAGGAGCAGATAAGACCCCGTCCGCTCTAAGCCTCTGCGACATACTATATATCAATTTACATTGACTGTGGACCATTTATCAAACCAACTTTTCATTTAATGAGACCACATTCTCCATGCAGCCTTTTCAATTTGTTTCTTTTTTGATTTGGCAGCCTGGAATAAAATACAGCTCTGTGGTGCATGACTGGCTGAAACCCCACGGGACCCAAGGCTATAAAGCATCCTTTTTCTTCCTGAGAGAAAGCTGTCCTGAGGTATGAGGGGGAGCTCTGGCTGGACCGCAAACACACTCGCTGGCCCTAACTCACAGAGACCCCACCCTCAGCCTCCACATGAGCATTCTCTGCGCAGATGAAAAAGTGTTTGGTATGCAGCTTATGATACCCTGATGAAGAGTGGAGGATGTATGGCTTAAATTCTTTCTTTTATGTGGATAATAAAGGCTCTGAAACTGATTTTCCTACGGTTCCTCATCATAAATATTATCTTATTCTTCCCCAGACATGTAAAAGCAGATCCCTCTGTTTCCTTTTGCACCACTATGTACCTCCTCAGTCCTAAAATGAACCAGTAAAATCTGTGCCTTCGTGAAAAGTACCCTGGCTCGCCCCGTTTCAATCACAGAGCAGTTCATTAAAAGCCCTCCCTCACGTACATACACTGGGAATTCCTGTCCTCTGAGTTCTGTTGTGACCTAAATAGCAGACCACACCTACAAAAATGGAAACCTGAGCTTTTCACAGAGCATGTAGGAAAGTATATTCCTCAAAGTGAAACCATATGACTCAATCCCTCGCGATGTTTTGAGCTGCAGCATGGCCAGTCTGGGGAGAGAGGTGTCAGAGAAAACAGAGCTATTCTCAGCACGAAGTCGACTGCAGGTTTATTATCATGCTCCCTTTTAGGTAAGCTGAACACGGTCCTCTGCTCCTGTGCACTCATTAACACAGTTTCCCCAGATCCTCGTGTGAGGAGAGATTGGATTTGGACCACATCATGCCCATTCACAGGCACAGGTCTCTGTGTTTACATAGTTTATATGAACGTTGAAAGATTACTGTCAGATGCTATAGAGAGGTAAAGCTTCCATATAAGTTCAGTTATTGCATGGCCAGGGCAAGTCTGCACTACATGCTGCTGTGCAAAATCAGAGTATATCTGCCCATACAGGAGCATATCCAGGATAAAGCTTGCCCCGTGGGATTATTAAAAGCAACAAGATGAAGAAGTTCTGATTAATGCACTTGGGTGCCCTCTTTTTTCAGTGAAAGATTGATTTATGTATTTACTTCTCTGAAAAACTGCAACATAACTTTGGTTGGGTGATTTTCTGCACTCTCGAAAACTTTGAAGCACGCAACAGCAACATTAACAATATTTTTTCTAATATGTCAAACTGTATTATGAATTCATTAGCTTTTATGTGATATCTTTTTTTTCTTTATTTGTGAACTCAACAGTGATACAAGAGAGAGAACAGAAAGAGGGAAAGAAGCAAAAGGACCTAAAGGTTATGGACAGACAAAATATAGACATATTCAGAAAAGAAAGGCTTCAGTAGTCTGTGGTCTATGTGAGGCACCCCTTACCCTTTCTTTGACATTGTTGCCCTCTAGACAACATTATTGTGCTCTTCTGTCATCAAAAACAGATCCAAATTTTCCTTTGTTCCACAAGTGATCAAATTTTTAACTACTAGAAAGCACTTGGAGAGCGCCAACCTTCACCAAGGTAGCTCAAATATTGCTGTTACATAAGCAATAGTTCCATGATAAAGTTACCATCATAGTATGATTCCTTGACCTTGAAAACTCACACCTAGTACTTGTAATCATTATTAGTCAGACAGTTATTAAGCAAAAACGATTGTTCACTAGTGGTGGTTATCTGGATCACCACCAAAGTCTAATCATTTCTAAGTTGGGCCATCCCCAACATCTCCTGAAAGTTTCAGCAAAATCTGTCTAGTAGTTTTTGTGTAATCTTGCTAACAAACAGACAAACAAACAAACACCGGCAAAAACATAACCTCCTTGACGGAGGTAAAGAACAATGAGAAACACTCATGTTAAATAGGTCTAGCTGGTCTAGACCCACCTGCCTGTTCACCTCTACTAGGTTTCCTTAGCTTTTCTTCTCTCTGTGAGTGCATTGTTTGTGTGTTTTTATTTGCCTTGTTGCCAATTGTCTGTGATTCCTGCCATACCCCAATTTCCCTACAGGGACAAATAAACAACTAACTCACTAACAACCGAAAGTGCTTTCACACTGGCACAGCTCCGAGCCAGTTCTGGTTCCCAAACATAATTCTGAACCAGCCAGCGTGTTTCTGACCAGAAAAAAATTTGTTTGGAACCTGAAAAGTTGGCTCCAGCTCACGAACCCTGACACTCCGGCTCCCTCCAACAGACCAAAACGTGCTCATTAGGCTGATTGGTGACTGAGCGTGAATGGTTGTCTGTCTCTCTATGTGGCCCTGCGATTGACTGGCGACCAGTTCAGGCTGTACCCTGCCTCTTGCCCAATGTTGACTGGGATAGGCTCCAGCACCCCCACCCCCACCCCCCCCCCCCCCACCCCCACCCCCACCCCTCAAAAAAAATGGGATAAGTGGTGAGGAAAATGAATAAATGAAGAAAATTGTTGAGTATACATTTTCAGCACATTGTCGTCTTGAATCCTTTCGAATGTAAACACTCATGCTTCCTGTTCTTGAATAGAAACACGTTCCTGGCCTCAGCACTAAAAGACCCTCCCTCGGTTTTACACATCGATCCAAAGCTGAATAAATTTTGCATTGCGTCTTTCTGGAGCATCCCTTCTCCATTATTGAGCTCATGCTTCGGTGCATTTGGAAACAATTGGGCTTGTGTTTTTTTGTGTCAGTCTCTCTTTCATAAGTCTCCGGCCATTACTCATCGGTGGCATTCAATTTGTCAGCATAGTTCTCGTAGTCATCTATTAATGTCTGCCTGCAGATGCCGTGCAGCCCCCTGAGCAGGGATTTCTAGATCTCTGTGTTCAAAGCAGACACGGTCCCTTATCACAGCTCGCTGAGCTCACAGCTATTAAGATACACCATCTGCACTGAAACGTCTCTCTTAGTCCAGACATGCTTCCTCTGACATCCTCTCCCCTGGCTCTGTGGCTGAAAGGATTTATCTAATGTGGAACAAACTTTGACAAGTCAGCTTACCCGCTGAGGATGATTTTACAGTTACTCTCTTTTTGCCCGGCTTGTGCAGGTTATTAATCTTTGATAAGACAAAGCGTGTAAAAGTGTCTCATAAGTTTCCATCATCTGACCTCTGCCAAGGTAGCTCACATATTGCTGTTACATCTGTAAGCAATAGTGCAATGATAATGTTACCATCATGATATGATTCCTTGACCCTGAAAACCCACACCTAGCACTCAGATTCATGTTGATATCATTATTAGTTGGACAGCTGTTGACCAAAATGGTCGCTCAGGCTGGTCATCTGGATCACCACCAAAAATCATTTTTAATTTGAGCCGTTACCAACATCTCCTGAAAATTTCAGTAAAATCCATCCAGTAGTTTTTGCATAATCTTGCTAACAAACCAACAAACAAACAAACATACAGCAGCAAAAGCATAACCTCCTTGGCAGAGGTAATAATGAGTCATATTAAGTACATTAGATGCAGTTGAAATACAAAGTCACTTCCATGCATTACATGCAATTTAATAAGAGGAAAACAGCCTCAAGAACAAAAAAGGTCAGAAACACAACCAAAGATCAAATGACATAAAAACACGGAAAACTGAAAATGAAATAACGTGCTGCAAGAATGAAAAAACAAATGCCTTAACAGCAAACATGCTGCAATTTAGAAAGGAATCAAAACCTAAAACAATCCAAAACCTGCAAAAGCAGAAACGCAGCAGAAAAAGTACAACAGTGCTACAGGTCTGCAGGAGGCACTGTGGCAGGGAGAGATGGTCAAGTGAGCGAGAGAACAGCTGATTTATGATTGTCAGTGTCTAAATCAGCAGCAGGCATGATTTTGACTGAAGTTACGGCTTTGTGAGGTAAAATAAAGTTTTTAAAACATTTTAGTGTTTGTGCTTGGAGCCCTACTGTTGGGGTCCTAGGTTCTGCTGTCTTTCTGCTCTGGCAGGTGTTTAGAGGCTTTGGATTGTTTTGGGCTTTGTTTTGTTTCTAACTTGCAGAGCATTTGCCTTTAATGCATTTGTTTTTTTGTTCTTTGCAGTACATTATTTCATTTACACCACTTTTCAGTGTTTGTATTTGGTCTGACCTTTGGCTGTGTTTCTGTGCTTGCATCTTTTCTGTTCTTGAAGCTGTTTTTCACTTATTTCACAGCATTGAGCTGTTGTAGACGTTTACCCTCGTCGCCCACCGTATTATTTTCCATCATATGCTTCAAAGAAACTATTCTATCTTTTCAACAGAGGCCTGCAAAGGAATTAAAGAGCCCATATCTTGTCTTAACTCTGGTTTATCTATTTAATTCTGATGACTAGTAAAGTATGTTCAGAGTTTCTAATGTTCAAAAAACCGCCCGTTTTCACATACTGAGCTCTCCGGATCCATCTCTGTTCAACAGAGGTCGAAGCTCTGGTCCTTCTCCACATGGGCCGAGTCTGCTTTGATTGATTTGGTCAGTTCTGCACTGCTCAGGACCATGTTTTCAACAACTCTACATTCATTCTACAGCTGATGTTTAACGCTGGGTTTTCTTTCCCATGCCAATGGACTTTAATTTGTACTGTGTTTTACAAACTTCCTGTATATTTTACAGTATACTTTGGCAACCACAGCTGCCAGATTTTTTGGTAAAACCAATACTTTTTAATGTGTATCATGATGTTGATAATGAAAGCAGAAGCCCAACACCAAATCTGTCCACCGTTTTTTTCCTGTGAGCTGCTGAGCTGTCAGAGGGAGGATGGATGGTCTCAGGGTCTCCACATGTCAGACAGAGAAGTAACTGTAGCGTAGAGAGAAGAGGGTTCAGCTGACCTACATCCTCACACACCACCCACCATGAGCATCACCAGCACTGACACCAGCTCCAGTCAAATCTCTAGACCATGTAGGCTGAGGGTGTAGACCGTCTGGACACCAACAGTCTGACAAAGACAGGAATTAATGTTGAGCAGACACTAATGGAAGAGCACCAAAAGTTACCTTTGTGCATGAAATGTGAAAAACAATCAAAGCTACCTTGCCTTGCCTCAGGAAATTCCAAATAGTAAAATATACATGGCCACCATCAGAGCATGGAGCTTGTACTTGATTGACCAAGGAGAGCGTTAACAGCAGATAACTAGCACAAACTATTGTTATCAATCTCATCAGGGGTTAATCCAGTGGTAGCTCAGGCCCTCTTAAATCTTTTTTTCTAGCCCAAATACCTTTACTGGCTCAATAACTTGTCAAGTCAGTCGTTGGAAGCAGTTATACAACATTTATTTAATCATTGTGCAAATAAAATATATCTTAACCTCACTGGATTGGTTTTACTAACTTGAATGCACGCCTACTACAGGTGAGGCCGATCAACATGGTCATATTATAGTTATGTTTTTTGTATGTGGCCTTCAGTTGGAAAAGTTTGGATGCTCCAGGCATAGTAAGCACGTTGAATTAGGTTGGAACTGTTCTTATGTCTGTGTTTGACCATAATTTGAAACAAATTAAGATCAGAAAATCCTCTCCTCAACAATATTATCATGAAATGAGGCCTTGTTTGTCTTTGATACTCATTGTACAACTAGGTATTTAAAGTTTTTGGTGATTCACAAGTTTATATGGCGAGATTTTTAACGTTATACAATATGGTGTAGCTGGAACCATTTGCAGTCATTCAACAATCTGCAGTCTGGTCATGAAGAAGACTTAACACCACACTCTCTTCATAACAATCACCTTACCTCTCCCTTTGTCTTTTGTTCTCTCAGTTTCACACACTCCTGTGCCCTCCAGCCAGTAACTAAGTTGCTGACATCTCCTGTTAGGGTGAAGGAGCCAGTCAGATGGCTGAGTATGAGGGGAATCAGTCTGCAGAGTGACTCATGCCTTTAAACAATACCCCTCATGACAGTGACTGCAGTCCACTCATCAGAGCCTGTCTCACTCACAGTGACATCTGTCTGCCATTGTTACTGTGGTATCACCATAATAACAGACTCATTTTCCTCCAGAGCTGTGGTGTAATGCTCAGCAGACTTAAATTTACCCTGAGGGGAAGTCATGAGTAGCTGCACTCATAAGCTAAAACTTACAGCCCGAATAGACTGGGTGCGTGGGGCTGCTTGAACTTACAATACTAAAGCTTTTAGACCAGGTGCTGATTTCTGCACATTGGTGCTGCGAGCACAGAGCTGTCTCTCTCCATAAAGTTCACCTCGATAGAGAGGAAGAGCCAAAACAAATGTCCACAGAAGTGTCCTGAATAATCTTATAACTGACCAGGAAAAATGTCAGAATAAAAGCATTCTGTACAGACAAGTGGATTTCCTCCATATCAGTGGCAAACTGAGCTTTTACTCTGAAAGGAGCAAAGGGAAATTAAACATAAAAGATCTCGTCTGTAACATTCAACTGATAAGGGGGAACATGTCTGCCAAACAAGGTAAATATTGCTCTATATTTTATAAATTCTGTCTCCTTTTGCCAAGATGGCAGAGAGAAGTCCATTACAATCTAGAAAGCACTTTTAGAGCAAAACCTCCAACCAAGACAACTCACAGTGCTGTCACATCTTTAAGCAATAGTTCCATGATAAAGTTATCATCATAATATGATTCCTTGACCCTGAAAACCTACACCTAGCACTCAGAATCATGTTGATATCATTATTAGTCAGACGCTTATTGAGCAAAACTGATCATCTGCTAATGGCAGTTATCTGGATCACCACCAAAATGTAATCATTTTTAAGTTGGACCATTACCAATATCTCCTGAAAATTTCAGCAAAATCTGTCTAGTAGTTTTTGCGTAAACTTGCTAACAATCAATCAATCAATCAATCAATCAATCAATCAATCAATCAATCAATCAATCTTTATTTGTATAGCGCCAATTCATAACAAGTGTTATCTCAAGACACTTTACAATAGAGCACAAAGCTCTTCATATTATGGATACACATATATGCATAGATACATATACACATATACATATATATACAAATATAAACATCCAACACCCAACATGAATCCATATAGCCAATCATGAATCCCTCCATCATGGCGGCAAGAAAAAACCTTCTGTTAAGCAGCAGGAAATCTTGAATGTGGACCCCAGTCTCATGATGAACAGCAAATCCACACGATGCTGTGTTGGGTGTGTGGGCAAAGGGAGGGAGGTAAGTGGAGACAAGTGGACTAAAGTAAGAACTAAAGCTAGTGACAGATCAATGGACCAATCATAGACCTGTCGCCGTCAAATTTGTTTCTGCTGAAAACAAATTTATTAGGGGTTAGCCTCTTGAGATGCTACAACTTGTTTTCAGGAGGGTCCTCATGTCTGTGGGTTGTGGTGATAGTTTTATAGAAGTATAATCAATAAAAGTCTTACTGAAAATAAGAATTTATGGTAGTGACGAACTCATGGGTGCCCAGACCACAAGTGCATCCCTGCCATGTTTGTCTCCGTTAAGTATAAATGTATTAATTGTAGACCTCTTGAGATGTGACACCTCATTTTCAAGAGGGATCTCATGTCCATGTGGAGCTAGAGATAGTTACTATAGATGTATCAACCATGGATAGAAAGATCATGTTAATATCAACATTAACAGCTATAATGATTATGAACTGGAATGAGATGGCCAAATATGTGTTATGTCTGTAATTGTAGTTATTAAGGCTTCGTGACTCCACAGCAGCAGGCAGTCTCCACCAAGGATCCCAGGCCACCTAAAAGACAAGAGCCAAACAAATGCCAGCAAAAACATAACCTCCTTGGCAGAGGTAATAAGTAGAACAAAACATTAGCCAGATACACAAAGATCATGACTGCTTCAAGTGACTGTTCTAGCACATAAAAACAAAGTTTATCAGTTTAAACATTAAATATCTTGTCTGTGTAGTATATTAAATTGAATATAGGTCGAGAAGGATTTGCAAATCATTGTGTTCTGTTTGAATTTACATTTTGCATAATGTTCCAACTTTATTGGAATTTGGGTCGGTAGAATAACATACTAAATGCTTTTCTGATGCAGTTTTACCTCAAATCTGTGTGTAAGTCCTGTAAGCAAAATAACTAAAGAGCAATGTGTTTTGGGTACCATAGGATAAAAGTTATGGTTAAAAAAAAAAAAACCTGATCCAGGCACAGAAATTACTGAAACCAAGTGCTTCAAAGCTCTACTTACAAAAAAAGCAGCCACTTAGAGATCAGTTGTAGCAAAAGTTGAGGAGCTGTCAGCAGAACAAAAGGTGTTACCATTCCTGTTGTGGAGCACATCGTCTGCATATTCACCTCCTGTCAACTCTTTCTTTTGTCCAAGTGCATATCCATCATTTCAACCTGATCCTCCTTCACTGTCTCCTTCATAATCAGCCCGTGGAGTGATCCAAGCTCACAGTCAGGATCAACCTGCATGTAGGACAAACATATAGCACAGTAACGCCTCCACACCCTCGGGTCAGTGAGGTGACTGTTCAGGTATCGCATCTGTGTCCATCACTGAGGATATAGTCTGTCACCAACATAATGGGATGGGATTTAAAATGTTTCCAGCAAGAGTGAAAAACAACTTAGATGGAGGAGATGTTTAAGTGTTCACATTTTCTGCAGGCACTTCTTTGATGAAGACAAATTATGCCCTGAAACAGCAGTTGAGGTTGACAATGGAGCCGATTGCTCCAGCATGAGGATATAAATACAGGGTAAACTGGGAGCATAACTCACTGTCAGGGCAAACATATTGT